>OY754943.1:13346589-13758942 GCA_963576515.1 Cryptocephalus primarius | reverse complement strand
GTGTGTTCTTTGTTTTGTTCCAGTTGGGGTGTTTTCATGCCACGAGCGGCTAATTATCTTGAATTATTCTGATTCCATCCAGTTGATGAGCGTAAATTTTTAGGGAAACATCTCAATATATGCAATCATTTAGTTTATTAGTTTGTTTACTTCCTATCAATCATTTATGTGTATCAACTATGCTGCTTCGATTTTATCCTATTCGCCAATTAAAGACTGTTAATTAACGCTCGACCTATTGCGATGTAAATGTTTATTATAAGCACATTTATCTTCCATCATTTACATGAATGAATTAAACTCGTTTCTGAGTACTTTGGTAATTAATTAGAAATATTTATTACCCATGAGAGTTACAAACTAGCGAATTTAATATGAATTATATTCATCGCATGATAATAAGGCTCTTTGTTTGCATTAATTAATTATTTGTTGAACTTTGAACGTTTACTGCTGCCGATTCAGCATAATTATTGATCCAATTTTCTCGATGTATTTGTTATCCTAAACTAACTGAACCAGTGCATTAATTTCATAAATTCAACTTTAATTGGTTCCTTCCCGATTTCGATAAGTCATTGATAAAATTTTCCAGATAAATGAATCATGCCTAATCAGTCTGGTAATAACTTTTTTATTGCATTAGTCATGTGGTGTGTCTAAATAGGTACAAATAAATGTAACATATTTTTAATTACGTGAATTATTCACACTTCGTTATCTGAAAATGTTTAAATAAACACGTTTATTTCCTATAAGATACACACATTTCCTGATTCAAAATTGCCGCCAAAAAGCGTCAATGGAAACAAGTGTTCCAAGCTTGTGATTGGAGTATTTGTCGTCCTGAGCAAATGTTTGTGTTTTGTGGTGCTTGGCGTGGTGTGTCCATATTTGTTCGAAGTTTTGGTAAGAATCTTTAATTTTATATGTAATCATCGAGGTAATTTAAAATTCTTGTTTGGAAGATTGATTTTGGATATATTTTGAGTTGTTGTAGGTGATATTTTTGTTTCTAAATTACAAAAGCAGATTGTATGACCATTTTTCATAATTAAATTCTTGATCCATAGTTAATTTCAAATATCTCTTCTGCAAAGTTAGTTTTGGATAAAAACGAAATTGGTGTTTGAAATTCTTTGCAATACTACAAGCCACGTGGTGGCCATTTTCAATTAATTATTAAGGTAGTGTTCATGTTCATCCTCCATTAATTAGTGTGTTTGTACCATATCTAATTAATGAGTTGGGGACATTAAATCCAATCCAAAATCAGGGTTATTGCATGCAAGCAACTAAACATTTCCTCTTTTAAAATTACAGCCTTGTCGAAGAAAGTTGTAGAAAATATGTAATTTCCCTCATTAGCCCATCGTTCTAGAGTTCAATGAATTGATACATAATCCAGATAAAATACCAGGCAGGCATAGATTTACCATATGACCCTACTTGAACATATTCTAAAAATTTCTCCGTCTCCCTTCTAGCGCCGTCGGTAAAACATGCCTCCTGATAAGCTACACGACGAACGCCTTCCCGGGCGAGTACATACCGACCGTGTTCGACAACTACTCGGCAAACGTGATGGTCGATGGGAAACCCATCAACCTGGGCCTGTGGGACACGGCTGGCCAAGAGGACTACGATAGGCTACGACCGCTCTCATATCCGCAGACCGATGTGTTCCTCATTTGTTTCTCGTTGGTGAACCCTGCGTCCTTCGAGAACGTCAGAGCGAAGGTAAAGGGTGTAGCTCAAAACATTTCGACCCTTTCAGATTGTTTTAATGGTTGTTTAATGGGGAAGAAGGAAATGTTTGTACTTTTCTTAATGGGTGTGTGAAAACTGGTTAGTACTGATCTGTGAGGCAGTATTTAAAATATTTTTTAATTCACCTCAAGAATTTGAAGTATTTAGGAAGTTTTGATGTATCAATCATTGCCTTGCTGGGTCAGATTGTCTCCAATCAGTCCAAAACTGCTAAAACATTCTGAAATTGAAAGCAAAACTCAAAAAGAGGATTGAAATGATAAAAAATTTAGGTACGTTTAACATGTATATCAAACATTGTTCAAGGGAGAGATGTTTCTTTTAAAATGCTTAAATTTCATAGCATCATGTACATGTGTGATATTTTAACATATTAACTTCGTATGGATCATATGTAAGTGTTGTGAACACAATTTTCATAATTTCAGAAAAATCCTTGTGAGTTTTATGGTGGATATACTAAATTAAATATCAGAACTATTGATAAAACCAGATTTAAGTATTTTGGAATATTGCCAATTATATTTCAACCTTCCGACTGTCGTATTGATTATTCGCCATCCTCTTTTGTGCGAAATATTTTTAGACACGCTAAAACAATATCGTATTTTAGTTTGACTTGTCAAAAAATACATTGCATGTCTTTAGGAATGCGGTCGTTCAAGGCTATCGAGGATGTTGCAATCAAGTTTAACGACATGGAAAATTACTATGAGTTTCCTGTATAAAGTATGAATTAAACCTGTTGTAAAATGCAAGAAACTAGTAATAAATCTGTATTTAAAATTCTATGGAAGTCGTAGGCGGGAGGAGTATAATCGAGGTTTTAATAAGTTTTGCTGCCTACGTAGCATGTTGTAAATTTACAATGTTTACATTAGGGTTTAAAGTTTAAATATTGACTTCCTTCCAAATTATTAAATTTTTTAACATGTTAAGTACATAATTTATGTATAGGAGTTAAGAGTATAAGTGCTGCTTGAAATAGTGACATGATCTCTCTAATATTCCACATTACATGTATTCGTTACCACATAATCACACAATTCTTTTCATGATGAAACACTTAACTATTGGTCTTCTTTTCCCATATGAGGGAAAGTCATGATTACAAACGATAATCTGATGAAGTTATGGAAACATCTACTCACACTTTTAACCTGAGATCAGATTTAACAGCACCGTTTAATTTTCCAGTGGTACCCAGAAGTAAGACACCACTGTCCAAACACGCCCATCATCTTAGTAGGCACGAAATTAGATCTTCGAGATGACAGGTCGACGATTGAGAAACTCAAAGATAAGAAGCTGTC
The DNA here is from genome assembly GCA_963576515.1 of Cryptocephalus primarius. Lineage (NCBI taxonomy): Eukaryota > Metazoa > Arthropoda > Insecta > Coleoptera > Chrysomelidae > Cryptocephalus > Cryptocephalus primarius. The sequence continues at coordinate 13,755,859 of OY754943.1, read as the reverse complement.
GCCGATAACATATCCACAGGTAAGGCTCGAAGGATTATTATAACAATTCTGTCTTCTGGCGTCGTGGACAAATCATTATATTTTACGTTTTATTTTTATTTTGCAGGGCTTGGCCATGGCGAAAGAGATCAGTGCGGTGAAATACCTGGAGTGTTCAGCCTTGACGCAAAAAGGACTGAAAACGGTGTTCGACGAGGCCATAAGGGCCGTTCTCTGCCCCGTGATGCAGGTGAAACCGAAACGTAGATGTGTCATCTTGTAAATTATCCCATTTAGATCAAAAATGTTGTAATTGTTTTCCTCTGTCTCTCTCTCTCTCTCTCTCTCTCGTTTTAAACCAACTGTCTTCGAATAATCCATTGAAAGAACAAACGGTCTGTTGTGTATATGCATATGCTCAGTCAGGTTCTGTTCTTATAATTATTATTATTATCATCATCGTTGTCGTTTCTGTACTTACAGCTTTAACAACAGGAAAGGACATGTGGTTTAAAAGGGGTGGTAATATGTTTGGGATTTCTGGGGAAACTCTTTTGTTTCATTGTGCAAAGCGTTTTCATTTTTCTTTAAATCTCACCTATGATGATGGAGGGAAGTAATCGAAAGGGTTTCTTTGGGTCTGGAGCTCTAAAGCACAAAACTAACACTAAAATATGTGCGCGTAAATGTGATTATTGTTTTTTGAATGATTTTAACTACTAAGGGACTTGTATCGTATATTCCACCTTCAACGTTTGTACTTTTCCTGATTTGGAATATTTAATTTCCTTCCAAATTAATTAATCTCCACGCGTTGAAGGCAGAGCCTACGATAGTTAATTGCAGTTAGACAAACGAGTTGTTTACAATTTTTCCTGCATTTATAATAAAGTATATTATCTAAATACGTAGGTGGATAACGATTAACGGCAATATGAAAGAAAACAAACTGTTACTTGCCAGGCCAATCTAGGTTTAAAAACTATGTGTTCACTAAAAACAAAAATTTCAAGAGGTGTCCTCTTCCTGGAGAAAAACTATATGTCTGTGTCAAAAGAAGTAATGTTTAAAAGATTGTGTAAATTTTCAGAGGTCTGACTGCCAGAGAGTTGCGATGGGTTCTTTGAATTGTTAATATATATAAAATATGCTTTGTTATGTAATTTTTGCAATGAAATTTTGTTGGTATCATTACTATTATTGTAGGTAGTCTGACCGCATTTGATCATAACCCGGATGGAATTTATGAAGAGTTTGTTTACAGTGCAAAGAAACTTTTTTTTTCGATCTTTGTAATGATAAATACAGAAGAGTATTTTTTTATACAGTAGGTACTTTAAGGCTTATGTTAAATTTTAGAAAGATATATTAAAAATTTAATTATTAAACTATTGTTTTATTGTAGTGAGGTACCCCTACCCCCAAATTCAATGAAGCTCCTTCTTGTGATGTGGGTTGTCTACGCCCCAGGTGTTATACTCTTTCGCTCCTATTATTTGTTGACCTCTTCATACCTCCTGCTCTCCTGGTACGAAATGGCGTATTTTGGCAGATTCGAATTTTTAAAATCGACGAAAACGCGTCTGAAAATCGAAATTTGCTATTAGGATAACAGGAGTAGCAAGGAGGTTATCATGTAGTAGGAGGTATCGCGCGAAATTTGAATTTGACAACGTCCGAGATCGGGTAATGGTCAAATTCAAATTTCGCGCGATATATCTCCACACCTGCTACATCGATAACCTCCTCGATACTCCTGTTATCCTGGTACGAAATATCGTATATTTTGACAGATTTGAATTTTTGAAATCGACGAAAACGCGTGTGAAAATCGAAATTTGGTATCAGGATAACAGGAGTAGCAAGGAGGTTATCATGTAGTAGGAGGTATCGCGCGAAATTTGAATTTGACAACGTCCGAGATCGGGTAATGGTCAAATTCAAATTTCGCGCGATATATCTCCACACCTGCTACATCGATAACCTCCTCGATACTCCTGTTATCCTGGTACGAAATATCGTATATTTTGACAATTTGAATTTTTGAAATCGACGAAAACGCGTCTGAAAATCGAGATTTGGTATTAGGATAACAGGAGTAGCAAGGAGGTCATCACGTAGTAGGAGGTGTGAAGGTATATCGCGCGAAACTTGAATTTGACATAAAACTTATAAAGCACGAAGTCCGCTATTGAAGTAGAAGAGGAAAGGGGGTGTTTTTCTGATACCAGAAATAAAAGACTTGTCTTTGTAATGTGTTTATTTTTCGAAATATACGTAAATGTTTGAAAAACAGGTTCTATTTCTTTTAAATCCCAATAGTTTACTACCTTTTAGGCCTAGCGTCTTTATTCTTAGCCACAGGTCTTGAAACGATCCAAATTTTGATTAAAAATGAAATATATACAACTGTATTTGCCCCTAATAATAACTTTCGCTTCTAAAGCACATATTTCAAAAGATATTTTTTGGAAAATTAGTTTGCCTTTTTCCTGAAAATCTCGCTAGTTATAAGACTTGATTACAAACCTAAAGATCATCATCTATCGACCTGCTTTTCCAATATTTCAGTACAAAAATACTAACATTTGGATTATGCAGTGACACTTGTAGCATACATTTGAAAAGGTTCCCCTGTGGCGTAAATTTTAGCTCCCCAGGCCTAAGGGTATTTGAAAATTCTAAAATCAACCCATTTTTGAAAGAAAAGTGAAGACCAAGCATGCTAAGTAAAATACAACCCCTTAAATAATCTTCATTCACTTAGAAACACAAATCTTGACTTTTCAATTTGTAATAAAATTTTCTGATATTACAGTAATTACTGTAGATAGTAATACTGTATACTGTACTGTATACTAGTAGATAGTAATTACTGTAGATAGTTTGTCATTTTGTCTAGCTGCTTATTAAAGTGCCTCTTCTAGATTTGTATATGACACTCCTGTATTGATTAGGAACACAGGGACGTATGAAGAAATCTGAAGGTTGAACAGCGGTCATTTGTATAAAACTGAAAGTATTACAAACTGTAAGCAGATTTTTGTTTTTAAGCACAAATCACTCTCCTATGTTTGTTGCCAGAATGGACTTCAATTAAATCAAAGTAACAATCTTAACTATTTCAGATACAGATGATGAACTTTGAAATCGTACCACAAGAGGTCCGAACTGAAAACCAACGAAACTACTTGTAACCTCAAATTCAATTAAATCCAAATCAGTACATTGATACAAAACATTAAATACTACAATACAAACCTACTCAGATAAATTAACTCAAAAAAATACATCGAGACTTTCAAAGTGTAATTGAGTTAATTAACTAGAACCTCAATAATCCTGGGACTGGGTCTTCTTGCCACCGCCGCTGCCACTGTTCCCTCCGGTCTTCTTCGGCAGCAGCACCGCCTGGATGTTCGGCAACACGCCGCCCTGCGCGATTGTCACGCCCGAGAGAAGCTTGTTGAGCTCCTCATCATTTCTGATCGCCAACTGTAACACGACAGGCACTGTTTAGTTAAATCGACCAAAGGGTGAAGGAGAGAGTATCAGCAGAGAGATGAAAGGTATAATACTTCTCCCGCAGGAGTTATTTTCGTGCAATAAAGAGTGGGGAAATGGGTGCCGAGTGGAGTAATGATAGAAGAGGCGAAAAAGTGTTGGGGGTCATAGAATGTTATTCCGCTGCATACATATCGAATTGTACAAGAGAGGGAAAATGTTACAACGGAATTGCGTACCACATTTTCTGCAAATTCATAACTTGTACAAACAGTCTCATTTCCTATGTATAATCGAAGCGTTTACCTGCAAGTGTCTCGGTATGATCCTGGTCTTCTTGTTGTCGCGCGCCGCGTTCCCGGCGAGCTCGAGCACCTCGGCCGCGAGGTACTCCATCACCGCGGCGAGGTAGACGGGGGCGCCGGTGCCGACGCGCTCGGCGTAGTTGCCCTTGCGGAGCAGACGATGGATGCGGCCCACGGGGAACTGCAGCCCTGCCCTCGAGGAGCGCGTCTTCGGCTTCGCCTTGGCTTTACCGCCCTTACCGCGACCGGACATGTTTTTCTCTCGTAGAAGGACGAAGGTGGAATGTGTAGGAGAAATCGAAGCGTAGTAACCAACGACCACGAGGACTAAACACCCGCCAAATCGAACAGACGCAGAGTATCTATGGTCGCGGGACACCGTCTATTGACGTACGAGGGCACGGAACTCGAAACTGCCGTAACGGTCGAAAGGCAGATCACAGAACACAAATCTTAAGGCCAAATGGCGGGCTTTTCAAATCAGAAGCTATCTCAATCCGGTTCAAACAATTTCACTGAACATCGGTGCGATCTGTACAGGGAACAATTACGAAAAATAAAGACCATGTTAAAATTTGCACGTGTTGTTATAAATACAAACAACTTTCGATGTGTATTTAAGCAATGTAATGATTTATCATATCCCATAGGTAACCCCAGGGAATATCGAAGTTGTTGCCAACAGATATTTGCTCCTATTGAATGAGATAATTAAACTCGTTTAGACTAACATTTTGTGGAAGAAAGGTGATTTCTTCATTCATATCACGAGCTATACCTGTTGCAACAAACACTACTATTAGAAGAAATCTTCCCCTTAAAAATTCCTTTCTTTCATTCATTACACGACTGGACCCCTTAATGATCATCATAAGTTTAACAAATGCCTTGTCGTTCACTACCTTCAGGTCTAATACTCTTTAATCACTAAACAACTTCAAGACAGTGTTAACATTCCCTTATATTTCCCTATTTAAAAAGATTTCTTACAGTGCATCGTTCATCAGACGTAGACATCTCAAACGAAAGGATCCCAGACCAGACACTTGACCAGCAGCAAAGTATTGACCGTCAACATGACCAACATGATCTTAAAGTAGTAGGACAGGTTAACGTTGACGATGACGTTCTGCTGGACGAGACTCAAAAACTCCTCGACGTTCCTGTTATCGCCCTGGGACAGGATCTGCTCGAGGAGCTCTTCGTTCCCTGCCGCCCCCTCCGTCTGGTCACGGAGACGCCTCAGGCGGTTCCCTGAAACAAGCTCGAGTCAAGCCACTGGCTAGGCGAACATGTGTCGCCTGACCTACGGCGGGTAACGTGTAGACGTTCCTCACCTGCATGTCGATGATGCTCCCCAGGTTGAAGGAGATGCTGTCGAGAGACTCCTGGATTTTCCTCACGGTCTCAATGTAACTAACGAACTCGTCCTCAGGTTCTGGTTCTTCGCCCTCGGATTCGACCATCGGTTCGGAATCCTCTTCTGGATCTGGTGCGGGATCGCACAGCTCGCATATGAGGACAGGTCTCGCCTTCTTTCTGGTTATGTCTACCATCACACTGGACCAGGAAAGTATCCTAGAAGAAGTTAAGCAATGGTAACTACACTGGTATACATGACATAAAGGTGGATATCGCATTGCTTGATAACTACATTTTAAGGGAATTACAATTATACCTTCAAGTGGTATACAATTATAGTCATTAATTGTATTACCTGTTGTTTTAACTATTCGCTGGTCGATGAATAATGTATCAAACAATTTCCATCATGATTCACTTTACAATTTTGATGATTTATTTTCTTGACATAATACTGTCAGTTACTGATACAAACAAAAACTAATCGTCAAACTTGTAATAGAAATTTGATGAGATTTTAAGAGTGCTAATCAAGTTCTGTTTGTTCATCTAATGCTTTATCCCTTTTGAAGATGAATTTGATTCGTTTAACTTAAGTAACTTAAGTACACACCGATAACTATTTTGATCTAAAATAAAATTTGTAGTCAGTGTAGTCACTGTCCACATGTCATAAATTTTGTATTCCAATATTAAATATTTGTTAACATCTCAAAATGAACAAAATGGCACTGACGGTATTTGCTATTTCTAGGCATTAAGACATTCACTCACATAGTACCAAATTATGCTTTGAAGACAAGGGCCCTTCTCCACTGTGTCCTCTGCCCTGGGGAACAACAATGAAGTGGCAATTGCTTCTTTAAAGGAGATCCCTGTACAAAAATGTCTGGTACATTCTTTTCCACACTACCTTCGGAGTAGCGACAGTAGGTAACAAGCGCCTTGTAAGAACAGGCACAGGCATTCTGTAAAACAATACTAATTACACATTGGTCATCATTTAAAATCTAATACAGTTCAATATCATATAAATGTAAGTATAATGAATATAGTTGCTATTACCTGATATTCTTTATCCACTGCACTTTCGAATGTCTCCTATCGTTGTGACAACTGTGCTAGAGAGTTTTCAAAAACACTATTGTAAAAATACAAATGAAATAAAAACGCAAGGAAATAACACTAATTTCACAAACCAAAGCTACAAATACAAACTAAAAGAATGATAGAAAAGTGAGGTTAAGGATGCAAGATCGACAGTTAAAAAAGTTTGAAACCACTATAACCTCGCGAAGTTTCACACTACATCATCGCGAGGAATGTATTCACCACTTTATCCCTTGACTGTTTAATTAGAAAAATATATAAATACTTTCCCATAGCGTATTGTTGCCTAAGGGTCGTAGTCATGGTTACTCCCCCACTACTCATTCGATACTGATACACACAGAACATTAATATTTTTCTGCATAAAAGAGGGTAAGAGAAAAATATTAGTTTTTAATGCAGACCATATCAACACGTGCATCAGTTACTACGAGCTACCTGGAGCTTTTGAAATGTTCCCACTAGGATTCAGAACATTTTAAACGCCGATTTTGACTGGAAATTCTGTGGATTTAACAGATACTTAACGATCCATCTATATGGTCTGCGATTGACAGTTGGCAGCCAAACAGACGGGGGTCGTCAGCTGCTTCAGCCTTCGATCTGTATTACAAGATACTAAGTATCTGGATATGAGCAGAGAATGTCTCCAGCCAAAATCCAAGAAGCTCTAGCAGAAGAGCCCCCATCCAAACCATCTCCCATTAGTAAAGACTTGGTGAAATATTATACCAATAAAAAGGTGAAACTGACTTCCACCTCACTGGAGACAATATTCGAGGAGACAGAGGAAGAGGTCACGGATGGCTCCTGGAAAATGTCTCGCAGAAAGATCAAACGAGTCATCAACTTTCCCCAACAGCCTGCCCCGAAAGGGAAGTGGGGCGTCAAGAAGGCTAGGAAAAAGGGCAAGGGTAAGAAGACGAGGAATAATAATAATTTCAAGAGAGCCCTGAAAAAAGTTTCGGAGGAGATGCTCAAAGAAAAACTTGCAGAGATTGACCAGGCCGAAGAGAGTTAGAGACTTCGTTTCTTTTTACATGTGTGTATGTTTATAGCAAAATGTTAATTTTATAATTCCTTCTACTTTGTAGACAGTAAACCTATATTAACCTTCTATTGTTTTTTTTTTAAGATATGTTTTGGTATATAAAATTCGTTCCGTCAAATTTAGATAATGCACTGAAATATTGACCATATTTATTAAAACATCAATTGGTTGATACATTTTAGTATCCCAATTTCTCTAAAGGAGGGCATTTGTAGTGCCTGATATTCCTAAGCATTACCATCCCATGCTGAATAGCCGCTAATTGATTCATATATTCACTAACGGCCTCTACCATTGACTCAGGCACAATCGGTCCTATTCCAGGTATAGCATCCACATAGACATCTTCATATTTTACCTGGGAATTAACAAAATATCTAAGTACACAGAGAATTATCATTAATTTGAGTTCAACCTTCAATAATTGAAATCATAAAACATCTTTACTTTCAATGATGCAACATAAATATAGAGACATTTATCAGAGAAGTAAGTGCCTGGACACAATTGTTTCAAAAGCAAAGGTTGTAGGAGAAGCTATTAACAAGGGGGGACTTTAAATACCTCTTCGACGGACTCCTCCTCCTTCTCATCGCTCAGCAAGGCCTCCTTCTGTTCCCCTGGCTTAAAGGTCGCGATGGCGTCCAACTGGGAACCGCTCAGGGGCATGTCCTCGATCAACCTACACTTGAACTTCTCCAGTTCATCGTCTGTCTCACCAGGGATTTCGCTTTGGAGCGCCTATGGAAGAGGTATGGTAAATACCGCCTAAAAAGGCAAGCAAACATGTTGAAATAATCATAAGGTTTGTTCCAGCTACCAAAAGAACAGCTTTAAAGACTTTTTAAGTGACATTTCTTGGCATGATTTAAATTTAACAGTTCCAACAGTAGAATGTTGACATTTTCGCATGGAATCAGTTTCAACAGTAACAAAACCGTTTTTGAACCAATACTGCTTGGAACAAACCTTGTATTTCCTGGAGTCAGTCTCCCTTACTTTGAGCCTCGCGAGGTCCTCCAGCAGCGCGTTCTCGTCCTCGGCGTAGCGGTCTTCTATCTTCGGCACTTCTTCCAGGATGGTGTCGACGGAACCGTCCACCTGTGGCGCCTTTACCTCCTTCTTCTCCTTCTCCTCCTCCTCCTCCTCGACTTCCTCTTCCTCTTCCTCCTCTGACGCCTCCTCCAGCACCTTCACGTATTGACGGGCCTCCTCGCCGGACACCAGCGACTCCGCCCGGTCCATTGAAATTTTGCTCTCGCCCTCCTCCTCCAACTCGGTGCCCTCTTCCTCTTCTTCTGCCGTTTCTGTCATGTCTATCACATCTACATACAACATATGGTCAGCTAGAAATTAGAGTGGAAATAATTATCGCAATTACTTTCAATCAGCTCTTCGTGCACTGTTTCCTGTTCCTCCATCAGCTCTTCTCCTTCCCGTTCTTCCATTTCCGATCTGTTAGAGTAGAAGAAAAGCGTGCGCATATAGCACTCTCACTCAGGACGTTGTACTCGTTCCAAACTCAATGTAAGGCAGGGAAAAATCTGTATGCAAACTGCTCCTTAAATTGTGTTTGGATAGAGTATCCTTACTGTTCTCCTCTCAATTCGTATTCCTCAAGGTGGATAGAGTAGTTGTCATCTCCTGCGAGGCTCGGGCAGGAGATCGTCTCCTTGCTCACGACTTTGGCCACCTCGGTTGGGATCGTCTCCTCCGATGGCTCCTTGCCCAAACTGAAAAAACAAATACCTCGAAAGTAGATGCATGACATTTCTGAACAGGTTCGGTGGGTAATTTCGAACTTTTATACCATAGAAATTTGGTCTCGTACTGACCTCAACTCCTCCACGACGGAGTCCTCCATGTCCTCCTTCGGTTTCTCCTCCTCCGCAGCCTTTTCCCTCCACAGGCTCAGCAGGGAGTCGGTAAAGTATATGTTCTTGAGGATCTGCGGTTTCGACGCGTCGATGGCGGCCAGGAAGCGGTACAGGTCGAGGAAGGTCTGCAGGGGGATCATCGCCGAGCCGCCCTCGGGCTCCTCCGTTACGATCTCGCAGATCATCTTCATCGTGTTCGTCAAGCTCTGGAAGTATAATAGTTTAATTTCGTCAAAAGCGTGTGATTTGTAATGGGTCTAATGATCTTTTGGGCAATAACCAGAGGAAAAAAGAAGAATGGTTGAAACAGCCTGTGAGCCTAACCGATGCTAACGGCTGAGCAACTGGGCATGGCAATCTCAAAGGCGTTCCTGCGTCGTTCCCCTTCCTATTTGATATTTCCACTAGCATTATATCTTACGTCGGTAAGGTGGGCGACGCAGAGCCCGACGAACCTCAGCCAAGGTATGGCGGAGGGATCGTTGAAGCCGCCGAGGCAGAGGATCTTGATGAGGGTGTCGTGCTGCAGGCAAGCCCCCGTCCACCTGTCCCACAGCACCTTGAAGGAGACCGTCTGGTTGCCCTGCAGCTGGAAGAGGAGCGCCTTCAGCCAGCCCGGGGTCATGCCGTAGTAGTCGCTCGGTATCGGGTACTCGAGGCGCGGCTTCACCGGCGGCGGGATGTTCAGCGACAGGCAACGGAAGTACGCCGTCGACCATCTCAAATGATTCAAAGATATTTAATAAATAATATGGAGTTCGGACTTATTCGCTGACAGCGATGCAATTGTTGGTCTGCGACTTACTTGAGCAGATCCACCGGCTGGGTCCTGATGGCGGCCTTGGCGAATTGCCTCAGCAGGTAGGGGAAGGGTGGCGGCACGTTGATCTGCTCCGAGCAGTACATTTCCTCCGATAAGTGCGGCATCGTGTGATGTTTGTCAGATCGATCCCTGCTATTAAACAAATTGAAGTGAGAATGTCACCTCATCCACTTTCCAAGGGATGTGTGTGTCCTGTTTGTGATTCGTCTCCATAGAGACCAGTATTGATTAAAAATTGAATTTGAATCGAGCACAAAAATTTGTGTTATACATACATTTTGGAGGACGTGGGGTTTTATATGGTAAATAATTGATGACAATGATGGATACTACCTGTGACAGCCTAGAATTTCTGTTATTCTACTAAAATCTCAGATATAATTTAATAACCTTTATTAAATCCGTGTGGAGTACATATTTCAATCATTAAAACAGTGAAAAATTACAAGGCCCCTAATTTTTAAAACATCTTCAAAAATATTGACAACCATTGCATATATAAAATAAAAAAAATGACTATGCGCCATAATAAACACCCTTTAAGTGGGCTTTGCAATATCATAATAAAATAGTAATTACTGTATGCTTGAGGAATAAGTATTTTAAATCGAGGCAATCACTTGTTGGCCTCAATGGTCTGCTTCAGCTTGTCATAGTTTGCACCACTGAAGGTAGTTATGACGTTCTTATTCTTGATGAAGATAAACGTCGGCATGGAGGAGATGTTGTACTCCATGGCGATGTCCTCGCATTCATCCACGTCCACCTTAAACGACAAAAGAATCAGTAACGACCTTCCAACTTGTACCGACATTTATTCCTTCTCGGTCAAAATGAAAATTGATGCGACTTGTTTGTATCAAAATTTTACCTTTAGAACCATTACGGTGGTGTACTCTTTTGCCAGCTCTTCCAACTTCGGCGAAATCATCTTGCACGGTCCGCACCAAGTGGCGAAGAAATCCACCACGACCAGCTGGTCTCCAGCCTCGGTGAGTCTCTGCTGGAGATCATCCTGAAAACGATACATCATGAACCCGTTCTATAACAACTTTTAGTCCGATCATTCCTGTCCCCAAAAGCACTTTAAACCAATCCCCTGCGTCGTCATGAAATATTTGTTTACGGGATTAGAAGTAATTATCATAATACAAGTTCATGGTGTTGCCTAGAGCACATAGCAATATTTTATAATGCATTCATTACCACCTAGATGGAATTAACTTTATCTTGATAATCATCATGTCACAAAATTCAATTCTCCTGACAGACACCAAGAATTAAAAATTTATGCCACAATTGGTCTAATGGATTTAAAAATTGGATTAAATTTTATTTAATCTCGCCGTTACTAAGTGACTTGCACTTTCAAAACTTATATTTTTATCATCTGTTATCTAAATATTTGTAAGATACATTAATACTTTCAATTGGGTGGCATGATAAACAATTTTACAGATCGAGGAAAGTACAAATAAGAAGCTATCGAGACCAGACGATCTAATTATTATTATTTAATGTTTGACTATTAACTTTCAATTTGCATTGGGCGCGACATTGAAATAATTTATTCCATTGAAATGACTCATGGCAAAGCGTTCAATAAGAAAGGAGTTCTTCAAAAAAAAAGCTAACATTGAGATAATTAATATACTCGCCACTATACAGAGTGGTTTAAAGTTATGTAATGTTTCATCACACACGAATTTAAATAACCTCTTTCCAAACACACTTCGAAAAGCTAAAAAAGTCTTCCCTGCAGCCATCTGAAGAAAAATTGTAAAATTTTAATGACCACAGGGTTTCCATTGTAACACTTCTATTTCTTATGCTCCAACTAGCTGACCGGTTTCAAGAAGTATCTTAAATAAAGTGTTTAGGTACACCGAGACTTCCGTAAGCATGTCAATTCACATCGGAAAGAGTACAAAAATGTTCCTTCGAGTTGGGGTGTTCTAAAATCAACTATTAACATTTGTATATACAGTCAGTGACAAAAATATTGGGACATTACTAGACATACAGGGTCGGTTCCAACCTTCATTGGATGGAACCGAGTCTGTACGCCAGATGGGACAAACCAACCCTTGGCTGGCACCTGCTGTTTCTCGTGGGGTTTCCTGCGTCGCAATGAAGTTATTCTAACGGGGATCCTCGCGGGAACGGCGGCGCGACATAACCTCAAACCACAAACCGAGACGAGGTGCGATCCCGAAATTCACCTGACTAGAAAAAGCAATAAGTCCAATAATTGCCTAATAGCACAGTTGATGTCATTCGAGCATACGAAAGAAGACATGGGAATTTCCAGGAACGCACATCTCGTCCGTGTTCGCGTCCGACCTACGCTCCTCTCGTGTTACATCACGACTTCACGAGAAAAACCATCATATCGGGATACGGCGATAATTATAAGAGTGACTTCATTCCCACCACACCTTATCGGAAAAACCATTCCACGATACTTCGACCGCAACCCCCCAAGATACAAACTATTTCACCCCGTCGGTACTCACCTTGTCTTTGATTGCGATGACCATTTTTCTCGGGGGCGTACGTGTCCTCGGAACTGAAGCGTAGGGTACAACACACAGCAGCGTCTACAACCAAGATGGACGACCACTCTGACAGCTTCGACGAAACAGACACTTTTATGCGGCCAGCGAGACCGCTACCGAACCGGGCGCAAGCGTAATACGCTCGGACATCTTGGCGCCGTTGTCACGTACATAAAAATTTATTTGGAGATGGAGAAAAGCCCGTTATCAGTCCTGGGACTCCAAAAAGACGTCAAAAATCGACGGATGGAGATTGACCAATGGGATCTGAGCGGCAGAAAGCACTTGATTGGTTAGGATGGAGCATTATGAGTTGGTTCCATTCGATGTACAACAATAATCACTAACTTAACAATCTAAAGGTTAACTAGTTTAAATGTACAAACTGGCTGCCTTTTACCAATTACTGACTAACTAACATCACAACTGATTGAACACTGCAGTCACCGACTATCTCATTAACTCATCCCAATGACTATCAGACTGAATAATATGGCTTCGAAGTGAAAGAAATATAAGGTATTGATAACTGTGATATAATAACTTGATTGACCAGCTAAACAAGCTAAATGTTTAGCTTCACTTATTGATTGACTAGCTTTTACTAGCGACAGAAACTAATGTAACAAGTTAAACTGCAACTGATTAAACATTAGCTCATAAACTGTTACCATGGACTCAACACAGTGATTAATTAACTGTCTGATTAACTTTAACTACAGTAGAAGATATGGAAGGTACTGATGGATGTCATGGTTGTGAGGTGAGTTGAGATTGCCCAGCTAAACAACGTTTAGATTTGACCAGTATTGCTTTAGAAACTGCGATAAGGAAAATATCTATGGATAACAATTGTTATCATGCTCTATTAATACAGTTAAAGTAATAAGATTGTAGTACGTGGTATAAATTTTTAAGATACTCTAAATATTCCGGTAGTATCAGCTTAGATCAGGCAACACTGCCTAATTTATGTTTTTGAATGGAGCCAGGAGTGGTGATTCATTAATAACAAGGCGTCATTGGAAAATTACGATGAAATGTTTTGAAAGCAAATAGATCGTTTCTAAAAATTATAAATTAAAAGTAAATCAATGCTGAAAACAACAAAAATAAGTGTTTACTCGTAGTCTATGTTAGTAGAAATTAGGTTACTGGAAACGAGAAGCTAAAACAGACATCGACCAAATTTTAAAATATTTACTCTGCGACGAGGAAAATTCCTGAAATAATTTCAATCAACCATGACCGCCGACAATCGATAAACATTTATTCAGGAATATTTTGATATACCAACGTTGGTATCGCCGATCAGTTGGCGGCGTTGGCAAAATTTTGACACTTGTCCCCATTTATTGTTTATTGTCCGTCAGTTTGATGTGTAATGTACAATTTCCAACTTTAATATATAAAAGTATGAAGGTTCGTTTGCGACACCAACTCAACGAACACGTAAAATCGAAACAAAGGCACTGACCCAACTAACTACAGGGGGAGCGGAATAAAACTACTGGCTGCTCCGACACCTCTGATGTCAAGTTTCTAAGGATAATTAAATGGGTTTCTTATTTAAGTGAGTACATCTATCTAAACTACTGGTCAATGGTTTGAATCCTTACCGCTCACTTGACACCCTGTAAACCTTCGTATGAAAACAAAATGATTCTCAGTTCCGTCCCTTCACAGGTTAAAATGCAAACTGTCGATGCGGGCTGCATAAGTTTCCACGACTTCACCTCCTACCTGAAACTGGAACTGAACGCCGTCTCGACGCCGAACAATTTCGACAGGCCGTACATCGAGGTGAGGAGCCGATACCCTTTCTATGAAAGGGAGTTCGACGATGATGGGCTGAAGGGTCATGTCCAGCCTCAGCTTTCGATCCCCGGTGGCGGTTTCGTATCTCCAGAATGTGGCAACGTGTTCCAGGGCTTCCCACCGCCCATGACCGACCAACAGCAGCTCAACACGACAACCAGAGGTATGTTAGGAGTATCACGCCGAAAATATAAAGGTTCTTTTTATGATCCCCATACTGTTCCACTTTGGGGTTACAGAATTTTTTTTCAATATTGTGCAGGTAGACCGAGCAAAAAAACAGAAGGCAAGGATGACAAGCCATTCATCTGTGAGATATGCGCGAAGGGCTTCAAGTCGAAGCAACAGCTGACGACGCACAACGTCACCCACACGAACGTGAAGCGCTTCAGCTGCGTCGAGTGCCTCAAGTCGTTTAAGCTGAAGGCGCAGCTGAACACCCACATGAAGGTCCATAGCGATGTGAGACCTTTCGCGTGCGACCAGTGTGACAAGCGTTTCAAGCTCAAGCAACAGCTCGAGAACCACTTCAGGTCGCACTCGGACGTACGGCCGTTCCGGTGCGGCGTATGCGAGAAGGCGTTCAAGTTCAAACAGCAGCGGCAGATCCACAGCAGGGTCCATGACGACCTGAGGCCGTTCCAGTGCGAGCTCTGCCAGAAGAGCTTCAAGCTGAAACAGCAGCTGCAGTCGCATAGGAAGGTGCACAGCGACGAGAAGCCGTTCAGCTGCGAGCGCTGCCTCAAGGGGTTCAAGTTCAAGCAACAGTTGCAGACGCACTACAAGTCGCACTTCAAGGATGCCAAGGACAAGATGGATGATAAAACCGAAAAGGTGCCCAGTTGGGAGTGGAGCAATGTCAGTTTACCTCTTAACAATATGATGTTGTAGGTTTTAGAATGTTTGTCCGGTGTGTTACTTGAAGGCAGTCTATAAATTACATGATTATTCTGCAGATAGTGTGTAAATTTATGGACGGCCCTTCGTAGATCGATCACACATCATTGTTTTGATTAAATTTTTACTATTTATAAATATTTTATACATTTGTCCATAAATTTTTATTAATATAGATACTACTTATTATATCAAAGTATCTTGGAGTTATACTTTTTTAGACTAGATCGAGTATGAAGTTATTAAAGACACATATCTCTTCCAGACTGTCTTATTGCAAATTAATATCCTGATTTACAACGATCGAGACAAAAGTAACGATGACGGTGTGGAGTAACAACAGATTTATTAATCAAACCTTCAAACAAACCTCAATAAACGTAGAAAAAAATAAACAGTCTTCATAAATGTGTACCCAAAGCCTGAACATTATTTATAATAATTAAACTACAATTCTGACTCAAAATCAATAGCGTTACACTCCATGACAACCTGCATTAATACCAGCAAATTTAGCTCCCCACCTATGACGGCTTGACAGCAATCGTGATCGGTATTGAATGCACAGGCGTTTAATGCGCCGGCTTGAAATTTCACTGTATATAAGGGCCCACCTTTGAGAGCATCAATGAGTATAAGCTTCCCCTCACCCCCACAACTAATAAAAGCATATGCAAATGGATGCCAGGCGACACAAAAAGCTGAACTATGTATGTTCGAGTAATACTGGTGCAGTTTTTTGGCACGGATGTCATACACCCTCACGCTGCCATTGTGCAAAGTCACAGCGACAAGATAATTGTTAGGGTGTATAGCTAAGTGCGTGACGTCTTCTCCAGGCGTCGCGAAGGTGTGCGAACACTGCCCTGAGTTCGGATCCCACATCTTCCAAGTGTTGTCGATCGAGCCGGACGCGACGTAGTCGCCTTGAGGAGAAAACTTACAGGAACTCACCGAATCAGTGTGTCCGACGAGGCTGTTGAGGCACTCCTTGATGCCGACGTTGCATAGCCTGATGGTACCATCGTCGCGTCCCGTCGCCAAGACCTGGGCGTCTGGCGAAAACCCGAGGCAGTTCACCGTCGGTAGGGACGTCTCCAGGATGACGTAGCTCCCCGGACTCTCCACCTGCCACAGCCGCACCGTGTGGTCCCTCGAACCGGACGCTATCCACATACCGTCCGGCGAGTAGTCCACGCTGGTCACTTCGTCGGAGTGGCCGCTTAGCTTGTGCTTAACGCATTCGGGCTCCAGCACGTTCATCATCAGGTCGTTGTCTTTCGCTCCGCTGACGATGGTTCTGCCGCATGGACTGAAGCAGACCGCCGTCACGGCCTCGGTGTGCCCGCTCAGGGTCCTCACTATTTGTAGCGTCTCACACATCCTTATAGTTTAACCGTGGTAATAATGAATCTAATAAACTATAAACACAAATTACTAGCTTGGACTAGTTATTAAACGTGGAAGCGACCGTTGCTGCTTTTTCGGTTATGGAGATTTGAACTAAAAAACGGGACAAAAACATACAGCGAACTTAATGTTCCATGAGTGACTACAAAAACAACCGCAAAATGGGAAAAAAATTCAACTGACCTCAATAGGGTACTTGCTAGGCAAGACAGCATTTGTTTTAATGCATTAGAACAAGGTATTCCATCATTATTAAATTGAAATAAAAAGAATAACTTCATTTCTGCGTTGGCAACCATTCATACAACACTTTTCTAGGCTAGATTATGTCCAACTAAATTGAGTCTTCAGAGGCCTTACGTGGTTTTCATCATTTTGACAAAACATTCGCCCTATCAGCGAATGCCACGTATACTTTTAAGAAGCAAGTTGTTTATTTACTTGAAACATGGTGAAATAGAGACAGTGCGTACTGACAGTAGTGACGGATTAAATATGGCGTAACTTGACAGCAAGAAGAGCAGAAATTTCCAGAAAATCGGGGATAGCGATTACTTCCTGTTCATATTTTCAAGATGAAGACACTAACGATATCTTTCCTGACGTTATCGCTAACGGCGATAGTAATCGCCAATGCATACTACCAGAAGAGGCAATTCTACCCTTCGGTTGTTTACATCACCAAGTCGAATCCCAGTATGGCGGTGAGCAATTGTATTTATCGTGCACCAGGATTGTACACTACCTCAAAAGGAATAGTAGAAAAGCAATGCCCAGACATGCCCCTCATTTTCTTTATACATCAGCTGTGGTCATAGTGCACTCTCCGGATCCCTTCAGGAATGCCGTACATGTACCTTCACAACTGATCCATTAAAGGAATTTAGAGTGAACCTTTTGAGGGCAGCTGATGTTATGGCTTTAAGTTACAGTTTTATACCAAATTGTTTTAGAAGCAACAAGTAAAACTAAAAGATTATGGATTCAGTTTTGCAAGTTCTGGCCGTTTTTAATTAAACTTAATTCCTAGGTAATCTACATACAAGCCTTCATACTAGTCTGGATACTTGGCAAGCTGATGAAGAAATTGTTCTTCGGCCAATTAAGAACAACAGAATTTGAAGTAAGCAATTAAACCTGTTGTAATAAAAATTTTGTAATCTCACTTTGTTCTGTAGCATCTCATGGAACGTTCCTGGTATGCCGTCACAGAGACCTGCCTCGCTTTCACAGTTTTCCGTGATGATTTCAATCCGAAGTTCGTCGCCCTGTTCACCCTGCTTCTGTTCCTGAAATCGTTCCACTGGTTAGCGGAGGATCGAGTGGACTATGTAAGCAAATCACAATGTCTCTCCACTTACTTTAAGAGTGATACAAAAGCATTTCTTGTACTTTAAAAAGTAAGCGAGCAACTGCATTTTGTGGTATTTTCAGATGGAGCGAAGTCCGGTGATCGGCCGCCTCTTCCACCTCCGATGCCTCTCTCTCCTCGTCCTCCTCGCATCGTTAGACATCTACCTCGTCCGTCACGCTTACGAGGCCACGGTCGAGCGGGGCGCTTCAGTCCAGCTTGTGTTCGGTTTCGAATATGCCATTTTGTTGACCGTAGCTGCGAACGTCGCAGTCAAATATGCACTACACAGTATTGATCTCAACGGCGACGCGCCCCCCTGGGACAACAAGGCTGTATTCCTTTTATACACCGAATTGGTAATGGGATTGATAAAGGTGAGAAGGATGGAATCATGAACTACTATTACACTTGATGACAATTTACAGCTTTTGCCTACATCAATAATAATAATAGTATGTGTACTTCAAATAAATTTATTTACAGGTAATCCTGTATCTAGCCTTCGTTGTAATAATGGTACGCATCTACACTTTACCTTTGTTCGCGTTCCGCCCGATGTACTACACCGTCCGCCATTTCAAAAAGGCCCTTTCGGACGTCATCCTGTCCCGTCGCGCCATCCACAACATGAACACCCTGTACCCGGACGCGACGCCGGAGGAATTAGAAGTCACAATTGACAATGTGTGCATCATATGCCGCGAGGAGATGGTGAGCGCCGCGAAAAGGCTGCCCTGCAATCACATCTTCCACACGGCGTGCCTGAGGAGCTGGTTCCAGAGGCAGCAGACGTGCCCGACGTGCCGCCTGAACATCCTGAGGGATCCGACTAACGAGTCGGGTAACAGGAGAGCGCAGCCGGCCCAGGCGCAGAACAACAACGCGCAGCCACCTCAGCAGCCGCAAGCGCCGTTCCTGATCCCCCAGTGGAACCAGGCCAATCAGGGACAGGAGCAACAGCCGAGGGCGAACCAGGAGCAGGCAGGGCCGCAGAATTGGCTCTTCCCGCCTCCGATGTTGCCCATGTTCATGATGCCGCCGCCGCCCATGCCCCCGAGGAACCTCGCGACGCTTTCCATGGAAGAACTGCAGAGAATGGAGGGTAACGAGAGGGAGAACGTAGAAGCGAGGATCCAGTGCTTGAGAAATATACAAGTGAGTAACAAGTTACTAAAGATATTGTTATTATTGATTTATTTACTCATTTGGAAAAAATGATATCAATCAAATTCTTCAGTCAACTCGTAATAATAAATTTTAGATCTTACTCGACACGGCGATGGTCATGATGCAGCAATACACGACCCTAACGGCCGTGACTCAGCAAACAGCAGCGGCGGCGGCGGCCTCTCCGAGGAACAACAGCAGCACCTTCAACATCACCGGGGAGTCCCCTAAAGTGGCGAAAATCACGCCGACGTTGAACACGGCGACGAGCCTGAGCAGTCCGGAGAACCTGGATAAACCTGGTACATCAAAAGAGACCGAAGAGCAGGAGGAGGTCACCTCTACCAGGAGGGAGACCCCGGAAGAGGAGGAGATCAGGAGAAGAAGGCTGAGGAAGTTCCAACAGGCCGACGGACAGGCGACAAACTAAATACACATAGATACACACACTGTGCGAACCCTTTTATTTTATTCGCTTTTTATCGTGTAAAGATGTGTAAATTATGCGAATTGTGTACTTGCTGTATGTGTTACTTTTCTTGTGTTTTGTTTTGATTAACATTCCATAAATTTATTTTTTCTCAGCATTGTTTCATTACACCTCAATAATTGAAATTTTCCATGCTTGTTCTAATAGAAACACATATCTTGCAAGATAATAATGAAAGCATATCCAAAAATAAATGATTGTTCTCAATGAAAAATAATTTTTATTAAGAGACGTCAGTAATCCCGTAAACCATATAAATAAAAATAATATACACGTTTATCACAAAATATTTCAGTACAATAAATTAAAAGCTATTTGAGAGTAATCACCTTAACCAGGTTAAAAAAATTTAAAGTAACAACTCTCGGAAGGAAAACAAAGTAGAGCAATAGACTCTGACAAAAGAGGCTTTAGAATGCTAACGTAAAAAGTAATTTTGTAAGTTTTCGTAAACTCCACATTATTTAAGAATTGAACTAGCATAGATCAGTCGTATGTAAGATTGAGTTTTTCTCTTGTGGAACACGATACAACCTTTAAAAAAAATTATCAAAGTTTTTCCTTACTCCTACCTGTTTTTACATGTATTTAACAATAGTAAGGCAAAATGCTGAAGTTTTCATATTGTTTTTTTTTCAATTTTTAAACAGACACAGAGACCACATCTAAAATGTTAAATGTATATAAAATTTCGCTAAGACTTCATTTCATAAAAATATTAGATACCTATTAGTCTAAATGTACATAAGCTTATAATAATGAAATAGTGGTGGTATAGTCCATTGGCGATGAAATCAGGTCATTTACCGGCACCATTTGAAATTTAACAATAAAAATATTCAGAAACAAATGAGTTCCTTCGATTTTGATAAAATGTCATTACTTTCTCTCTAGTCGTCTTTTACAATCAATAAATTTTCTACAATTTGAAAAATATTCCCAGAAACAATGGCAACCATGGTGATTTTTTATAATAAAACTACTCTTGTTCATTAAAATTGCTTCTGAGAGAATCGAAATAAAATCTCCAGTCAAAATTTCTCTTATCTAAAGGTCTTTAAAAATTAAAAATAACACTTATTCACAATCTAGAACTAGTTACTAGATTTCAAAATAGTCGATCGACCGTTTTCATCCTAAAAGGACCATACCATTAAGTACATAGGAAACTTACCCTTATATACATACCTCACACAGACCTAGTCTCACACGGTAAAAGGCGTCAAATTAAAAACAAAACACTTATTACAAACTCGAACGGGTTTACTGTGGCCATACTTCGGTAGAGGGATGCTGTTGGAGGAGCACCTCGAGCAGAAAACCTTCCCGCAATTCCGGCAGTGGTGCCTCCTTTTCACCACGGTAAAATTAACCCCACAACTCATACACTTGGGGGCCTCGATGTCCGGTATCCAGATCGGAGGTCTCGCCGGGTAAGGAGGGCCCCTCGCCTCCCTCGGATAATTCGTGTACGCCTCCATCTGCGGACAGTCCTGCTCGAGGTGGAAGTAAACGTTAGTATCGAACAATGCCTCTTGCGCCAGGATGTTCGGGTCGACGGAGAACTCGTTAGTTTCTATCACGTCCGCTGCCGAAGGGTGGTACTCTATCGACGCCTCCAGCGTCGGGGAGTCTAAGGATTTCGGAGCGGGTTCCTCCACGGATGAAGTCGCCGTCGAGGAGTTCATAAGGAAAACAGATTTCAGGATGTTGCGCAGGTCACAAGCGAAGTTCGTCTGGAGCTGATCTGCCACCCCGGCAATGCAGACGAAGAGGCGATGCAGGAGATCCTCACTCGATCTTTAAAAATAAAAAGCAACTTTGAAAAATGTTCATGACCAGGTACTTTGATCGTATCGGATCCGTCAATCTTTCAGATACTGGAATTGAAGATTGGATAATTGCCCACAGAAAATCACTCATTCACTAAAATTGTTTTCAATACTAAAATATCCCTCTTACCTGTACTTCGCTCTAACTTGACTGGCGCCGGCTTCCTGCACCGCCAGAGCTATCTCCATGTCGCATGTGCTACTCGACAACGAAGCCTCTGAGCTCTCAGATCCGGAGAAGTCCTCCTCCACCCTGTCTCTCGCTGATTTCTTCCTGGACGGGAAAGCAGACTTAGGTATCATCCTGGACGACGAGGAGCACTTACACACGATGGATGAGGAGTTTCCGGGGCAGCTGCACACTTTAGGGCTAGGAGACCTGTCAAGGCTGGTGGTTTCCGTACAGATCCCGGAATCGTTCTCTGGAATCGACAGGATCGAGCTCAGAGTGGCCGCCGCCACTGAAATGAGCTCAATCGAGTCGTCCGACGGGGAACCGCTGGTGTTTAAAGCATTGGAGTTTAATGCGATGATTTTATGAACGTTCGGGGGGAGCAATGTACTCGATGTCGACGGTATTTCTAAGTTATGTACATTTTGAACACTTTTTTCATGTGGTATTACTGATACGATGATCTCCTTTTCTACTTCGGAAGTACAGTTGTCGTCGTTGCGTACTGCGAAACCTGAGCTTTCCTCCTTCTTCCCGAAATCGGCGTAAAAACTCTCGATGAACTCATCCTTCACGCTGAAATCACTAACAACCTCGACTCCTTTCAACTCCTCATTATCACACAGGAGCTTCTCCAACATATACAACTCCTTCTTGTCCAAAGTCCACAACAACTCACGTATCTTACGTAACAAGGTCCTGAACGGTCTGAACATCTCACTCATATCCTCCACCGGTTTATCGATACATAACGGGCCGTTAGGGAATATCAAGAGGCCGCTCACTATAGCTAAACGTGGTATGGTGAACATCAGGGCGGGATCGCAATCGTCCACCAGGTCTTGAGTCAACAACTTCATCTTGAGCGACCTCTGCAGGGTCTCCGAGAAGAGAACACCAATCATCTCCTGGAGCTCATATTCCTGCGTGGTTTTCACTGGGACCATAGCACTGACATAGGCTAATTCGAACTCGGCGAATAACCTACAAGGTTTAGCATTTTTAAAAGGAGTTGTAAACGTGGTTTATTTTGAAAGAGTGGATTTACAATAGCCGTAAGCATAAGATCTATAGAATTATTTACTTAGATTCAAATTTATTTGTTCCATCTGTGAACGGAATATACCAACCTGTCAAAAATCTTGAGGCTTTCTAATAACAGTTCCGTGACTAATTCGTTAGAATCCAATTTGATTGGTCCGTTTGGGGTATTGTTCCTGAGGCAGGCCTCCCGCAGGAGGTTCCGGACATTCTCCAGGCTCTTAGTGACAGCTTTCGCCAGTGGGCGCATCGTCGTGCTCTCCACTTCCCTGTTCATTATAGAAGAGCCAGCAGCGAGGCACTAAAACAAGTAATCCAAAACCTGAGTCTGAGGAGTAAAAATCTTACATCCTAATTGATCGTACAATTTTTTAATAAACATTCCATTTTTCAGCATATAACCAATTTACCTCTGCCCCGAACCAGAGCTGCCCGGCCAGGTTCTCCTGTAACACGTCCTCGGGGAACTTGACGCGGAAATCCCGGTCCGCCCTTTCGTCCCCTATCAGCACCTCCATTATCGCGTTCGTTATCGTCAGGACCTTATCCTGGGCCTGCCTCAGCTGATTCACCAGAGTCGTGCATCTCTCCGGGTCCTTCCGACCATCGAAGCTGTCCAGCTCGTTTGCGACTATGTTCAGGTCCTCGTCGGCGTAGAAAAATTGAGCCAGGAGAGACTTGTCATCCCTCTGGAATCGGTATCGAGGTATAAAAGAATGTACACACTTTGAGGTGTTTAACTTAAATTTAGGTAATACCATGAAAAATGAAATGGCTTATGCAACTGTCCTGAAGGACGTTTGGTAAGTAAGTACCATAAAAGAATTTCCGTGTTTCAAACAGGACCTGTTACCTGTTTGGGACAATCAGGATTAACAGATATCGTTTACGACACCCGTACAGTGACGATGGTACCGATCCTTTTTGACTGGAGAACTTATTTCATTTTTCGCTACAGAAGGTATAATTATGGAGCTAGGATGCGATATCACAAGAAATAAAAGTGAAAGCACGCAAAATACATAAAAAGATGCAAAACTTTCTAATCTTTGTTGCGCGCAAAATGAGGACTAAACAGTGATAAACAAGTTCCAACTACAACACTGAAATTAACCTAAAGCGAAGTTTGATTGGCTTTTATACATCATCCAAGATTGATATACAGTTAAGGATCATTACGGATCATAAATTAGTAACTTTACGGCACTAATTGATTGCAAATGCTATGTGGGTCGCTAATGAACATCGCCCTGTATAAGGGTGACGTCACGTATTTAGAAAGCGAAACCTTGTTAGATAAAAGATCATAATAATGAAATTTCAAGTACACAAGCAATGTTATTGTAATATCCTAATACATCAAACGCTCAGTCGAGATAGATCTCATGTAACAAAGTTAGTAAAAACAATGGAGCCATGTACATTGTATGTATATACATACGGATAATTAGATAACAAATTCTCTTATTAGCTCAATAAGCCTTTTACCTTCGGTTTGTACAACCATTTCCTAATCGAATCCATACTCCCAGGACGGCCACCACGTTAAAAAACAAACTAAACAAATACATTGAACCCTTCTAGTAAATGGAGCAGTTGAGACGACATGACGCCACCTTCATACGAATGGAACACTCCCGAATTATGCAGGAAGATAAACACGAGCGCCGTCCCTACGTCTTAAAATACTTCTTAGAACTGATTAATACGCGCACATACACGAGTACGATGCAATACAGCACGCATACTTGCATACAAATGAGTCATACGCCATATTCCCTCCTGACAGCCAGCATGGGACGTTCTTATTTCGCGTTAACCTCAACGGAACGTGGCACTTTTAAGAGGGTATACAAGACAAGTTTGATTGAGTTTGTTAACAGTAAATGTAACGTGTAACGTAAATTTTACATTAAATCGAGCAGTCTTAAGAAGACAGTCGAGTAATTTTTGCTTGAAACTTAAACACTTCGATGTCCCGTGTCCCGGCGTGGCGTTCGCGTCCCGTGGCTTTCTGCTCCTGGGTATTTTTGGCAACTTCATCGTATTTTCCGTCGCCATTTCTGCGGCGAACATCTCGAGTGTTTCGCGTTAAGTTTTCGTCGTCCTCGACGAGGGGGAGTCTCCTGCTCCCGGAAAATTTATTTTCCCGCGTTCCGTAAGCACTTTTCAGCCCTTCCCGGATCGGTCGCGCTGTTGGTTCGCGATTTTTTCGGTTTTCCTGTGGTCCACTTTGAACATGGCTTTTTAAAATGTCTGCCTTGAAGTCGCACGTCGTGGGCACTCCTTGCGGAGGAGCAAACTCCCGGTATTCTATAATTTCATCGTCGAAAGGAGGAAATGGAGAGGAAAACGAATCGAAATTTGTCTGTAGCCAGGGGCTCGGCTGTTGATACGAAGAAAGGTGGGTATTAGAAGTCAAGGTTGAGGAACGACGCCATCTTTTTTGAGCTCTAAGTCCGGCTAATGAAACGAGTCGGATTTGGTAACGTGACGAAACCGGCACGTTTCATTGGTCAGAATATGTTTATCAGGACAAGACTAAGATCTATTGTTATTATGTAAACATTTATTTTTTGAATTTATATCAAGAGCGAAGGTCTTTTGTTCTTAAAAGATAATAAAAATTGGGCTATGTGCTGCAAAGTAACATATTGAAATAATCCAGGTACATCCACCAATTTATCAGGTCTGAATATTCATTCTAATATTCTAATATTCATTATTAAATCCTAATCTTTCAATAGATTTTTTGATTCTTGTTCCTAGGGGGACAGTGTCCTCGAACAGGAAACTGAACAGTGCACTTTAATGGGTCAGCCCCTTCGCATTGTATAAGGAGTTATGCCTAGTCCAAAAGAAAACCTGATACATTATTTTCAGAGTGTGCGACTAGGCATGGCCCCTTTCTCGAGTTGATTCACTGTTACTGCCCCATCTATAACTGAATTTGCCCCCTTCAGATGGTCCAAATGCGAGACAGTGGCCCAGGGGGACCCGTCGTCGGGAGCCTCCGGGCTCCGCCCCCCTTACAAAAAGTGAACCCTCCCGTAAACCTCAACCGCAAAAGATCAAGGCTCTGGACAAGAGACCTAAATCGAGGGGAAACGGGTGTCCCGTGGACAAAAACGAGCTGGCCCGGGTAGAGTACGTCGACGAAGCCGAACTGGGTTCAGTTTTCGTACCGGGCAGCAAAAAGCAGAGCCTGAATCACCTATTGAATTTTAACTACTACACCCCTAAGGGTACTGAGCGTTGGAGGGACGGGGGATCGAAGGGGGCGAAGCTGTCTTTGGCCACTAAGAAGCATAAGTACAATAAAGAGCATTTCCTGCAGGCAAAGTAAGGGTAAATGTGATGAAGGTGTTAATTGAATCTTAATCATTTCTGTTACAGTTGCCAGTTTATTGTAAACGAGTCTGGTGATTATAGGCAGTACGTCAACAATCCTGATGCATTGGTGGACTGGAATCTTATCGAACAAGTGGTAAGCAACTATGTATTATAATACAATATATGAATTAGCCAATGTCTCAAAACTGTCTTAGAAAATAAAATGTTTCTATACAAAACAGTTATTAAAGGGCCCATGGATGTATGGAGTAGAAGTCTGGGAATATGCTGATATTCCCAACATTTAAATAATTCTTTATGGTATGTCTTATATCAAAAATTACTACTGCAAAATGATAGGTCATCTTAGATTAAGTTTGGAGCGAGTACACCTCCATTTGATTATTTCATATTTTCAGAATTTGCAAGTGTCTGAGTGTCCGTCATGCCCGATCTGTCTGTATCCACCGATCGCTGCGAAGATAACAAAATGTGGTCACATTTACTGCTGGTCCTGCATTTTGCATTACCTTTCGCTGTCGGATAAATCGAGTAGGAACTGTCCAATATGTTTTGATAATGTGCAGAAGAACGAGCTGAAAAGGTGAAGTGAGAGCTTTAAGCATTTTAGAAAATACTTGTCCTACTTATTAATTAATGAGCTTTACCTTTAATGATGTAATTTGAATTTTTTAAATCGTGCTTCATTAGTTTATTTACGTTTCCAGTGTTGTGGCTATCCCTCACCCTACCTTCAATATAACTGAGACGATAACTTTTAAGTTAATGAAGAGGTTGAAAGGTAGCTTAATAGCGTATCCGGCTGATGCAGAAGATACTGAGGAGAAAGGTGTGATCTTCTTGTCAAAGAAAGAAACAGAAAAGTTATATTCCAAACTGTTATTGGCTAATCAAGATGATGTATTGGCCATAATCAAGAGAGAAGAGAGAGAATTGCAATTCCAAATCGACACTGAAGAGAATTGCCCTGAGAAGTGTTTCCTGGAACAAGCTCTGGTCTTGTTGAAGGAAAGAGAGAGCGAAGCTTTGAGTTTTCAAAAAATTGATAAAGTGGAGGAGGTTCAGCAGGTTTTAACCAACATGGATGATGTTTCAACGTCCGTCAATCCAACTTCGAAGTATCATTACTTTTATCAAGGTAATCTCATAACTACTAATTGGTCGAAATTGGTTTAATTTAAAAAAACGTCATCTTTAACAATCATTCATTAGACATATTGTTTCAATCATTTCAACAAGCAAGTGGGTTGCTTTTTAAAGTACCTTATGAATAATGATTGTTCCAGTGAAATGATTAATAAATAGAAATGAAAACGGGAATATCTCCAAAGCGTTGAGTACACATAGCAAATCCTACATAGCTTTGTGAAATAAAGTCTTTGGAAAAGTAAACTTTTCTGGAGGAGACGTTCACTTAATAGTGTCCTGTCGAACTCTTGAGAAAATACAATTGGAACACGTAAGATAACTAGTGTTATCTAAAATTTAGAAATCCAAGTATTAAGATAACATATATTTTAAGAAATTTTAAATTTCATGTCCTTTTCTATCAGAATAGATATTAATCCACATTTCTAGTTCCCTTCCTGTATTTCTTTCTATCGTTTTAGCATCGGACGGTCAGCACATCTACTTGCACGCGTTGAACGTGCGCATGCTGGAGCATTCGTACGGTTCCCTTGAAAACAGTCCGAAAATGATATCTGGAGTGATTCTAGAAAAGGAAGGGGGCTCCATGACGGAGGAGTTACGCAAGAGGTTACGTTACCTTCAACATTTACCCGTCACCTGTCAGTTCGAGGTGGCCGAGATCGACCTGAGGCAACCTGCTGTCTTAAAGGAGACATTGGAATTTTTCAAAGGCAAGAATAAGTAAAGTGGTGGGAAGAGGTGTGATTTTTATCTAGACTCTGTTTAAAAGACCATAAGAAAGTTAGAAACTACTTAAATCGATGCAGGAAAGGTGTACTTTGGTAAATCGGTGTTGGCACCTAAACTCTTCACTAGTAAACTACATTCTAATAACTCATTCTGGAGTTTCAAAGGAATTAAAGTACAGACAATGCTTTTATGAATTACAAGTATGCCATTATTAAAATTTGAAGGTAGTATGTTATGTTGCTGTACAATCAGGTAGAACCCTTAAGCTCCATATAGTAGAGAGCTGAAACTTTAAACTCCTGAAGTATATTTCCATTGAACTTTTTGAGGAGTTGTGTTTTCTAAGTAATTTTCGAACACTGCGATGTTAGAAATCGCAATAAGTGCGTTAGGTTGTCACTACGGCAGTGAGATTGGTGTTCGTGCTTTCAATTATGGATTAAATTTTAGATCAAATCGACGTGCGTAAGAAGCGTCGCTACAAGCGTGCCAAAGAGGAAAAGCGTCGCGAGAAGCGCATTGAAGTAGAAGAGTTACGGAAGATGGGGAAGTATCCCGTACCGGACCTACACCTGGAGTCGAACGAACAGTTCCCGGAGTTCCAGAGGTTCCGCACTGAATCGGAGAGTACCCAGAGGAGCTCCTCCCCCGAGCCAGTCGGGGCTTCTTCCCTGGAGAGTACTTCTGCGGGACCGTCTTTCGCAAAAGTAAATATCGATCTGCCACGACTAGTTTTTGTTCTAGCTTTTGCACTGTCTAGTGAAGGATGACGAAAAGTAAGTCATTTTTCTTCAGAGCGGTGCTATAGTAACTGTGAGGATAATTACCCACGATCAAGTCTCGCTGTGATCGAGGTCAGTCCCCTGTACTACAAAACCTTAGTGATTACTTCAAAAGTGTCTTTCAAAATCTGAACATCGAAACCAATTTTATCAATTAATGTCTCTTCAGATGTTGGCGACGGAGAAGAAACGGGCGCCGAGCTGGCCCAGCCTGAAATCAGCAGTGAAACCTGCTGTCGTCGAGGCCCCGAAGGAGGATCCCGATGACTTGGGTCCAGTCCCGCCGGTCAACACAAGCCTGTCAGATGCCTTGGCCATAGCGCTAGCTCAGATAGAAGAGGAGGAAGAACAAGAGGAAGATCCGCAACGTTTCGGGAAGAAGAAATACTTCAAGAAGCAGAAGAAGAAACAGAAGAAGGTTCTGTTCGCCACTACAATAGCTTATTCAGGAAACTAGGCCGGTAGAGTTTGTTGTACCGTTATTAAAAAGATGGAAAAAAGTTATTAGAATTTGTTTTTAATTTAATTATGAGCTTTATCGTGGTGTACTTTTTTTGTGTTGGAAGAAATAAATGTTTGAAGACTATCGAGTTATGTATTTTCTCTGTTACCTTCCGCTATCTCTCCGATATCTTTTTATGGTTTGGGTTAGTGCTATGGGGCGTTTTACCATAATTTTTATCTCGAGGAGGCTCGCCCTAATAAATAATTTAAAGGGCTTCGGGCTGAAATTTAAGGCAGTTAAACACGTAATAAAATCGAAATAAACTCCCGAGTTCAATTCCGGCGAGGTTTCCATCATTTCTACTCCCTCTGAATAAACAATCAGGATGTATGTTTAATATAAAAAAAGTCGATGGAATTCTTTCACGATTAAGCCAGAGACTTGTTAACTACTTTACTGCGAATTAATTAATGCGCGTGTAATTAAAAGACGCATTGACGCATGAGATTATCAGTTTTATGGCCGTCCTAAACGAGTTTTTCGAAACGTTTTATTGATGTATTTTTATGTTATGTGCATTTTAACAGCAGAGGATGTATACAGAACGATTCAAAACGTCCAACTCGTGTGTGTGTGTGTGTCTTTGGGGTAGGTTTTCGTCAAAGATCCACTTTCGATATAATAATCGATACCCTCAACCCCTCCAGAATGGTAAATCTAATGACACGCCCGAGGAGATATTTATTGACAACATCTGTCGAAGCCGCAATGGTTTTAATAGCGACGGTTTGGAAAAATGACAGTGCCAGGATAAACTCTTCCCTAATGGCGTTTTAAACGAAGCAAGAGAAGGCAATTCCAAGGGGTTAAACGTTAGGGTTATATTACCTGTAGGGTATTATGCCCACTTAACGACTTCTTAAAATTTTCTCGATTACTTCGGCTTCTGTTTGACCAAAAAAGAAGGTTAATAGCGGATGGGGATCGTAAAAATTTATCAAAAACGTCATAAAGTTTTTATTGTCCCCACAAACAATGTAATGGGAAATAAATTAGTGGAAATTATCTACACTTTTAAATAATTAAGGCCGTAATGGGTTAGAATAAAGAAAATGGTCAGGTAAAGGTGAATTCGTCTCATATAACGGCTTTTATTTGAATTTCAATGGAAAATTATTAGGTCCACAGAAGAAATTCAAAACGTTCTTATTAATTAGCCCAACTGAGTAAGTGCTTCATTTAAATAACGTTGGTTTATTGGTTGGATTGAAACTGACTACATTAATTGTGTGGAGTTTAAAAGGTACTTCTATATTTTTAGCTACAGAAATCTAGATAAATAGAAATCATGTTAGAAATCATGTAAGATCTTGGGATTACAGATATTCCTGGAGAAATTTTGAAAGTCCTGATAAAAACTCCAGGGCATATGAAAACCAGGAAGTTTAGATAGTTTTTGGGCCTGGAAACAGTTTGCTTCACTCCAAAATGATCAAAAAATCTAGAATTCAAGGTTCATCTTTCCAGGATTTCTTAAAACTTCTTGGATTTTCTGGAATTTCGTTACCGGATATTTCATATTAGAATCCATGGTACAGTGTTTCATGCAGTTTACGCCAGAGATTCTAGGCTCTTATCCTGGCATCCTTATTCTGGCATTTATCCCAGATTCCAGGTATGAGTTAAGTATTCTTGAACCGTCTAGAGATATCCTGGAAATCTTCAGGACCCTCTAGGGCATACCCTGAGACTTACTTTTTAAATAGTTTATGGACCTTCTGAAAATATCATTTTTCGATAAAGAGCAATCCTAAGGTTCCACAATTTTGTAAAAGCGTTTTAATCGCCTAGAAAGAATCTGTGGTATCACCAAAAATACATCCTAAAGTGTAGAATTCTAGGATCATGTTTCCAGGACTTTTCAGGATCTCCTGGATTATCTGTAATACTTTTATAACTCCTAAAGACCCTTTTTCATTTCTTCTCGCGGATATGGTTCTTAGCCAATCGTATTTAGTCGATGTTGAAATGCGTTGGGTTACATTTAAACAATATATTTTGTAATTCCCTAAAAACTTTAGTTCTTTTTGAAGTTGTCACTGGTTGTCATAAATATTCCGAAGTGTTACGATTTACTGTAACTTCTTAGGATTTTCAAGTTCTGAAAAATGTCCAAGGATGAATGCTGAATATAAATTGGGAAATCAGTGAAATTTCTATCTGCCCATTGGAAGTTCTTTCAAAATATTCTTAACAAATCCTTTTGAAGTTTAGTTAACTAAATATTTTGCTGGGATAATTGATGTTCAAGAGACTTTCAGAAACAAACAGTTTAGCTATTCCTCCAGTCGCTCCTTAGAAATTTATCCAGAATATTGAAATCCTGTAGGATCCCTTGTATATTCTGTTTTTTACTTTGAATATTTCAGAAAGTTAAAAAGATTTATTTACAGAAAATTACAGTTCATTCATCAGAAGTTTACAAAAAATTTGTTCAAGAATCTTCCTCGACTTTTGTAATGAATTTTTATAAAATTACAATTCCCATGAACTATATCAATTCTAATTGATGATAAAGGAACCTGGAACGAATCGACGCCTACATTAGTCAGTTATACGTCCCCTCTTCGTGCTCGCAGACGTAATTAAGTTCGGAAAAAAGAGTGTCTCTCCGACTTTCAGGTAGTAAATACTGTAATATACGTCTGCGGAAATCGCAGAAAACAAAATTACAGGTAGCGACGGAAGTAAACAAAAGCGACCGTCTAGACTTGAAAAAAGACCACCGCAGATGATAATGAAGGAGGGAGATGCTGCGTGTGTATGTTTGTAATCGTAAAAAAGTTGATAAGATTAACGGATTTATTGCTATTAGCTATTAGAGAGGGGAAAATGGGGTCCGGAAGGGTGGAATTCGGGGTATTTTTATTGTTCGCCTGGGTGGGTCGTAAGTGATACCGATGGATGACAAATTTAGGAGGCTTCCCTGAACGAAAATTGAAGAGGTTTCGTCAATTGCCCTGCGTTTTCTGCTTATAATGGAAAGAGAAAAATTACCAAGGAGAACTCGTCAAAAAATCACAAACTATTAAGTAAGTAAATAATGTAACATAATTAGCGCCCTTAAAAATGAAATTAAACAACCCTAAACGACTTATTTGTGCTCTGCGGCGTTGCAGTTACACACTTGAAATCTGTAATTGTAGTTTAGTACAAATAAATCGTCAATTATTTCACAGAAATGATACATTTCAGAAATAAAATCTCGGAATTAATATACCGATATTATTTTTTACGTTTCCAAGGCCTTCTCGGGGACAGGAAATTAAACCGCAGAAAGAAATCACCCGGTCGCACGATTATCCTCTATTCTCTTTCATTCCTCTCTTTCCTATTTATTTTTTTCCTTATAAACATTATGGTCGTTAAATTGGATCGTTTGCACGAGTGTATCGATTGTAATAACAACCTCTAATCGTGGGTGAAGTCGGAGATTATCACGAAGCCGCCCCTGTACCCTATAATCATAGGCGGAATGACAATTTTTTTATTTTTTCGGTGCGTCCTTTGCGTGTCGGGGCGATTGACAGTATCCTGCTTGATGTATACTTTTTTTGATTTAAGTGCAGCTAAAGGCACCTGCATTCGTAGGTGTAATTTGAGGGAAATTTCGTAAAATACACAAGTACTTAATAGCTCAATAGCTGGTTAACAGTTCGTAAGTGATCGAATTCGTGCGGTCGTTCG
The DNA here is from genome assembly GCA_963576515.1 of Cryptocephalus primarius. Lineage (NCBI taxonomy): Eukaryota > Metazoa > Arthropoda > Insecta > Coleoptera > Chrysomelidae > Cryptocephalus > Cryptocephalus primarius. The sequence goes on along the minus strand of OY754943.1, from coordinate 13,722,900 downwards.
AGACTGAAATAGGGAATGGATGTTTTCAATAGATTCTCTGAAAGTTTAACAGGAGTACCAGGACTTTTCCAGGACTACACCAAGGGTGGACACAATCAACAAGGCACTTGAGCGAAGATGAAAGGGGTTACCACAGGTAAAAAGTATTGGAGACAAATCCAGCTGCAACTGCAAATGTCTACATAAGTCGCTTAAAAGGTTCTAAGGCTATGATGTGAATTTTAGCTCGCTCACTCCCACCGCTTTGGAAATATCCAGATTTTCCCAAAACGAAAATTAGCTATTTTTCTCTTCCCTGTAACTCGAAAAGTAGACGTCGCAAGGAACAAAGAATTTCATTTCTGACATCAGAGAAATGTGCCCTTTCGTGTGGTACGGAAATTTCGAAAATCCGAATTCGTTCTGTTTTATGGCAAAATTCGCAAGGGTAACCTTCCCTTCATTGGGCCTCAAAACGTGAGCGTTGGAATTTCCCAATGAAATTTGCAGGATAGGTTCCTTAGAAGGTTTTAAGCCTATAACGTGAATTTCAGCTCGCTCACTCCAACCGTTTTGAAAATTTTCCCAAAACGAAAATTAGCTATTTTTCTCTCCCCTGTAACTCGAAAAGTAGACGTCGCAAAGAAGAAAAAATTTTATTTCTGGCATCAGGGAAATGTCCCCTTTCGGAAATATCCCCACGGAATTTTCGAAAATCCAAATTCGACCTGTTTTTTGGCAAAATTCGCAAGGGTAACCTTCCCTTCATTGGGCCTCAAAACGTGAGCGTTGGAATTTCGCAATGAAATTCGCAGGATAGGTTCCTTAGAAGGTTTTAAACCTATGACGTGAATTTCAGCTCGCTCACTTCCACCGTTTTGAAAATATGCAGATTTTCCCAAAAGGAAAATCAGCTATTTTTCTCTTCCCTGTAACTCGAAAAGTATACGTCGCAAGGAAGAAAGAACTTCATTTCTGACATCAGGGAAACGTCCCCTCTCGTTTGGCACCGGAATTTCGACAATCCGAATTCGACCTGTTTTTTGGCAAAATTCGCAAGAGGTTAAACCACCCTTTTTCTTGATTTCGTGGAAACCCAAAAGTTCCTAATGAAGAGCCTCCACAACTTGCGCCTTCGCACGTTTCCTCCCGACCCTCCGCTCCTTCCCCCAGAACAGTCATAATTGCCAGCCCCGATATTTCCATTTTTCATCTCATAAAAACACAATTCAATTACGCGTCCTCCCCGTAAACGGAAGGGGGCGCATTTTATGGACCCCGGAGGATTATAGACACCATAAGTTCATTAAAAGTCAATCAACTAACAGTACAGATAAAGCCACTTGCCATTGTCAATTGTTTGTTACCGTATATAACGAGCGACGTGTGTGTGTGTGCGTATTGTGTACGGTGTGGACCCCTCTTCTTAATTTCTTTTCAACTGATACTAGGGGATGGTTCGGATGACGTACAGGGGGTGGGTCGCCTGAAATTCGCTATTGAACGTAACAAAGGGAGAGTCTAATTGATCTTCAGATCTTGGTGTGTCTATTTTTTAACCCTTGAGGAAATACAACTCCCTTGTGCATGGTATATTCTTAAGCAATTGCCCATTACTCTCATTATTACAGTTATTTTTCAGTAGAAAAAATAAAGTTATATCATAGTGGTTCAGTTTCAACGTTGTTCAGTGCAATTTTTGATACGTCTTAGACTCGCCAACAATCTGATCGCTATCCATAACAATTGACGACCGGTTCAAACCGAACGTTTATTCCCAAATTACACATCACCTATAGTATCGATTGTTCCCCCCGACGATCCCCTACCGCCCGTCGCGCTGATATCCCAGCACCCGCGCCATACACCTACTCCCCTTAAATCCGCTCGCGCAATAAATACCGATTACGACACGTCGGTTTACCCGTTATATGAGTTAGACAACCGTCCGTACAAGATTGGAACGGGTACGTACATGTTTATGGTGGCCGTCGGCGTGTCGCCCGTAATTTCCCGGGGAAGGTACGGGAAGTCGTAACGGGAGCGGATCATAAACGTGGTAGAGAGAAAGAGAATTATTGGGGGGACGCGGAGGGGGGACCCCCGGGGGGAGTAATAAAAAGTCTCAGCGGCGGAGCGGAACGTTGACATTAGATAACGAAAGAGACGGGGGTAATAATCAAATTTCACACAAATTACTAGCCAGGATTATAATTCTGAGCCGTTCGGGAGTGCACGGATATGTCGTTAGAAGCATAAAAATAACTAACTTAAAGTATGACAGTGATTCTTACCCTTAAATTAACGATACGATTAGCTCCTTTCCCTTGAAAGTGCTCGGAATTTAGGAAACTGTTAAATACTTATTTGTTATTGTTATGAAGGGTCCCCGAGGGTGCGCAGGGAAGAAAAGTAGAAGGCTGAAAATAGGTGCATAGGAATTACAAAGGGACGAGTCACGAGAAATACCTTAGTTACACAAATGGTGAGGGGTTGCATACAGTATTACGATTAAACTCTATTGATTTCAACGTAGTTAAATAGTATATAGTCCCTTGCTTATACTATTCCAATTAGAGCAGCTCTTAAAAATCTTTATTTGCTCTATAACGATTTTTGAGGAAATGGAAAAAAATCTGGTGTTATGATTTACTGCAGCTATCTGGAGTAGGAAAATCAGCAGGATCCCGTCATAAAAAAAGGGAGAAGTTATTTTCCTGCAGGGTACCCGCATCAATGTAGGGTAATTCCCTTTTATCCCGCCCTCACTGAAAAGCAGAGCGTATCACTCTCGGAAACACAATTCCAGTCGTCCCCCATGAAAGATTCACGGTGAAACCCCTTAAACATAACAATGTAGCGAGGCAGTTGGCGTTCGCATAAAACAACATACACACACACACACACATACACAGACACAGACAGAGAGAGCTCTAACCGCTATTTCTTTACTTCAATTTGCCGCGCTGCTCATTTGTTTCCGCGCCATCTTTGAAAAATTGATGTGACAGAGACGGAAGACAGACAACAATCGGTATAGGGATGGCAAAAACGGGGATTTGAGACGGAGACAGAGACGGATGAGAGGAGATTCTTATAGGGCACTGCCGGGACGTACGACTATAAAACAATACGGGATTAGAGGGGAAGAGCGCGCAAACGAACACACCACCGGCCGACCTGCGGACCAGGACATTTATCATTTATTACGGCGAGAGGTTTCTTATATTGGGAAGATTTCGCATCACGTCGACGAAAATAGCGTTTAAGCTCCCTGGATGTTTCATACTTATTCATCCACCGTGTACTTTACAGGGAGATCTCGACTACTCGCACAACTCCCTCCTAATTGCCATAAGGAAATCATGATTAAAACCTTTACCACCGCTCCTGGAGTATTCCAAGGACCTCCTTATTGTCATGGCAAAATCATGATTAAACCTTTACCTCCGCTCCTGGAGTATTCCCAAGACTCCATTTTGCACCCGAAGTATTCAAGAACTTTGGCTCAAAGCTCTTGACTTTTGGGACTTTCAAGGACCTCCTTATTGTCATGGCAAAATCATGATTAAAACCTTTACCTCCGCCCCTGGAGTATTCCAAGGACCTCTTTATTGTCATGGCAAAATCATGATTACACCTTTACCTCCGCTCCTGGAGTATTCCCAGCACTCCATGTTGCACCCAGGTGTTCAAAAATTTTGGTTCAAAGCTCTTGACTTTTGGGACCTTCAAGGACCTCTTTATTATCATGGCGAAATCATGATTAAAACCTTTACCTCCGCTCCTGGAGTATTTCCAGGACTCCATTTTGTATCCGAAGTGTTCAGTAACTTTGGTTCAAAGCTCTTGACTTTTGGGACCTCCTTACTGTCATGGCGAAATCATGATTGAAACTTTTACTCCTGCTCCTGGAGTATTCCCAGGACTCCATTTTGTACCCGACGTGTTCAGAAACTTTGGCTCAAAGCTCCTTACTTTTGGGACCTCCAAGGACCTTCTACTTTGAAGATTACCTACTGTGCTCTTTACAGCGCTTTATTTTGTTTCTGGAGTACTAGAAACTTTTACCTTCTCTTCTGAAATCTGTAAATTTCTATAATTTTTTTTGAATTTTCCCCGGGGAACATTAGTCAATACGTCCTTTAGTGCTCACAGGAAAGTGTTTGAAATTTTCAAATTAGATTAGGAGTAGGTTCCATTTGTTTTTAAACGGAAATAAAAATCTGACGAGGTAACGACACGTGAATCCCTAGTAAAAAAATGAAATACAATCTCACATTCGCTTCCTCTCTCTCTCCTTTTCCTCGCCTCAACGAATTAATTGTCACTTTTTACACCCGCGGCGCGCACTTTTCCTACGTTCCTCTTCCTCTCTTTTTTCCGGGGGGCCATTTTGATTTTACCGGAATCGCTGTCCAATTATCTCCGCTCAACTGTTTAATAAATGAATTTCTCTTTTATAATGCGATTAGCTCTTAAAATTCGCCGACTCGTCCTCAATTATTCAGCGAGTAATTTTAATGGGGGCGACTTAATTCCCGACGACTGCCTTTCAGGTACTCTTTTCCGATTCTCTCCGTTCTAATTTCGATGGGGCAAATCGAATTTTGATTACAACGGGAAAAAATGAAATTTCCGGTAAACGCGGTTTTATCGACGGGAAAATAAACGGGCGGTTTTATTGGCGCGGCGTTTATCAAAAAATGTATCGATAAGTCACGCGGGGGAGGCTCGCGGCGTTAAACTAAATTACAGGCGAATTAAACAACTTTTCATGCAATCAATATTTTGTGACCAAAGGAAGAAAAAGTACGGGCATGTCCTCACTTTTCTAATTTTGCTAAATTTCTTGTATGTTTCACATAATAAATAGTCACATTTTAAATTATTTCCTCATATTTTCACAAAAATCAGTCATTTCATTTAAATAAATTTAAATTAAATCAAGAAAATTGGATTCTACAGACTATTTTTGAAGACCATCACTCTTACCAAAACTGCTCTAAAAATAAAGAAATTCATGAAAAAAATTTTTTTTTAATTAAATCGAGTGCTCAAAATGTGGAGCATTGCTTGCATGCTTTATTCGCTCTTCTAGCACTTTCATAACAGTCTAAAAAAATAACATTTCATTTGAAACTTTCGAAGTTTCATTAAGTTGTTAAATAATTTTGAAAGTTTTTGGCGATAGCTTTGGAAGCAGAAAAAAATCTTCTGGAGAAAGTTGGGACGTTTAACAGATTCAAGACCACTGCTTTTAGACACTTTTGGAGACAATTTCATAAGACGATTTTTCTTTCTGAAGCTTTTGAAAGATGCTGAGATTTGTTTCAGAAGGTTTTGGAGAAAACTCCCAAAGATTGCTCTCCTTCCTTTAACCAAAAGCCTCTAAAATAAGTTGCTAAGTACTTTTGGGTCAATTTCAGAATATTCAAAAGGCGAATGTTCTTTCTCAAGCATTTGAAGGCAATACGGAAGACCTAGAAGCTTGTCTAGCTCGGTAAATTCTTCAATTGGTTCCAGAAACTTTTGCAACCAATTTTAGAAACTTCAAAAATGATCTTCCTATCTCCTAAAGGATGCTTCTCGAAGAAGTTAGGACGTTTTCAAGGCTAAGTCCACTAGTGCTGGTCAATTTCAGAATATTTGAAAGACGAATTTTCTTCCTGAGACCATGGAAAGAAGTTGGAATGTCCAGAAGCTTTCCAACGTTGCTGAATTTACCCCTTGGTTTCAGAAGCTTTTGGAGACAACTTTGGATAGTTCAGGAACTTGCTTTGGAAGGTCCAGAAGATGGTTTTCTTTCCTCCATACGGTAGTTATGGGGTCTCTTCTACACGTATGACTACTTTTCACACGAGGCTATAGTGCTATAGTCTCTTCATACGTTTTAATTGACAACGATATAGGCAAAGAAACTAATCGTATGGGATGCTGTGCATATGGGAGTACCCACTACCGAGGGGGTGGAAATTAAGGCAATATTGGAAATTTGGTACTGTTTAAGAATGGGTTTCTGAGGGGGTGGAAAGTGGGTGAAATAAGATGGACCCCCCCGAGTGAAGGGTGTAATTGTAAGTACCAATGAGGTGACTTAATCCTAAGGTTCAAATGAGGTTGTGGATGATGAACTCTAACGTTTCTGGAGGCGTAATTAAGAGCAGCTAATGTAATTTAAATTACGGTAGCACATATCATGGGACAATAAATCATCATTAGAACTAATCCACAATCTAAATTCATTAGACGATACAATCGCCTCTTTATCCCACCACCGAAATTAATCGTACCCCCTCTTCCCCTCGCGACTCGTTCCGTCTCGCTCGTCCCAACGACAAACGAACCGAAACGAGTAAAACAGAACAAAAAAGATAGGCAAAGAGGCACAGACGTACACGCCGAAGAGCGGAGAGAACAAGAAGGAGAGAAAACCAGAGAAATTAACAGAAAGCTACTCAATTTACTCCCAATCAGTTCTGGCCCAATGGGGGCCGCGGGGGGCGCGGCCGGGGCGGCCTCGTCGGCCAATGGGCCGCCGGCGATCGGTCGCGATGTCATGGCAACCGGGCGGGTTGCCTCTCCGTGCCAGGCAGTCAGTCCTCGAAGGGTGGCCGCGAGGTTAGGAGCACGAGCGGGGAATCACACGTTATGACCGGTTAGAGTGCGCGCGCGCGTGTGCCTGTGTGTTGTTGTTCTTTGTAATAAAAACGTGTGCGTATGCGTAACATGAACATGTCCGAACACGATCCGACCGACGACGACCACGAGATAAACATACTTGACACGGACTCCAGGTAAAGTTGACAGGACCATTTGACGGTATTGGCGGGAATCGAAGCCCACGCTTGTTGATTACTTTTGAAGTGAGTGCCGAAAGGCTTAAGGGCCTCTAAGAATCTTCCATGGTGCAAACTTCACGTTCTCACAAGGATCAGTTCATTACTTCTAAAAAAAGTTATAAAATATAATGAAAAGACTCAAATTTGAGTGGGTGAATGTCATAACGTTCACTTTATAGCCATTAGGCAACAGTGGAACTGTCTGAAAAAGTAGTACTTTCTTAGTAAAATTTGGAACTTTGGCAACACTTGTGCCTGCCATTATGTCAACCATTTAGTGCTTATTAATTCTAAATGGAGCATCTTCCCCCAGGCTGTTAATGTTCTATATCTGTCTACTGTCTCCCAAGAAGGGGAATCACCTTTCATGTGGAGCCATTTGGGGCATTTTTGCTGTTGCTTTTGCTGTCTTCTCCCCAATAGCGTTGTAACATTTGCGGCCTTAACGGTGTGCCCTAATGCCCACCTTGTGGAATCTGAAATATCCAAAAATCTCAACCATAACAGATTTTAAAAATTATTATTTCAAACGATAGGCAATAATGTTGCGAAGAGAAAAGTTAATTGAAATATTATACAGTACAATATTATAAAGAGAAAAGTTGAATGACTTTTTTTCGTTGTACTTATAGTTCGTGAGATATCACTTGGGATGTCTTCTCCTTTTGGCACCTTTTGGCACTTGAAATTTGCAAAAACGCCAACCGTGTCCGATTTTAAAAATTCCGATTTCAAACGATAGGCAATAATGTTGCGAAGAGAAAAGTTAAATGAAATTTTTTCGTTGTACTTATAGTTCAAGAGATATTAACCGGAACGTCTCCTCCATACACCTTTTGGCATTTCAAATATCCAAAAGCGTCAACCTTTTCTAATTTTAAAAATTCTGAATTGAAGATCTCAAGTGAAGAGGGAATACCTCCATTCTATGGACTTTTGTGCTCAAGGAGCACATGCTTTATATAAATATAAACTCTTAGGACATTGTGAAGTGCCTTTTGGGGCCATTTTGGAAAAATATTTCAAATGAAAGTTAGAGTTATTAGAGAGTTTAGCCAAATTGCGAAGTTTAAAATAAATCACTACAACTGTTTTGGAGAAAATCATGAAAAACAACATTGTTAAAAGTAAAATGTCCTTTAGTCTCAAGGGTAAAGCGTACTTTAAGTCACGTTGAGGTACAATTTTTCAAATAAAAATCATAAGTATTTAACGTATTAGTTTGGATGAAAACTTCCCATTTTCAATGGAATCATTCAAATTTGTTGATTGATTTTGAACAATTTTGGGCGTCATACCCATACCATTAGATTCAAATTAATTTAACCAAACTCAGAGTAATGTTCATATTTGTTCCATTCTTATTTCTATTAATTGCTGTTTAATGTCTGTTACGTATGCGTCGAATAAATAATAATAACGTTTGTTCCAATGCGCATAATTACACGTACAACTGATTCACTCGCCGTTTAGTCCAGACGAATTAATATTTTATGACGAATTAATTCACAACTGAGTATGAAAGTTCCTAACAGAGTTTCTGAGTCACGAAAGGAAAGAAAAAGTGATGACTACTGCTGGAAAAATTCAACATCTGAATGTTTGGAACCTTAGAAGGGTGGGGGTTGAAAGACCTAAAAATGGTGGTTTTTTTCATGATTTGTTGCGCACATACTTTTATGAAAAAAATTTTTTTTTTTGAGTTTCTTCTAGATTCTTCACATTAACCAACGTTTAAAATTAAGAAGGAAACTTGAAATTTCCATAGACTTTCCATTTTCAATTTTAATCCCATTCTGACGTTCCAGAATTTTAAGGGAACTCCTGTAGTTTTTCTACTTTCCAATGTTACCAATGAAATTAAAACGAGAAAGCTTCTAGAATCTATACAAGACCGTTTAGGAAGATCTAAAAATGAAATTTCCATAAATATTCTACATTCTCTTGAAGGCAGTTGTGGATATTGAAGGTTCTTTAAGAACATATGAACATTCATAATCTTCGCTCTATGTTTTTAGACCTTAGAAGGCTATGGCTAGACCAGAGGCTATGTTATCAATAAGTTTATAAAATATATGAGCTAAATTAGTACCAGCAATTAAATTATCTTCGATGATACAGTATTTTACTAGGCATTTGTATCAATTTATTCAATTAATTTTTTCTTACTTAATTCAATTATAGTTTATCTCGTAAAAATAAAATTCACGTTTTAAGCACTATAGAAGAAATTCTCATTTATATCCAATCGTGCGACACTGACCGATAGGTTTTCCCCTTTGGCATGTTCGTCGGGTTCTACTGTATTTGCTACCTGCTAGGGTCTCAAGAGGAAGAGAACACTGCATGTGGGGTTGAATCAATCGGAGGTGTTTTGCACACACTTTTGAAGGCATAACGTGGTAGTACAACGTACTTTCGAATTTTTGTAGGTTATCTCGGCAAAGCGACAGCGACGACAGATGCAGCTCGCCGGAGCCTGTGACGACGCCGCCCCACCTGCCCTTCAGCATCTCGAACCTCCTCGGCAAGAACTTCGAGCAGAGCAAACACCACCACCACCACCACCACCAGGCGGGCGGCGGCGAGGAGTACCTGCAGCAGGGGGCGCAGGGCGTCTTCCAGCGGGCTGGCCTCGTGGGCGGCCTCGTGTCGCCGTTCTACGGGGCGGCCGGCGGGGTGCTCCGCGTGCCCGCCCACAGGCCGATGGGGGCGCCGGGGGGCGCGAGCCCGCCGCACGGCGCCGGCGCGATCTTCTCGCCCTGGTCGCTCGGCCTCGATCCGGTCCTGCAGAGGTCCGCCGCGGCGGCGGCGTTCGCCTCGCAGGTCGTCAAAGACAGACTCGCAGGTCAGGATTTTCGATAATTAATGATAAGGCTCTTTTGGGAAATTTTGTTGAATCGATTTTGTCTTCGTGAAATCCTCGGTGGCCTTCAGGACGCTAGGATAGATGGGCGACGTGAGCGATATCGAACCGAGGATTCCACGACTTTTAATTATTATTTACTGTCGGTATCTCCAGTTATTTATGAAGCTAAACTTCATTAGGCGAGAAAAAAACTTTCCATCCAGAAAATTCTGTAGAAGCAAAAGATGCATACCACGACGTTAGAAGTAAAACAAAATCCATATTGAGACGAGCACATATGACATCATAGGATTCTTTTATAAGTCGTGTGGAGAGTGATATGCATGGACGACAGGAATTTTGCACATAAAATGCTAAAACACGTGGACAAAACAGAAAGAGAAACAGCACAACTAAATAATGTTAAAAGAAGAAAGAACAGAACATTACTTGAAACTATGACATGACTCAACTAACAGGATATATTTGAAAGGAGAAAGCAAGGATATCCAATACACCTAACAAGCGTACTACGAAAGTTATATCATACGACGACATAAGGTTGGCGGATGACCTCACGACAAATGTCTAAAAAACTTGTAAAGATTGAGATTTTCGTGAAAACCGTAAAATTTGCTTTGGAGATTTTACAAAGGTAATGGAGAAAAACATGTTTTTAAGGTGCCAAAGTAGGCAGAGGTATTGACATCAGAAGAAAATCTGCCTGAACCGTTGATTACTCTTTATGTTTACAAAATTACCTCTAGAAATACTTGTATTTAACTACGAGTAGTTAGTTAATTAATAATTAGTATAGTATAGTTTGAAGTTGATCGTCATGTCAATTACATCATCGATTTAATTACAAGTAATCAAATTTTCATTATTCGAGTACCTGCCATTAAAATTTACTTATAGTGGAAATAAAGTAATCTAAACTGACACGGCAGGAGGCGTGGTTTTTAAATTTCCGGAATTTCTCAAAGCAAATCGACCATAATAGGTAAATATATCCCGGCAGGATCCCGATAGGACAAAGTAGCTAAGTTATAATAACAATAATAATGCCGCCATTTTGAAGACGCCATGTCCTTATCGCCGTCTAGTTTATTATTACGTCCTGACATGCAATGCGATATTTATTAGTCTATTATCCGGCGAAACTAATCGTTAAAGTGCTTATATTAGTTATTCACATGGAATATTTACTTATATACCGCGTAATAGCATTAATGCCCCTATAGGATCAATACAAAGGTTCTCCTTTCGATACCTCATTAAAAAATCATACACTACAAAGCAATATTAGTCAGACATTTTTAAAACAGAATGTAACACTGACGCAAGGTAATTTTCCAAGCGAGAGAACCTAAAATTCGAAAAGGTATAATTTACGCAATTCGAGCCGTAAAAATGTTGCAGTTCGTGCTGCTTACGCAACTCCCACAATTGATATTGTAAGCGTCAGTTACGTACGGTTTTCTTGGACGTGCGAACCATTGGGTAATTGCTGGATTTTTAAGATTTCAGCAATCGGCCAGGCGTAGCTAATGGTCCATCAGTACGATGATTATTGGTTAATTACCACAAATGTTTTATTTTCGCTAATCACATCGGCGTTGATTGGTTGGTGACAATGAGAGTATTGATTAGTTGAGCAGAAATTGTTAGTAGAACGTTCAGTGGTAATTATTTTTCAAGAATATTGTCTGGAAATTCAGGGTTGAGGTACCTTTTAAATGCATTTTTGTTCGTTGTTTCAAATATTTTCACTCCTGATAAAATCTGTGTATCACAAAGCACAGTATAATAAAAAAAACACAAGAATGCTTCTAGAATCTCTCTAAGAACATTAAGGAAAAATCTAGATTTTCTTCTGTGATCCTCGGAGAATGGAACAGTTTAAAGCTTCTAAATTCTATTTTCAAGCACTTTTGATCGCTTAGAATTCCAGAATGGGGGTCTGAAATCTTCGTTTTATATTCGTGGGTCCCTTAAAATAGAAATAAAACTGTTTGGAACTTCCTTAACCCATTTAGATTTTCTTTGGAGGCAGTTTCGAATCTAGAAGGCTCAGTATGAGCCGTTGGAATATTCCTTCTAGATTTGTGACATTTTGTAAGGTTCAGAATTAAAGTTGAAACATTTAAAACCTAGACAAACCTTATAGATTCAATTTTAAATCCATGTGGCCTTTCACTAATCTGAAGAAACTTCTAGAAATGTTTTTAAGCATGATTCATACCTTTTAAAGTTTGAAATCATAATGAGAATGCTTCTAGAATTTCTCTGAGAACATTTAGAAAAGTCTAGATTAATTCTATGGTCCTAGCAGAATGGAACAGCTTGAAACTTTCATAATCCTTCTAGATTCGTTTTTAAGGCACCTTTGATCATGTAAAATTCCAGAATGGAAGTCTGACATTTTTATTTTAGAATGGTAAAATTGAAGTAAAATTGTTTGGAATTTCCTCAACCCATTTAGATTTTCTTTGGGGACAGTTTTGGTTCTGGACATTTCAATAAGAGCAGTTGGAATCTTCCTTCTAGATTTGTGAAATTTTCGAAGGCTTAGAATTAAAATTGAAACGTTTGAAGCTTAGATAAACCTTGTAGATTCAATTTTAAATCTATTTGGCCTTTCACGAATCTTAAGGAACTTCTGGAGATTCCCTTCAGCATGGCTGAGACTTTTTACAGTTTAAAATTATAACGAGAATGCTTCTAAGATCTCTTTAAGAACATTTAGGAAAGTCTTGCATTTTTTCTGTGGTCCTCGGAGAATGGAACAGTTTGAAACTACATAAACCTTCTAGATTTGATTTTAAGGCACTTTCGATCATGAGGAATTCCAGGATGGGACTCTGAAGTTTTTATTTTAGACTTGTGGGTCGTTTGGAGAACATTCTAGAAGATTATGGAAGTAACTAATGCTTTGTGAAATGTTTATCGATTTTCTTTCTACTTGGCAAGTACTGCAATCATCTTTGACTTAATGTGGCATTGGTAACAAATTGCTCCAACTACAACCAATCGTTGATGACAGTGTATGCATGAACAACAAATAGGAAGTCTGTAGAATATGTTAGAAGACTGTACAGAGTAACAGAACCGAACTGGAAGAAACGTGGAAATGGAAAAAATCGTGTGGCGCCTTTTGCAAAGTTCCACAAGAACACGCTTTTGTAGACTCGAGCCATGTTTTACGCGCAACTTAGTAATGCTAATATAATCTGGTTTTACATAATACCACCATTACCATACATTAATCTGTAATATATAAAACCTATTTAGCTGAATGTACCTGTCATGTCTGGAGCTTATAACGAACTCGTATATCGACGTTTCCTGCGTTCTCTCGTTTTGTTCCAGTAATTCCTTCGCGTGTGCGTGTATGTAATAATAATTTTCCCGTAGAAAGGACGAACTTTTTGGGAAATTAAACACCAAATTGCAAAAGTTGGAACGAAAGAATCACACTTTTGATTTTAAACGTGTTAACCTCGCGCAGCTTGAATTTCGATTCGCGGTTTTTTTTTTGTAATTTAGTAAATCACTGTAATTACCAGTTTAATTAACGAATTAATTACTTATAAGGCGTTCGACACGATATTAGTTTGTGCTACTAATTATCGGTAATTAATCATAACGTAATATATAATATGTACTGGAAAGATCACTTTTTGCAACATTTAATCGTCTCGTTTGACACGCCCAGGATTTTATTACCCTCGAATAAGTTTAATTAGCAAGCAAAATAGCGTCGCGACGTATATTAAATTATAACGTAATGTTTATATTGTCGAATCGGGGATTTATGAAAAGGCAATTCAGCGTTCGATCGTATGTGCCGCTTGAATTATCGATGAGGTGATTCGTAATTTCGGGCGATTCAGGAATTTAATTTATCGCCTCCAGTGAATTACAACAAAAAAATTAATGTAATAGACCATTACCAAAAAATAACCCTGGTAAATATCATTCTAGAAGTTGTATATTCGTAGTAAATTTCTAGTAGGAGGTAATTCTACATTTAAAACATTCTTTTTTGCTTCGTTACCGTTATTCCTCCATTCAATTTCCAGTTTTTCCAAAACGACTCATAATGCACATCAGCTTACCTAACCAAAGACTCGTATACCCCAGATTCCATGGAATTCTCATCACCAAATTCAGATGAACAACAGGTCCGCGTTGAGAAATTTTGATAGGCAACGAATGAAATCAAATATTAATTCATCATACGCCCTTGGGCCCTTTACAGGACCTTTTGCAGACCCGCAAAAAGACTCTAGAGGTTCTTTTAGAGATTTTATGGGCTAGAATGGCAAGAAATTGAATCCAGATAGTTTACAAAAGTTCCTAACAATTTTAAACCTTAGAAGGAATCTAGAATAAAGATCCAGACGCTTTTATAACATTTTTAATTAACGAAGGTGCCTTAAAATATAATCTAGACAGTTTAGGGGACCACAGAAGGAGATTTAGATTCTCCTGCGACCGTCAGTAGGTCCTAGAGGCTTTCACTCAAATTCATTCCCAAATTCAAGGGTTCATTTAAACTTCTGGAAGGAAATAATAGGTTTATAATTGAAATCTAGAAGGTTAAGGGAAGCTTAAACGTTTCAGTGTTAATCCTAAACGTTAGATGCTTTCACGAATCTAGAAAAAAAATCCTAGAAGTTCCTCTAGAACCTACAACACCTAAAATTGACGCGAAAGGATATCTAGATGGTTTAATTGTTATCTAGACGTGGTTATAACATTTTAAATTACCGAAAGTGCCTTAAAATATAGTCTAGTTGGTTTATATGAATTAAGATGACCACAGAAAAAATCTAGACTTTTATAGAAGCATTTTCATTATAATTTCAAATTTTAAAAAGTCTCAATCATGCTGAAGGGAATCTCTAGAAGTTACTTAAGATTTGTGAAAGGCCACATGGGTTTAAAATTGAATCTATAAGGTTTATCCAAGTTTCAAACGTTTCAATTTTCATTTTAAACCTTAGAAAATTTCACATTTTTATAAGGAAGATTCCAACAGTTCACACTGATACTTGCAGATTCAAAATTGGCTCCAAAGAAACTCTAAATGGGTTAAGGAAGTTCCAAACAATTTTATTTCCATTTTAAGCGACCCACGATTTTAACATCAAGATTTCACACTTCCTTTTTGGAATTTTTCATGATCAAAAATGCCTTAAAAACGAATCTAGAGGGATTATGAAAGTTTCAAGCTGTTCCACCCTCTTGGGACCATAGAATTAATCTATACTTTTCTAAATGTTCTTAGGGAGATTCTAGAAGTACTCTAGAATTTTTTAGACTCTAGTCTAGAAGAAGAAAGCTTGAATCAGCCTGAGGAAAATCTATAGAATTTCCTTTAGTAATCTAGAAGGCTAGAATAGTTCACAATAGTTCATTAGAACATTTATATTGTTAACTCAATTCAAACTTTTGACCTTTTCATCCATTTTATGTATCTATTCTACTGTGAGATATAAGTGGAGGCAGTAATAGTTTTGCGTAACATTTGCGTAATAAAAACTTGAACTTTCCTAATATATTCACCGTTAAAACGTATACAGATGGATTTGAATTTTTTATTGAAGCACCTTAGTAAATATTAGTCCCGGATGTAGTTTTTTCCTACTTCACGCCTCAAAGTAGAGGCTCTTTCGTTAAACCACTTTAAGTTTATTGGCAAACAAACGTTTAAATCTCAAAAAGAATATTTAACACGGGAGGTGTTAAATTGTTTTTAACAGTATTTATTATAGCCGAATGAATCCGAAATGTTTTAAGTAAAACTCGAGAATGGAACTTCAAATTTACTTACGAAATAGTAACGAAACTCTGGCGATAAGTACTTGTATAAGTTACATCGGTGCTTCCCTGTTATTTTGAAATTATCTCCTGTTACCGTTTCCATAGCAGAAGTATCAGAAATCGGCTCATGTTAAAGCTTCAAATGAGAACATTTTGTTACTCTGTGGAACTTTTACGGCTATCAACTTTTGAACAAGAAATCTGCGTGTCGTGTTTAGGACACTTCGAGCCCCACTGGATACCATGGGTGTTGTTATGTACGTCGCGGGAAGTCCAAAATTCCGTTCTCATTCCCTCCTGTATTCATAGCCTGTGGGATAACCTAGGGATGAGACCAATCCTTAGAGAGAATACTTAAATAATATGGCAAGTTAACCTTGGGGTATTTATTGGCGCAGAATCATATAAAGGGTGGAGTAGTGGGAGTTTTGGATGGAAGTTTTCCTTGCTCCGTTGGGTAAAAGCAATTACATCCTATCCACTGATTGGTTAGTAATTTAGATATGCGTGATAAGAAAGTTTCAGTAGTTTAATAAATTTAATCTCAAAAATCGAAGTTATATCCGAAAGGCCTCCCCCGAAAGTAAAAACTTCGTCCACATCTGCGTGCGTGTGTGTGTAGGTATATAAAAAAGCAAAAGAACCGCCTCAACGGGCCCCGATTATCCCCATCCACATACTTCTACACTTTGTATATATAAACTTCGTATATAAAAAGCGGCCATTTACATCGCATCCCCGAACCGAGGCCATAACTCGGGAGGAATTTTAATACGGGAATATCCAAGAGAGTGAATTACTTTTACCAAAAACCAAGAGAGAAGAGAGAGACCGAGAGCGGAACGGAGGGAGAGAGATAAGGGTGGGCGCCGCAGCCATTTTGTCCCAGGAGATGGTTCACTTTAAAAGTTCCGCTTGGATTTCGAGTGACTTCATATTGTAACGTAATACGTATCGATCCTCGGGTTTTCTTTTTATTTATATATGTACATGAGGAATTTTATAAGCTCTCGGGGGGTTTTTTTAAAAGGTTTTTCCGCGAGCGGGGGCCGTGAATTATTGAAACGATCGCGAAACGCGTTAGTTTCGTATTGTTTAAATTTCCGAGCCGCCTAACAACGGAAACAAATCATGCATGGAAAAGCGTGTCGTATTAGTTTGTTTCTCGACGCCTTCTCTTAACGTTTCCTTCACCCAAGCACGTAATAAAAAATTACTTAACTGAAATGTTACACCACATCGTAAAGTATGTTCTTAAATGTTCTATAACTTAGGCATCTATAAATAATCGTTATCGGGGTGTGGTACTGCCTGCTAATACCTCCACTGAAATGCTTCCAAGACCCTTCTGAATTTCTATCTTGATCCACCGTTACTGTTGGTTTTGTGAGGATTATGCTGGTGATTGTAAATTCGTAAATCACTATCTTCTAAAAGCCCCAATCCTCTTTAATTTTACCCAATAAATTCATATGATCGTTCGAAGAAATTTATGGGAACCTTGGTTGCTCCTCAATTCGTTTCTTGAACATTTATGGCTACGAATGTATCAGTAATTCTTTTAAAAACCTTAAAAACACTGAGACAATTCAATTCTTCTTCTGGTCCTTTAAATATGAGGTACGTTCCAACATAAAACTAACGTTGGATCAGGTCAATCAAACTATTGGTTCTTTGGAAAAATTCGTTCAGCTAACATAAGTAATTTGGCTTTACAATGCATGGGACCAATCCAAGACATTTTCTGGACAATTACATTTGTTCTCCGCTGGAGCTCTGAACCTGTTCTAATCATGTGCTGGAACGTAGACACTTAGTCGCCTGTGTAATTTAGCATTGGATCCCAATTCGATGCATCTTAAAATAAGATTCACATTAACTAACATCTTACAGTAAATCCAAGGGTCAATCTACCACATATATCATGTCTCATCAACGTTCCATTGATTAGAACAAGTGTTCAATTAGCCCTTGATGAACATGCTGGTCCAACAGTTTAGTTATGAAACAGTGACTTCAGGGATTAATAGGTTTGTTCCAACAGAGATCCTAAAACTGCACCTTGTCGTTGCTTCTCTAACTAACCAGTCCCGTGATCAGATTCGTAACCGTTGGATTGGTCGATCATGGCGTCGGAACTGAAATATTAGTCTGGCTAAGCACCGACGTTCCATTGATTAGGACAAGTGTGAATGTGCTCATAACTGCTGCCGGAACAGATCTATTCCTTAGCACCATTGAGCCAATGAAAAGGTGTTCAATTAGCCCTCGATGAACATGCTTGTCCAACAAGTTTAGTTATGAAACAGTGACTTTAGGGATTAATATGTTTGTTCCAACAGAGATCCTAAAACTGCACCTTGTCCTTGCTTCTCTAACTAACCAATCACTTGATCAGATTCGTAACCGTTGGATTGGTCGAACTGATGGCGTCGGAACTGAAATATTAGTCTGGCTAATCACCGACGTTCCATTGATTAGAACAAGTGCAGAAGTGCTCATAACTACTGTCGGAACAGACCTATTATTTATAGCTTGATTGAGCTAGTGAAAGGTTGTTCGATAAACATGCTAAATGTAAGTGCAAGCAGTTTCGTATGGTAATTGGTACTTCGTACATATTAAATATACATTGTTGGTCTCGTGATACAACCGCAGGATATGAAGTGTCGTTCAATTAGGTACACGTTATTGTCAACATCAGAAACGACATCGTTGTTCATAAACTACTTAAAACTTGTAACAGTGTACAAACTTGCCCGTAATTACCCGATGTTATTTCGTTCTCTCTCCCTCTCTCACTCTTTCTTTCCCTATGCAATTGTTTCGACCCGTCCGATGTTTATCTCTCTCTCTCATGGAAAAAATCTTATTATCCCTCGCGTTCCCATTGGTCGATCCGTTAATGATGTTTTTACGTGTGGTTAATACGGACCGCTTGAAATGTTGATTTTTATTATAGAAACTCCAAAATGGCGGATAATTATAGAGCTCGGCTCTGGGTTCGGCAAAGGGGGAGTCAGTCCGGGTATTACGATGTTGGGTATACCGATTATCTGCGCATAATTGGTAATATCTGGTTGTATTAAGTTACGTTTAGAAAAATTACACGTATTAGACTACGGGTGAGGTAATGGATAACGTAATTACGGTGGTATTTTACGAGAAAAAGAGAGAGAGAAAGAGGAATGTTACTTTGTCGAGGTAATTACGGTTTTAATCTGTGCGGCAAAGACATGTCTTGCTCGAGGGTATCACAGGACGCACACGAACGAAGGGAACAAAGGAAATGGAGGAGGTTTTCGCTGAACGATTGAAACGCTCCTCAGCGTGAACAGGAGCTCAATTTCCGCTAACATGCGCTTATCCCCTAATTATATTTTAAATTCGACAAATTTAATATAACACTCCATAAAAAATCTGACATAAACATGATCGATCGATTTGTATTAATTTTTTTTGTGATAATAACTCATATCCATATGACATGATTGTATCATAACATCTCAATATAATCTCATAACAATCTTAGCTTCCTCCTGGACTCCCAGAACCCGATTTTCCACCCCCGGGCGCCCTTCAGGCACCTGGGTGCGATATATGGTGAAGGCGCCGAACTCAAATTTATTTTAATTGATTTCGAACTGTAATTTAAAGTTCCTTGTAAAAAAATAGGCTTGAAAATTGAAATAAATTAACCAAGCATCATTACATTACAGTGATAGATAAAATATTTAAAATGATTTACACCATTTACCAGAATTAAAAATTCTCTCACTGAGTGTAAATTTCCCATCGGCCATTTTCGCCGTGGTTGAGGAAAGGGGGGTTGCGAGGGAACTGAGGAGGGTCGGAGATAATGCGCCGAAACACTTTACGACATCACCATCCCCAATAACGACGTAATAACTTCACACACACATACACACGCGCGCGGCTTTTCGCAAAAATGATCGTAATATGTATTACAAGTTTACGACCCGTTTGTTCACATTGTTATTACTGCTCATCAGCGTTATGGCACCTCTTAGCCGCCCTGCCGTGGTTAATGACGTTGTTTACTAAGTTCGCAGGTGGAATCGCCTTATTAATCCGACGAGTAGAAGTTGTGTTAATCCCCGGGTGAACACTTCGATTAAATTTCGTTAAAACCCGAGAAGCCTAGCGGAATTGCTTGTCGATTAACTACTCTTCTAGCCTGTTCACGATACACAGAATTTTTAGCTTGAATAGTTCATAGTTCATGATCATTTGTGTAGAAATTTAATGTGGAAATTCAATTTAACTTCAAAATATCTAAGGTTTTTGAGTATATTTTGAGATTTTGAGTAAACTCGTGTATTATTCGTCATACATAGGGTCATAACTATGAAAGTGGTTAACAAAATCACTTGAAATTTTGCATATTCTATAAGGAAATTTCGTTTAAACGTTCAAACAAAGTTTCAATGAAATTCAAATTTCAGAAGCTTTTCTATGATTCGTGGAGTATGTGCTTTTTTCAATGATGGCGGTATGGTAAGACATAAGGTCATAACTCAAAAAATCATTAACATAACAATTAGACACTTTGTAAATGTGAAAACTAAACTCATTTAAAACATCCTATAGAATTACGTTCACATTCAATTTTTAAAAAATTTTTTATAGCTCGTAGAACATATGCTCAATTTCGCTGATGGCGTTTTAGTCAAACTTACTGTTATAATTCAGAAAGTTTTTAACATAATCACTTGAAACTTTGCAAATCTTATAACAATACTTGTATCAAAAGATATACAAAGTTTTACAAAAATTGAAATTTCAGAAAATTTTCTATGACTCGTGGAATATGTGCTTTTTTTCATTGATGGAATTCTGGTAAGACATATGATCATGACTCAAAAAATCGTTAACATAACAACTAGAGATTTTGTAGATGTAGTAACTAAACTTATTTCAAGCATACTAGCGAATTACACTGAAATTGTATTTTTAAAAAAAATTCTATAGCTCGTGGTACATATGCTCAATTTCGCTGTTGGCGTTTTAATCAAACTTAAGATCATAATTCAGAAAGTTCTTAACATAATTATTTGAAACTTTGCAAATCTTATAAAGATACCTATTTTAAACTACTTACAAAGTTTTATTAAAATTGCAATTCCAGAAAATTTTATATGACTTATGGAATAAATGCTTTTTTTCATTGATGGCTTTCTGGCAAGACGTAAGGTCATAACTCAAAAAATCGTTAATATAACAACTCCAGACTTTGTAAATGTGATAATGAAACTTATTTCAAGCATCCTAGAGAGTTACGCTGAAACTGGATTTTCAAAAAAATTTCTATAGCTCGTGGAATATACGCTCAATTTCGTTGAAGGCGTTTTAGTTAACCTTACGGCTACAATTCAGAAAGTTTTTAACATAATTACTTGAAACTTTGCAAATCTTATAACGACACTTGTATCAAAAGAATTACAAAGTTTTATCAAAATTGCAATTTCAGAAAATTTTCTATGATTCGTAGAATATGAGCTTTTTTTCATTGATGGCGTTATGGTAGGACATAAGGTCATAATTCCAAAAGTCGTTAAGATAACAATTAGAAACTTGGTAAATGTGATAATGAACCTTATTTCAATCATCCTAGAGAATTACATTGAAACTGAATTTACAAAAAAAATTCTATAGCTCGTGAAAGACATGCCCTATTTCGTTGATGGCGTTCAGCTCAATTATAAGTTAAACGATGTTTGTTATTGGTATTGTTAAACCGACAAATATCAAACAATTTTTCATTTTTCACCGTACAGCTGAAGGCTCTACCTAGCTGTACTCCGAGTACCTTATACTATGTTGCAATAGTTTTTATTTCCTGATGATACCACAAAAGGTTGTTCACATATTTAAAATTAGTGATGTTCAAGTGTTCCCTTTTTTAAAATTGTAATTTTGACTTAAAATTTCGTGATTTTCATACTTTAGAATGTAACTAATTACCTACGTCTTCAGTCAATAACGGTCGACTTGTGCATTGATTTTTTTCCAGAAACCATAGCGATAATTCCCTAGAAAGATCAAAGAACCTCTCTGCTGGCAAAAGAAAGATTACCGTTCAAAAGCCTCAACTCTTGTTCCGAGGCAATAAAATAAATTACGTGTAATATACGTTTTCATTCCTAATTGCTTTAAAATGATTCGCCGCGCAACGGTAATTTCATTCTTCCATGTAATTTCGAAAGGTCGTTGTAAAAACAATTTAACAAGCGGATGACTGACTAGCCGTTGTCGTCGTTTGTAATCATAATTAAACAGATTTTTGACGAATTACAGTGACATCGAACGATCTTCGATCGGTTTCGGTACGACCGTTGTTTTTATTAATTAACTCGACAATTCCTAGCAAATTAATCGATCGCGTGTATGCATGCGGGGAATGGCAATTAAACGGAAATCTAACATCTGAAATGGACGTCAAAGGAAAAGCGAAAGGGAAAAAGAGAGAGAGAGAGATAGATGGACAATGGTCGAGTAGTATTAAAACAACATACTTAAAACGTAAAAGAGCTATTAAAATCCCATCATTATCGCGGCGAAATTAATCACTGGGAGTTTTAAGTTGGCCATAAAGTAAGACGAAACGTGATGCCCATAATCAGTTCTTTAATGCAAACAACATAAAGCTTTCAACTTTTTGATAACAACATTCTGCATTCGACGGAAAAAAAATGTATACAAGAAATCTCTTTAGTCGATGTGCACGGACACACATACCGGGGAACACCTAAAAGTACCAGTGCTTTCATTAGTGTTGTCACTAAATGACAGGAAATTTTAATAGCCCGTTCAAAACTGGATTTCACTGCAATAAGCACTTTCAGGTTTCTACGAGACCTTCGAATCCGTCAGAAATTTTCAATAACCTTTGAAAACTTTGAATACTTCAAAATATTTCCAATATACCTTTCTAATTTCAATTGGTAGTTTTGAAATTCTGACTCAGTGTTAGAACTGGCTGCAGCATTAATGGATAGCACTAAAGTTAAAACAATAAGGAAATTTGAGGGTCTGAGAGAGGGTCTACGTTTGTTTCCAAATTCTCCATTAAAATTTGAGAAACTTTTTAAAGAATTTTAGATCCCTCACTTTTCCAAAACTGAGTTTTGCTCAGTAACTTCTATCTTTCCTTTAATAACTGACAATTCTCATGAGATCGAAAAGTGGATACTGAAACCAGACGAACGTAAACAGGCGAACAGTGAACGCCCCCACTCTACTCCCTCGCTAGTGTATACAATATGTGCGCGGTATAGCTGCGCCCTCGGTATCGTATGTTAAAAAGAGAGTTGATATAATTGATACAGTTCTCTCTAACCCTAAGAACATTTAAAGTTATTTATTAGTTCTAATAAATTAAGTTTTCCTGTTCCTTGCAGTAACAAAATAGCATCAAAAAATTATTCAAGTTACGATACCATTTACATTCATATTTTTGAGGGCAAACAGGTAGTTTCCACGGTCGATATCCTACACCGGATAATACCTAATTATTGCGGTAGCATCGAGAATTTGTAGCGCGTAAAAGTGTATCGAAGTTACGTCCGCGGGCATAATGGCGGATTGTGACATTTATTAAATAACGTTAAGACACGTCAAACAGTGCGAAACGAATAGTGTGATTACATGCCGACCAATGAGGCCGAACTTAAAGATTGGGAGGTCTGAGGGAAATCATTTTTCACGAGGATAAACGCTCGTAATCAAAAATGAAGCACTCAACCGACCTAGCAACTTAAAGAAGGAAATTTGAAGGTTATGTAACTACACGCAAGTCAAATTTTCTTCTGCACATGCTCCTGGTGGTACACGAACTCGTTTATTGGCGTGTTGAAACGACCTTCATTGCTACTTTAGTTTTGTACTAGTAGCAACCTACTACTGGTCCAAAAGATGATCAGAAGCTGTAATTCGATCATGTGATCAGTTTGCTGCCAGGTTTTTGACCAATCAAACGATCTAATGTGATCACGTCATCAGTATCCCAACATTTTTGATCATTTTTTAGGCATTCCATTGACCATGGTCGACAATTGTAGATGATTCCTGTCGATCGAGGGTCAGGCCAAGTATACAAGTATCAAATTTAGTACTAGTGTTACTCCATTAACCCAATGATGCGCAGTAATATGATTACATGATGAAAATCCTGAATGGTTTCGTGTATTTCTATTGGGTGGTCGAGGATTTCTGTCGATTCGTCGATAATCACGTGACCAACTTTACTCCTGTTCGGAGCCAACCTTGAGTCTATACCAATAGTATTGCTCTTGGCTGATTGTATTCATTAAAACTACTTAAAATAACCTACTTTTCATGCAATTTCTAACCTTCAAACATTTCCTATTTCCAGCGAGTTTCCCCATGACGAGGCGGATAGGCCACCCGTACCAGAACAGGACGCCGCCGAAGAGGAAGAAGCCCAGGACGTCCTTCACCAGGCTGCAGATAGCGGAGCTCGAGAAGCGTTTCCACAAGCAGAAGTACCTCGCGTCCGCCGAACGAGCGGCCCTGGCGAAGACGCTCAAGATGACCGACGCCCAGGTGAAGACGTGGTTCCAGAACAGGAGGACGAAATGGAGGTAAATAGCGAGGATTAGCTGAAATTTAGAGGGGAAAGTAGTTAACGTAGGCGAATTTTTACTAAGTTACTTGCTCTCTTGCTACCCTTATGCACCTCTACCCAGGTTTTACCTCCAAGGAAATTGGTGTCCGAATGAGTCACGAATAAATGTACTGTTAATGCTTGTATAATTAGTCTCACTGTAAGTTACGATCCATAGCGCACCCCTCGGGACCCCTCAAATATCTGGGCGTGACAATACTATTTTGAATATAAAAATAATGCTTGTTTAATTGGTCTCACCGTGAGTTACAACCCTGGCGCGCCCTTCGGAACCCCTCAAGCACCTGGGCGTGACAATACTATTTTGAATATAAAAATTCCAACTTCCATGATAACTGTTATTGTAAAAATGGTACCAAATTGGGCTAATAATGGTACAGCTATGTTTTTACACTAGTTAAAGTTAGCTAAAAACGTCTTCCTTTCTATGAGACAGCTACAATGAGCTTCTTTTACAGCCCGTACATCAAAATTATGAAATGTAATGGGCGTTCTTATGGACGTCTCCAACACTTTGAAGTAATTTAATGTAAGCAAACGAGGTTTCGGGATAGTTTCAAATACAATATTTCCTAAGGTAACCTTGCGAGTCCCCCGCCAATTAAAATTCCCCGTAACTCGCCGAGGGAGAAAAATACCGATCGAGATGCAAATGGGCGCAATTAACTTAAGAAAACATGTGCCGCCACTTAAAAGAACAAGCGCGAAAGAGGTGAAAAAAGACGCGGAAACGGAAATCGGCCGAGTGGTTAAATATGTTGTGCGCTTTTAATTGTCGTCGCGAGCGTTTCAAACAAATCGAAGGTAAATTAGAACGAGGGCGATTAAAAGGTAGTCGTGGAAAATTCGAGTTTAGTGTTTTGACGGCGCTCCGAATTAACAAGACTAATGAGCTCCTTTTCTCCCTCGGTCGAAGTGATAATTCCCATCGAAGAAACTAATGCTGATTGGAATCGAACAGGTTACAAAGTTACTCGACTCTCTTCGAACGGCTATCTTAAAGCCGCATAAAATGCTTGCTAATGGTGGGATGTTGTTTTAATCTAAATCACGTCCATTTCTGAACAACGAGGGACAGATAGACGAAAGAGGGAGATAGGGCGTCTCGTTTAATTATACATAGCTCGTGCATGGAAAGTTTTAAACGAATAACCATCTATTTTGCTCTGGGTACAAGAAATTTGGATATTTTGAGACAGAATGGCTCAAAATCGTCTATTTTCTTCGGTTGCTATGAGGATCCCCAATCCAAAACGCTCACTAATCCTCTGACGCCTCGAGCGAAAATTTTCCCAGCAAAATTTTCCTTATTTTTCCTTTCAAAAGCTAAAGGGTTCACTTAGGTTGTAGAAGCTTTTCTGTAGTGTAGTCGACACGATAAAAAAATAATTGTAAATTTCATCACAGCATTAATACATTTGCGCCTGATGTATGCAACCCGCTAACTCTTATCCTCCAATACCTTTTCTCCCCAATACTACTGCTCCGCTTGGATTTCCCGCGTTTAGCGCTATGTTTATAAGCATTTTTAACATTAGTATCGAAAATGTAAGACTGGAGAATTGTAACTACGTTTAGAATGCGTTTAGAAATTTAAAATACGTTAATTACAGCAAATAGAATTCATACTGCAAGATTTTGACAGAATTTGTTTTTATTGCAATTATGCAAAAACTAATATCACCTTGCGCCTAATTGAAGTACATGTATTAAACTATCATTTCCCACAATATCGTCTCTTAATATTAATAATGGTCAAAGTCATGATTTTTTTTAAAAAAAAGGCGTTTTTCCAGTTTTTCATAATTTTTCCGGCTAAAAATCGTCCAATCACAGTTTCCAAAACGCCACTTTAAAGGTTTTTCAATTTTCTTCAAATGTCCTATTGACAGTAACGCGATTCCTTCAATACCCTCCATGATATAAGCAAAAAAACTCAAAAAAGCTCCTTTTTTGTTCATGACAAAGAAACTATTCCGAATTTTTGGATTGCATTTGACACTTAATTACCGTTCAGAATGTGAGAGTGTCGCTTGAATGAATAGTAGGGTTTAAATGACTTTTCCGTTACGTGTCAGTCCTTTAGGTAAATGTAGTAAAATGTAGTAAATACAGTGGAATTATTGGGTAAAAAGTAAAACAGCCGTAATTATAAATTTGTTTGGTCCCACGCCGCGAACGTGTATTTATCGCTGCTTATTACACTACACGTTCATGTTTATAAGTAGTACCTACCCATGTCAAAATAAGCGGAGGAACACACTTATAAAATAATTGTGTCCCCGAGATAAGTGTATTAAGGCAGTTTGAGATTAGGCCCCGGCTGACTACCTGGCCCCATCAAAATATTACTGATAAGGACCATGTTAATAAGCCCATTAAAAAAATTCCTCGAGGACGTTAATAAAAAAGTTGAATTCCTCCCGCATGGCCGTAGACGTAGGGGAAAATCGAGAAACTCCACGAACCGTAGGAAAACGCCGTACGCTCGCCCCCACCGCGTTTAACGCCGCTGTTTTCGCGTAACGAACGTCCGGCGATTTAAAACGGGGCCGATTGTCAAATGTCAAATGGGACGGCGCCACTTTCTTGTCGGACACGGTACGTCCATTACCGGACAGGTAATTAAAAGCCATCGGCTGTTTGTTCGCGTTGTCGAAAAAAAGAACTACTCTCGATATAACTCGACGACTTTTTTCCCTTTCGTGTAATTTAGGTTATATACCGGCCAAACGTTATTGTCGAGTGACGGTCTTTTTTGGGTTTGTTTTATCTACGACCATTCGCAAATGGGGGCAATTATGGGGCGTCCTTTTTTGGATTTTGGTGGTAATTTAGAAACTACATGGATTTTTTAATGAGAAGTGGAATTTTTTCGTACACACCAGTTTTTTCACAACGATCTTTTCTTAATACAGCAGGAGAATTCCCCAAAACTTTTATTTTGAATCTGTATAAAATGATACGAATACAAGTAAATTTCCTCGCACTATTCGTTGTAATCATGGAGGAGTATGATTGGACGCGCACTTTACCATCATCACAGCGTACACTAAATGGAAATTATTTAGTTTATACTTAGTTTTAAAAAAAATCTAACAAACTTATTGGCTCCATAAAGATATATATATATATATATATATATATATATATATATATATATATATATATATATATATATATATATATATATATATATATGTATCAACTCTTTTGATTCAAAATTACACATCAACAAAAACAGATAAATTATTCTTAACATTGTCAGTAGATGTTCTAGGAGGGTTCAAGCCCACAATTCCGCACATAACCTCATTTTCGCGAAAAATGATGTTCGGATGAAATTATAGAGGTTATGATACTGTCGACCATTATGTAACCATATGTTTAATAGTGTCAGCCGATAGCACAGTAAGATTTAGTATTCAAAAGTACTCAAATTCCCCATTTTCTAGTTTGCGGAAAACATTGCTGTTTTCTAGTCACTCTTTTGAAAATTCGTAAGGTCAATTAGGCAAGGAAAAACTTTTGATGGAGAATTTCACGAGCTTTTGAGCTTTCCATTTCCAAAAAGATAACTAAGAAAACGAGACGATTAAATTTAGTGTCAGTGCTTTTGTCGTGAAACGTGGTTCGTTTAATTGCTTCCAAATTTGATCCCTTTTCATACTGGTATCACCTGGAGTAACTAAGTTGGTACTTTAGAGAAAAAAATGTGTCAGTTATCGCATGTATTATCAATTCTTAACCAAACCACACACACAGTTTCCATATAACTCGCACCCTTATTTATCATATCACGATAACACCCCGTGATCTACAAGGTGTTGGAGGTATACCGTCAGTTCTCTCTGCCTCTCTCTGCTGAACGTGCATGAATAAAGAATGCATCCTAAAAGAGGTTTCGGCAAGCGAAACTCCGAAATTATTAAAAGGATTTCGGAATCGAGCTGTCACGTGACGTCGACACGAGTTTAAACTTGACGAGACCCCTCGTCAAAAGGGAGAAATTCCCCCGGATTTCAGAAAAGCGATGTTCCTTCCTTCCTGGACATTATACGGTCGTCCCGGCGAGATGTCGCGGATTTTTGTGTAATCTATAACGAGCTCGTGTTTCGATCCTTCCACGCCTCCTCGCGGACAAAATAATCATCAAATTTACCCGTTAACGCCACATTACTGGAACAGGGGTCCTAATTCCTAATTCGCCTTCGAAGCCCCACTAACTCACCTCCTCGTTAGCGGGACCAGACTGCGCCAATTACACGCACCCGCGCCTATCTGTAGGTGTTCGTGCCGCTCCGGGTGCATCGCGGGCCGCGCTAAGGGCGTTACGTTAATCGCAGTAGACGTTCAATTATTAACAAAGCACTAACAACGGCTCCTGTACAATGTGCTGCGGTCGCGGGAATATTTTAATTATGATTTACGTCTCTTCTCTGGGAGAGGGCCAGGATTTGTCACGTTCCACGTCGAATCGTCTCGAATATAACGGCGATGATTAAATTTTATGATTTCGGTCCCGGGAGTACTTCCCTCGAGTGTCTCTGACACGGGGGGATCCTGGGGATCGTCACGGGTGTCCTCCGGGACTTCTTCCGGGAGATTTTTCGTTCTTTGGAAACCCTCCGGGTTTATTCTGGCTGGGTTTTTGATTTTTCCAGGGCGTTTCCAGGATTCTGCCGAATTTTGTGTCACCTTTAACTTCCACTTACTGATTTTAGAAACTTCATTAGCATCTTTAGAGTATCCTGAAATAATGAGAATCCCAACAACTTCTATTTTCCAACGTGACTACAAACTTCTCAAAAGCGAGTTCAAATGCAATAATACACTTTATTCCTTGCTGCCATGTCCATAACGCAAGTGAGCACAAGGGGAAAAAGTCATCACTGAGTCATTACTCAAGGAAAATCGACGTTTATAAGTAAAAGGTCCATCCGGTAAGAGTTGGTCCAGTTAAAAAACAAAAAAATTACCTTTTCAACCTTCCCCCTATATTTGGCGCGGAGAAATGTTGTTAGTCGCTATATATGAAATGCTTATTAGTATCGAGAATTAGGCAGGTCCACTAGAGCCATTAATTTTGAGCGCCGAGCACGTGTTCATTTTCAGTCGTCGTTAGAGTTCAGTGGTGTGTGTAGGCGATTGCAATTATTATTTTAAGATGGCTTTTGGGAGACCTTTCGACGTGGACGAAATAGATAATGGCAATGGTATAGACATTATGCACAATACAAATAATGCTACACAAACAAATGAGGCACAAATTTGGGATTATCTATTATCTATGCTATATTCTTCACATGACGTATTCCCTATAAATTCCCGCGTTCATTTTCCCGTTCAGTAATCTGGAAGACGTCTCTGTGCCGGCGCGGGGAACGAAGCAATAAAGCGAAACGTAAACGACATTGTTGTCGGAAACAATCCCGTTAAGTTAACGTTGGCAAACAACAATTTAACAACAACAACGGCGATACCAGATCGTATTAGTGTAATTGACTGAGAGGCGGGGAGGGGGGAGCGAAGGGAGGAAGACGTCAACCGCTAAAACACGCTCCTAATCGAATTTCCACTTCTTCTCCCTTCTTTCCGACGCCGGGATCTCTGCTTTACTTTAACATGCGATAGCTGGGGATTTGATACTTTTCAGTCAATCTCTTTGTTGTCGTTGTTGTTGGCATGTCGTTGCCGTTTGCCTGGGAGGAACACGGATTATCGTTCGTGTATCTTTTTGTCGAATTAGATTATGGAAGTGATTCCAATCTATTTGATTACTAATGGGGAATCTGTTCGAAAACACAGCGTTATACAGATCACGAGGCAAGTGATTACTCGAAGGACCTTCAATTGACAATTGTTAATTCAGCCAGTGCCTCTCTTTAAATTCTCTACCAACTTTGAGCCCTTCCTTAGAAACTGTTATTATGATCCTATTAGAAGAGGAGAAGCTTCGTACAATCAAATGTTTCTGTCTGAAAAGTATTTTAAGATACAGTTTAACATTTCAATTTATATTATTTTAAATGGCAGCTCCAAGCTGTTAATAGTGAAATTACTAATCCAAAAGCTGTATAAACTTTGCATCACATACCCCATTCTTTTGAATAATACATTGAAATTTGCTAAACTTCACTTAAACCTTTGAATCCATGAGCCTTATGGGCTAAACCTTTGCATCAACTTCCCTTGTACTCCCCATGATGCTTTAGATATTTTAACTTCTCATTATACACCCTAAACTCTTAATAACAGACTCACTAATTTCACCGTGAATCCCATGCCTCATGGTACCTTGAACTCATGAGCCTACAACAATGAACCTTCTCCTACTCTTGTTAAAACCCTCCTCTGGGCACTTGAGCATTTAAATTTTGAAACTTGACTGACTAGAGCTAACATGACCTTAAATATTAAGCTCATTTGGACTCAATAATCTTATAAATCAATAAAAATATATAAATTTCCACTTCGATTACTCTTTAAACCCTTGGAAATTAATGAACACACTACAAATGTTGAAACTTTCACTTTGATGCAACCTAATTTAAGTCTCATGATGCTTTCAACCTATGAATTGTAAACTTAAGCGCTCTTAAAGGAGCTCAAAAACTTTTAAGACCCTGGCAACCTAATTTCAGTTGGGGCGTTAAGTCTAAGCGATCTTATGTAGGTATAAACCTTCAAACTTGAGCCCTTAAGTCATGTAATCTTGAAACTAACTTGTCCTAAGTTAAATCTCAGTAATCGTGATTCTGGTTTTCGAACCTGTGAACTTTAGAAATTTGAACATAATTTGAGCCCCATGAGGCTTTGAACCTGTAAGCCCTTAAATAACATAATCTTCTCCCATGATCCTTAAGCTCATAAGTGTAAAACCGTGAGTTTTTAAAACATTGAATCATAATTTGAGCCTCATGTGGTTTTGAACCTTTGAGCCCTTAAATAACATGATCTTCTCCCATGATTCTCAAACCCATAAGTTCAAAAGCATTGAAACTGTTGCAATATAATTGGAATGTGGTTGCAAGGCTGAATGATCCCCTGAAGTTCTGAGCTTTCAAATTTGAGCCCCTAAATCATGAAATGATTGGTCCCAACTTAAATCCCAATAATCTTGATTTTGGTTTTTTGAACCTATGATCCTTAGAGATCAATAAAGGTTTTTTGAACCTAATTTAAGTATCATGAAGACTTAAACTACATCCTTAAATCTCAGTTCTCTTAATGTATAAACCCACAAGTTCAAAACCCTGAGCTCTTAAAACATTGAAACTGCTGCAACATAATTTGAATTTGGTTGCAAGGCTGAATGATCCTTTGAAGTTATGAGCCTTCAAATTTGAGCTCCAAGAATTTTGGCAACTGACTCATCCTAACTTAACTTCCAGTAACCACGTTTCCTTGAACATTTAGGCCCTTAATCTCTAATCGGTGATATTGACTCAATTTGATTTAAGCTCGAATCTTAACGGTTCTTTAAACCTCTTTAATCTAAAGCTGAAGATGTTATAAATGGAAAATGTTTAATAGGCAACTTAGGAATTTCATTATGAATGTAAATTAACCAGCTTTCTTTGACTTCGTAAGTTAATTACGCATGCACTAATTAATCAAGTGTGATGACTTAAGCGATATCTCTGATAGGAGACCTGTAAATTAGGATCAGTTTTAAACGTGATGTATGGAGGTTTTTTCTCTCTCCCGCCTGGTCAGAAAGGAAAAGATTCGCGAGGAGGCCTTCGATTGGCGAAGGGGTGCGCGAATTTTAATTTCCGACAGTCGAGCGCGCTCCCTTCCTACTGCCAACTTGACACCCTAAAAGCCGATACATAAATGATGAGTCGACATAGCGATCCGTTGAATAATGTAACCCAAACACAGGTCTAGTGTTTGGAAAATTAATTATTCACGGGTACTTTCGCCACACTGTGCGGAAATTCCGATTTTTTCCTTGTGTCTTTTTTCTCCTCCTCGCGTAAGTTACACGGCTGCCGATTAATAAACGGGAGCCGCAATCGAAGCGACGGGAACGGGGACGAAACGATTTTTCCTTCGGGCCCGCGCGTTCCCTCCCGAGCCTGCGCGCCCGGATTAATTAACGTTCCCGCGCGGTATTTCCCCCGGGATGATCAATCAAACTTTTCACGTTTAATTCGTTGTATTTTCGAAAACTCTCGCAGTTAATCCGACTGAAAGTTTTCAGACGCGTCCATAAATTAACCGCCGCCGGTTATAAATTAACTAATTCGCGAGCGAAAACAAATTAAACAATTCGGTAAAATTAGCAACGAAATAGCGGAGAACATTATCTAAATAGCGTTAGGTGTTGATACAATGAAGCTTTCATAATTAATTAACGTGGTAATTAAACTACGCGGGCGCTTAGGTAATTAGTACGCGCCCTTATCGGGGGCGAGCGGAGAATCGGCCAACCCGACGATTTTAATTAACGCTATGCGATTAATAATTAGGGAGGTTGTTGTCGTAGTCTTTGTTCTCTCTCTCTCTCTCTGCCTCCCTCCCTCCCTTTCTTTCTCTCAGTGTATGTATGTGCGTACGATCGACGCTTTTTAGAAATTTTACCGAACTTAATTGAATTTCCAGAATTATCATTTTATACAAGTCCCGGAAATTAAATGACGGCTAATTAACTTAATCACACTTTATTTGATTGCACGGATCGAGCAAAGTTTCCATGCAATGGTCGTTTGTATAATTTAAATTGAATTAGACGACATGGAATGCACTAATGGAAGTTTAATTTTAATAGTTCTACCTTTTCACTTAATATAATATATTCAGTAATAGCAGGACGAGAAGCATCCAGCTATCTGTTCATCGTTCAAGGCTTCCCCGTCCTTCTTCTAAACCTCAAAAAAAGTATTTCAGACCCCTAAAGAATCTATTAGTTACAGT
This sequence comes from Cryptocephalus primarius, assembly GCA_963576515.1. NCBI lineage: Eukaryota > Metazoa > Arthropoda > Insecta > Coleoptera > Chrysomelidae > Cryptocephalus > Cryptocephalus primarius. The sequence goes on along the minus strand of OY754943.1, from coordinate 13,689,809 downwards.
GGCTTAAAAATCAAATCAACTGGACGGGGCTATCTCAAAAGCGCCTCTGCATAGATCCCCTTTCTATTTGGCATCTCCTCTAATACACCTTCAAAAAGAAACCGTTCTGATTCCAGAATAAGAAGGGGGAGATTAGTATCACGGGGAGGTTCGTCAAAAGGTTAGTGTAATGCGTGTTGCTGACCACTCGGGATTCGTACGGTACTCTCGCGATACAACGTGGACGTGAGGAGCGGAGCCGAAAGGCGGAGCGACCTAGGACTTTCTGGCAAGGTTTTGTATTAAACTTATAGAAGAAAACGCGTTGGCACAAAATTTTAGAAATATACCTTGGTGACGATACCTAAGACTCCAGCCTTCCAGGTTAGGTTAGGTTGGATTTAGCAATGGACTTGTTAAGAGATATCAGAGATAGCAAAGGACTTATCTACCTTCTGCTTAGTGACATATGGGTGGAGGTTGTGTGGTAGCTAAAGTCTGGTTTACTACAAATAGAAGGTAATATTGCATACATCGTTTCTCGAAGGTTGCGAATGAGCAAAACATTTGGTTATCTTAGGATTTGGTGTAAAATTCTATCCCCTTTCCTGTCAACGGTCGCATTATAATTTTTGCACTGGCACAGGTCCGTACCTCCCGAGTATTTTACGAATAAAATTCCGTTTGTTCCAGGAGGCAGACGGCCGAGGAGAGGGAGGCGGAGCGTCAGGCGGCGAACAGGCTGATGCTCTCCCTCCAGGCGGAGGCGCTCAGCAAGGGCTACATGAGCGAGGGCGGGCCGCCGCCCGCCCAGTCCGCCCCCGGGGATACCGCCCTCAGCGCCCTCCAGAACCTCCAACCGTGGGCGGGGCCGTACAACGCCCCCCAGCCCGCCCTCGCGGAGTCGATGTGTTAGTGCGTGTGCAATAAAGTGAGAGAGTGTAAATATTAAGAAAAAGACGGAAGACCGTTCAGGACCGTACTCTACTTACTCTAATCTCTGTTTCTTTTGATTCGGGTCGCCTCGAGGTCCCCCACAGGAATCGAGGAGAAATCTCATCTACTTGATGGCGTCCTTGATTCCACGGTTTGATTCGGTATCGCGTGGAACTTCGAAGTGACCTTAAAGTAGTGTGATTTATGTATAATAAACGATGAAAAATTGTAGATAATGAGTTTAATAATAATAATAATTGTAAGCACTAGGATTAATAATAATAATAATAATAATAATAATAATAAAAAGAAATTGACACATTCGTTACTTTGTTTGATTGGACGGCAGCTCATGCGATCGCCGCCGTACACATGCAACTTATTACTCCGTCTAATTGGACGGAGAGTAGCACGTGATCGTTATTACGCCATGGGTCATTATGCAATTTTACGGTGTGTGTTTCAATTATTCAGATCAATCGAATTAGTTCGTGAACGAAACACAAACTTAAAATCCCCATATCAAAAAAAATTTTTAAGTGCTAACGTCGCCTCCTGACGCACATTACGGTTTTATGGTAATGAATAATTGATCCGGTCGGCGTTGGAAATTTAAAAAGACACTCTTTTTCCGAAGTTTTATCAAGAAGTTGGGAAAGTTTAGAAGGGAAACGATTTACAGTAGGAATGAAACATTTTTCAAAGGGAATCAATCATCGATCGCGATAACGCCCCATCAGGGGTCCGTCCCTTATGTCTCGCCCCTTAATCCCCCTCTGTAAAATTGGAGGGTGTTCGTCGTCAAGTGACTAACAAGTCGATTATTTATTATTTACAAGGCGGGTCTTCTTCTTTTCGGTAATTATTTTGAAAGCCTTTGTTCATCTCCCAGGGATGCTCTCTTACTTAATTTATAGCGAATATATATATATATTTCGTATTGCGTGTACGCCTCTTACCTTCAACGGTGACGTATACGAGTTTTTACAGGGTGGCAAACGGTTTATTCGAATTCACAGTGTTTCTCCATTTGATTTTTAACGATTCGATACGTAAAATTTGGCGATAAAAAATTTATTTCGTTGGTGGAACGTAGTAATTAAAAAAAATTAGGGAATAAAATTTTAATTGATCGTTAAACTCGTTAATTAGATGAAAATCACTGGCGGTAAACATTTTTATTTCAAACTATTTAATTTCTATAAGCCACTACATTCTACAGTGTGATTCTGGGAATTTCAATACGAGGACAGCCTTTTGAATTTAGGAGGGCCTGGGTTCTACAAGCTTTTTGAAATGTCTAAACCTCTCCGTTATCCTAATGCCCTAAAATCAAATCTAGATGTTTTACAGAGGCTTCAAATAGTATCACAAGGATTAAGAATAAAAATTCCTGGTCCTTTTAGAACGTTAAACCGCGAAATGTGTCCTAACATTGAATCTCGAAGTTTTCGAGGGCCATAGAAAATATTATATTAGCCTAAATAACATAACCTACAAGCCTGTTGGTTATTATTTCAAACACTAGGAAGGCTGATTCATGTTACAAAGGCTCTAAAAGTTTCTTTAGAACCTGGAAGGCCTAAAATTGAATCTAGAAGGTTGCAAAGCTCCAAAAAATTTCAACCTAATATTAAAAGTAGGAAAGAATCTAAAACAATGGTTGTGCAGTTTTTCTGAAACTCTAATGGAACTAAAATAGAACCTAACTTTTTCCAAAAGGTCTCAGATGGGTTCTAAACGCTCTTTGTTATAATCTCAAAGAACAAAACGTCTCAATAATGCTGAAGACGCCTCTAGAAGCTCCTTTAAAATTTGGAGGGTCACATAATCAGCAATGCACCATCCGCATTTATGGTGAAAGCAGCTGGTAATGGTAAGTACTAAATTTCATTAATATATAATAAGAAACAATTACATGTTCTGTCATCGAAACATTCTATCACTGTGTATTTTGGGGTAAAATCTCCAAAAGTTTCGATACCGTATACGTAAGAGAAAACGTAAATGATATGACTTGTCATCAGTTTCGCAGTAATTGTGCGATTAAGGACGGACCAAAAACTTTATTTGTCCGTCCTGTACGCTCTTTCCCCCTCCCTCTCCCGGACTCTTTGTTATACATTTCGTGGATGTAAGTTGATGCGAGTTTTATTGCTATTTTATTACCTACCGCGCTGACTTTCCTCTTATCTGGGAAACACATATAATAATGATGCTCTCTCTGTCTTTCTCTCTTTTGTAAGCATGTCCTCGGAGAATGCCACGGAGAGGTAAAATTAATATTAATTGGATTTATTTTGAGATATCGCCCTTGTAAAAACGAGTTATAAATGAATTAATGATGTCCGTAACATGGGAACGTAATGTCCCGTGGACGCATTAAATTATTTATTTATCTCGAAGTAAGGTTCCTCCACCCACAAGGAAAACGTGTGATAGTAAGGCACAAGGGGTATGGATTGATCTTCGCCTTGTAATAACCATAAAGGCATATCCCTCTTATCGGTTCGACGAAACACTCAACGTTATAAAAATCTTATTTAATCGAATAATCGATCTGACGTTGATTGGAGAATCAGTTAAGAGTTTATCTCGTCATATTTCCCGGGGAGTTTCCCGTTTTAAGTTAATCGAAAGTGAAAAGCGTTGATAGCTGACCGTAATCGCTTGTCCACCATCGTTTTCCGTCTAATAATTCACTCAAACGGGGCCCTTTTCCTATATCTCGCTCTTTCCCCCTCGGAAAAGTCCTTAGCGACAGAGACAGAGAGAGATTTCCCCGGACTTTACCTGCCGGAAAACCGTATTAGGAGGTATCGGACGATCGAGTGAAAATCCAAGGGGGAAAATGGTTTTCGAGGTAGTTAAGGTGCTTGTAGTTACACGAAAAATTCGTCATTGAGTAGTAACATTATTTCTATTGGCCATTAAGTAATAGTTAAGTCAAGGAAACATTTTAAGCTTGACTCGGCTAAGTCAAAAATGTCTTTCTATCATCATTTTCTTGATAATTTCTCTTACCAATTTCTGTGCTCAAAAAACGGCCTCCTTATTGTATAAGGCCCTCTGCCATACCTTTTGCACATAAATGACGTTCCTAGACTAGTTCCCTGTATAATCTAATACCCGATTTGTAAGTGTAAAGTATAAAAATCCCTCCCTTCAAATCCAAAACCCTTCATCAACCGCAAATTCCCGTGAAGATCCTGGAAGCTCAGCACAACACTGTCACTCATGGTCGGAGTGTTATTTTCTCTTCTCTCCCATATTCCAGGAAAAAAACGTTATGATTTACGCTCATCCGATTCCCGAATACGTATTTAAAGCGGAAAGTCTGGATTGGGGCGTTATCCGAATGCACGAAACTCGGGAAATTTCATTAGGAAAACGAGCGCGTTTGGGGTCGAATTTCAAGCGTGAAAATGCAATGATTCGAACGAGCTGGAAGAGGAGGTGGAGGAGGAGGAGATGGAAAAACACGTCCCTACCTCCCTCCCCCTCCCGGTCTCGCTACTCCGCTACCCCTCTCGCCCTCGGTTCCTCTCTCTCGCGCCCGTGCACAGATCGGGCGATAACCACATATCGTTGGGGGTGTAACAATTGGATTAGCCATTTAACGTCAAGTTTGAGTAATGGCCGGTAAGCCCTCCGCAACCCCCCTCACGCCCGCCCCGTACGTATTGTGTAGCTGATTAAAATGTAATCTAATATCTCGCCTACCGGAAAATATACACCCCGTGAATATTTTCGGCTTTATGTGTGTGCGTTTGACTGTATTTCGATTGTATCGTTTTATTCGTTTGTCGGATTAAAATCTCATCTGGTTCGGTTCGTTAGTATCAATTAAGCCAGCTCGGAAAATCGTAAATTGCAATTTCCCGACGGGGGGGGGGGGGGGAAGTGCTGAAAACGCTGTTTCCTAGTCTCGGCGCATCATCAGCGACTAACCTACGAGCCAACATAAACGTCGCTGCCCAATGCAGCCGTTAATTTTCATGTGTTATGGAATAGTTGCCTATGTTTCCCAACAATTTTTGATTAGTACCCACTCCTCTGGATTACAAGGAATATATGATTCGAAAGTGTTGCTGAAAGTCATAATACTTCATGGTGCTTTTGCGATGTAAACTAGATGTTGTAACGTGGCAACACAGCACAACTCAATTTGCATTTTAAACACACGCGCACAGATGTTTACTCGCCACACACTTGAGGCATAATGACTTATCCCCACCACTTATACTTTTCATCAGTGCGCATCTTAAGGTCACCCGCCAACCTTGTTTCGTCGTACAATCATACAATCTAATTACTGCGCCTTCCAACATTCCGCCATATTGAACGCATACTATTTGAACGTATATCTGAAGTTCATATTTAAAAGTGCCATTTTATGTTTCACGACAGTACACTGTGGTACTGTGGTGGAATATCACATGGAATCCAGTATGGAGGAAACTTGGAAGGTTATGCCATTAAATGTACTGATCAGGTTTTAAAAATACGATTTGCCTAAAGGTGTAAACACCTTTGAACCAAAATTTTTGACCAAGCAACGAATGGATTTATATCAATTTCACTAGTTTTTTCAAAAATCTCATGAAATCTACTCAGTTCTCTAGAAAACTCTACAAAGTTCTTATACGCAGATTTTAACTAAGTAACTGACTCAAGAAAAGTAGTAGTTTCCCTAGAAATTTAAAGGACTCAACTCAAATGCCCAGAAAAACACTTAACCATTAAACTTAGAAGGTCATGCCACTAACTGTGAGAAATGTGATTTGTTTCATGTTTATGAGCAGATGCATTTTGGATATTTATTGCGCCTTTCAACGTTCCGCCATATTGAATCCCTGTACTTATAGGATACTTTCTTAATTTTTGTGGATTCTGTGTTTAATGGTGTAATTTTTAATTGTACTATACAATCCCATTACCTAACATCATTAACTAAATAACTATGGAGTACAGGCAATTTTATTGTGACGCATGCGTCGTTCGAGAATTTCACCACATTCATACGTTCGGTCAGAGTGATGATTTTGATAGATTTTTGGTAGATTTTCCTTATAAATCCAGTTAATAAAATCGCCGTGCTATTTCGAGATCTGCAATGCTCATTGTGTATACAAAATTTCTCTCAGATCGAGAAACGTCCGACCTCTCTTTCTCCCTCGCTTTATCTCCTTAAAGGCGAAAGAGATAAAACCATACACTAATGCACTTTACGTGTACAAGCGATTATAAATCTGTTGAGTGTTTACAACGGTCATTATAATACCCCGGTAAACGTTTTATTAAGCTATTTTGCATTTTTACTGTCTGCCCGAAATTTTTACTAAGTAGGTATTAAATATTTACGTGCTTATCTCGTAAACTATGAATTACGTTTTACATGCCTATTACAGCCTGTAATTATCCGGTATGTCTATATTTCATTTCGCAGCGAGGGAGGGGGTGGCTTCATCGCTATAAAAGTACGTTAAATGTATTGCAAAGATCGTCATCATCATCATCATCGGGATTCCAAAACGTATTTATCCGTTTCGTTCATTAATTTTCGATGTTTTATTAAAACACAAAGACACAAAAGGCAGGAACGATCATTTATTCAATAGCGGATAAGGGAACCTCGTCAGACACAATTTCTGCCGTAATCATACGATATAATCAAACGTAACGTATAATCAAACTTGGCTATTATATCCATCTTCCTCTCTCCCTTTCAATATTTTTTTAATGGGTGTATTTCAATTGTTTCTCCGTAATAGCTTACGTGATCATTTATATTTCAGGCTTCAGCGGCCTCTCTTACGGTCGTCTCGCACGTTTTAATATTATTATGAATAAAGGGAGGGAGAGGAGGAGGGCTCAGCGTACTGGGTTTTCGTGTAAAGACTGTGAAGTTAGCCGAGATGCAAAAATAACAACAATCAATTGATACAATCTGAAACTGTTCAATTGTTCAATAATTCACATAGCAACTCTGAGCAAAACGATCCTTTTGAAATTAAATTAATGGGAATTGAAATCATTTTACAATTTAGGAATTGTTAAGTAGCAATTCTTGTTTAAAATTTACAAAGGGCGAATTTGCTTTAAAGCTGCTTTCTGGTCAGATGGAATCAATTGTTTTAGACGTACTGATTTACCCATAATTTCCCTTATATTGAATCAATTATGTCAAAATTAAAACTTGTTTCCTGTTCTTTCTTCTAAATTGGATTCTACAAAAGTGTTTTACTTTAAACTTGCCTGGTATTTAGAAAGGGCTGTGCCATTATCTTCCTACACTTCTAATGGCTGCTGCCCTTTCCTAAAATTTACAAAGTTTCTATAGAAATTTTATTTCAGGATCGTTTTCCGTGTAACTACAATCATTTTTGCCATTTTTAATAAATGTAACTCGGAATATATATATAGGACCTAAGAAAAATTATGACGGTTTAATACTTGCAAGAGAAAAATCATGAAACAGCCGTCCGAACTGCAAGAAAAGGTAACCGCCGACACGACGATTATTATTATAATAACAATCAAATCATTATCAACTCATTTAGCGACTAAACAACGACGATAACGAAACCTGCTACACATCGAAACCCACGATCATCCCCCCTCTCTACCCCTCTCGCCATCCCCCTAATCCCACCCTATCAAACACACTCTTTCCCCAACGAGTTTGCGGTAAATAAAACATTTCGGGAACGTGTCGGGAGGAGTCCGTCCTCCGCTAAACTTTTCCCCCCTTATATTGTTTTATTTCTTTTATTCCGGCGTTTCCTGGGGGGGAGGTCAAGCGCTAACCGGATTAGCCCCATTTGTATTCCGGTATAGGCCTCGATTTTGTTATTCCTGTGGGATGCCTCGGGGCGTGTAAGGAATTGCCTCGTTCCCGGTCACTACGGGGCAGGCAGGGGGCAGGCGGTAGCCGGGGACGTTCCCGAGAATGTTCGACGGGATGACTGGGATGAACGGATTTAAGTGCGCGGAAGGGGAGGCAGGGTTGCGAGGGACACTTTCGGGGAAATTGACGAATGAAATTATTTATTGGGGAAGCTCATTTTGTACTTTGGCATTATTAATCTAAAATAAACTAGAATAAATCAGAAAGATTTCATTAGAATGGAAGTATTGAATACAGTAGTTTCGTTGCCCTAACTACATTATAAATTGTTGATACACCCATCGATTTATTCGACATAATGCACAGTGATGAATTATACAGTACTTTCCTTTTTGTACGAAACGCCATTAACATAATTACATCAGTTGTAATGCCAGCTAATAAATTTAATCAAGGCGATTGAAAAATGAATATTTCGTCGTTGTAAATCCAATATGGGGGAAACTATGAAAGCTAACCGATTCTGACCTTCCAAAATATTAAAGAAATGTAATTTTTCGTTCTAACTTTTAAAATTGGAATAAAATTAAAGCTTACAGCTATGCTAGTTTTCCAAAATTCTAAAGGAGCAGCATGATTCAAATCTTCTACGAAAACGTTTTTAGATTCTACTGCAGACCATTTAAGAAAACTTCGAAGTGTCTACGGTCCTCAAAGAATGGAGTAAAACTTGCACAAACCTTCTAGATTCCACTTTAAGGCACTTTCGCTCATTTAAAATTCTAGAGAAACATCTAAAAAATTCGATCTAACACATAAAATGGAAATAAAATGGTGTACAGAGTTTAAATCTTCTAGACTGAAGTTTACAGCTATTCTGGTCTTCCAAGATTCTTAAGGAGCACCTAGAGTCATTTTTGACACGGTTCAGATCTTCTACGAACACGCTTCTAGATTCTACTTTAGACCATTTAGGAAATTCTAGGCGTTTTCTGTGGTCCTCACAGACTGAAACAATGTAAAACTTGCATAAACCTTCTAGATTCCATTTCAAGGCACTTTCACTCATTTAGAATTCTAGAAAAACATCTAAAAACATTCGAGCTAACACTTAAAGTGGAGATAAAATTGTGTACAACGTGTAAATCTTCTCGATTGAAGTTTACAGCTATTTTGGTCTTCCAAGATTCTTAAAGAGCATCTAAAGTCGTTTTCTACGTGATTTAGATCTTCTACCAACACGATTCTAGATCCTCCTTTTAGACCCAAGCAACTCTTGGTTATTTTTGTGATCATCAAAGAAGGAAATAATGTGAAACTTGCATACATCTTCTAGATTACACTTCAAAGCACTTTCACTCACTTAAAATTTTAGAGAAACATCCAAGAAGATTCGTTTCAATACTTAAAGTTGCAGCAAAGCTGTGTGCAGCGTCTAATCTTGACAGTTTGCTAGTTTTCTAAAGAAAACGCTTCAAAATTCTACTTGAACTGTCGCCACGTCATAACAATTTCCTAGATTTATGTCCTGTGATATAAAGTATAGGTTATGTTTATGGCTTCATAATTTAGGTTAGGTTATATTACCACGTCGTCAACTGTCGTGCTCGTCGTCATGACGTTATGGCGCTGTAGGACAGTCATTTTCGTCGTGAATAATTAGCAGGCTATTCGGTCGCCTGGAGACTGCTATAATGTTCAGGAGGAACGGCCTGTTTAAAGCCTCGTGAAATATTCATCCAACCCTTTTTAACTTCAATTAAGTCCTGGAAACGTTATTGGTGATTTAAACGTATCCATTATGGATGAGAGGAGAGACTCTCCCCTTTTCCCCCACCATGGCCGCCGCCTTGGGGAAGGGTTTCGTTTGGGAAGACGCGGGAATGGAAAATTAGTAAAATCGGTAACGAAGGGGAAGGATCGTGATTGATGTGCCGCTTGGATTTTTACGCTTTTCAGTCGCGAACAAATAAAGTCTATTTAGAGCGACATTTCCGTGTCGGCTTTCTCGACGAAATTAGGCGCTGCTTTATTAATAATTTAAATCCCGCAAGGATACAGTTTTCTGGCGAAAACGATGAAATTATAGATGCCTACTGGCAATCGCCGGGTGCGGTCCTGATTTATTCATAAAACGAATTACGAATAGGTTCTTCCATTGTACAGTTAACAAAACAACAACAACAACAACAACAACAACATTTATTTTAATATACTGAGGTGTTGTTTTTGTTATAGATGTACCGCTTTCCACTTCCATTATTCAACAGTTTTTCATGATGCATGTCGTTCGATTTACTATTTTATCGCGTTTTTGCCTCTCGTCACTTATTCATCTCAATTACAGATTGGAAAGGAAGACAAACGAAATTTACACAAAATCAAGCCTGAAGGGAAATCGATGGCTGGTGCGGTCTGACGTTATTAAAAATAAATATAAAGAATACTAAACATTTATAATCCCGTCTGTAATCGAAGCTACGACAGCCATGCGATGGAATGACAGAATTTCATTTCTCAAAATAAGGTTTACTTATCTAATTGAAAAGGTATCATTTCTGCACGACACACTAAAAAATCTCTAAAACCCATGGAAAATCCCTCATTCTATTTTGATGAAGTGCTAATAAGAATTCTACAAAAATCATGCGATAATTGCCGGTACAACTTAAGCAATAAAATTCCCAAATATTTTTCTTCGACATTAAAAACATTCAAAACAAAGGAAATCGGGGCACGTTTTACTTGGGTGTTATTTTTTTTTTAATTAGACTTCATGGTTCTTTTTCCATATTTTTTCTGTAATCAAAGGGGTCGATAAAACTACGAAAGTGCCCTTTAAACTTCAATTAGAGGAAGTTTTGGAAAATCGAGATTCCGGGGTCCACCTAATTCTCATTTTCAAAGGCTATAGCAAAAAATGGACTTGGCGCAGCCTTCCCGCGCATGCGCCGTTGGAAAGAGAACAAAATTTTCTATCACTCCTGAAATTTTCAGGCAATTCTGGCTCTTTCGAAAATTTGACAAAATTTCCATACCCTGTCGATTTTTGGGAAAAAAAGAACTTCCTCATAACGACTTGAAAATCGGTACAGAGGGAGTTTTGAACGTGCTGAATGCATATCTGAAGTCAGTTTTTCTCCAAAATGATTAGTTTAGAAATTACAGCTGATAATCCGAGATAAAGTCCGAAATTCAGAAATCTATTTTTTTAATTAAGCCTCGGAGAATTTTTTCCTTATTTTTCCCGTAATCAGAGAGGTCGATAAAACTACGAAAGTGCCGTTCAAAGTTCAATTAGACGATGTTTTGAAAAATCGAACTTCCGAAGTGCACCTAATTCTCGGTATAAAATTCCATAGCAGAAAGAGGGCTCGGCGCAGCCTTCCCGCGCGTACATCGTTGGAAAGAGCAAACATTTTTCTACAGGAGGTATGACTTTCGGGGCGGTAACGACGTTTTTATCAGAAATACGGGTCCTCAAATTAGACCGCGTCACCGAATTGTACTCATTTCAAATACATAGGTGGTATTTTTTTAATTAGGCCTCAGGGAATTTTTTCCTTATTTTTCCCGTAATCAGAGGGGTCGATAAAGCTACGAAAGTGCCCTTCAAAGTTCAATTAGAGGAAGTTTTGAAAAATCGATCTTCCGAAATATACCCATTCTCGATTTCAAATACTTAGGCGGTATTTTTTTAATTAGGCCTCAGGGAATTTTTTCCTTATTTTTCCCGTAATCAGAGGGGTCGATAAAACTACGAAAGTGCCCTTCAAAGTTCAATTAGAGGAAGTTTTGAAAAATCGATTTTTCGAAATCCTCCTAGCCTCGATTTCCAATACATAGGTGGTATTTTTTTAACTAGGCCTCATGGAATTTTTTCCTTATTTTTCTCGTAATTAGAGGGGTCGATAAAACTACGAAAGGGCCCTTCAAAGTTCAATTAGAGGAAGTTTTGAAAAATCGATTTTTCGAAATCCTCCTAGCCTCGATTTCCAATACATAGGTGGTATTTTTTTAACTAGGCCTCATGGAATTTTTTCCTTATTTTTCCCGTAATCAGAGGTGTCGATAAAACTACGAAAGTGCCATTTAAAGTTCAATTACACGAAGTTTTGAAAAATCGAACTTCCGAAATCCACCTATTTCTCACTTTGAAAGGCCATAGCAGAAAGTGGTCTCGGCGCAGCCTTCCCGCGCATGCACCGTCGGAAAGAGAACAAAATTTTCTACGACTCCTGAAATTTTTAGGCAATTCTGGCTCCTTCGAAAATTTGACAAAATTTCCATACCTACCCCTGTCGATTTTTGCGAAAAAATCAACTTCCTCATAAAGACTTAAAAATCGGTACAGAGGGAGTTTTGAACGTGCTGAATGCATATCTGAAGTCAGTTTTTCTCCAAAATGATTAGTTTAGAAATTACAGCTGATAATCCGAGACAAAGTCCGAAATTCAGAAATCTATTTTTTTAATTAAGCCTCGGAGAATTTTTTCCTTATTTTTCCCGTAATCAGAGAGGTCGATAAAACTACGAAAGTGCCCTTCAAAGTTCAATTAGACGATGTTTTGAAAAATCACATAGTCTCTCTAGAGAGTAGAAGATTAGCGCCTTTGTTGTAACATTCTGCTGTAGTACAGTGATCCACAATTATAAATTACCAAGTGAATGGCGGAAATATATCAAAATAAACTGATAACCCCTTTTTGGGCCTTTCCTCTTACATAAAATTTTAACAACAGCTTCGTATGGAACGTAACCATTTTTCTCTCGAGCCTCATTCAAAAATTAGTTTCGAAATAAACGGGAACAGTTGCGATAATATTAATTATTCACGTTGCATAACCAAAATGTGCTCCCCATATGTTAAAACAATTTTTAAAAATCCCTTAATTGTTTTAATAACTGGGGCAGCTCGGGGATACCAATTAAAGCGATACTTCTGCCCGGGTAATTGTTTCGTACTTCTTATTACGGTTATTATGATGTATGTATATTGTGTGGATGTGGATGTGGTTCGCGATTTTTTTAAAAATTATTCGTTGTAGTAATTAAAGGTCATTAAGCGTTACGCAAGGAGTAACGACAATTTCGATAAAGATTGAAGGGGTTGCGTTATTTTGGTTATGTTTTAAGGGCGAGGGCTTCACAAAACAAGGAAATATTTAATAGGTTTATTAAAATAAACCGAAAGTACTTAAAAAGATTTTTCTTAAACCAGAAATGGTATTAGAAAATCTCTTCAGTTTTGCAGAAAACAGATAAACCAAAAATTCTCAAGGGAAAAGCGCCCTTTAGGTAGGCCCTGCTTAGAAGCAGGTAAATTCTTTTATGGTACTTACTTACCAAAACATCCTTGAGCACAAATAACGTCTGCACTTATTTTACATATAGATAACTAGATTACTGCTGTATTGTCATGCATTTGTATACTTGATTAATTAATTAAAAAATAAAAACTCCGTCATCAAATGTAACAAACATATAATCTCATTTAATACAATGAAACTAACCGAAGAGAGGGAAAGAAAATCTCAATCACCCAACGACCAGAAACAACGTTTTCATCGTAAACTGTGAGAACCTGATGGACCGAAACGCATAAATCGCTTGATTTTATGGATGTTACGATAATCTGACAGCAAATAAAATTAACATAACCCCTTTTGCCTTAACGTCTCGCCCCTCTCCGGGGAATCAACGCGACTTAATTGATCCCTGATGATTGGGGCGGGTGCGAAACGTCGACGTATAAGTGCCTGATTGTGTATGTACGCGCTACACTCTCCCTGTACGTTCTATGCGGAATACACATCCCGTACCCACGAGTATTTAGTTACAGGGGAGTCCCCGAACTATTTTGTACAAGATTAATCATCCGTGGGTGCAGATAGAGCGAATGCAGATAGATGGGATCGATGATAGATTTTGTCGGATCGAGATGGGATTAAAACGATACATCAAACGATTAAAATACGAAAATAATTGAGAGTAAGAGACGACATACGTACGCGCAATATATTTTTTTTTGCCGTGTTCCACCGTCGATACAAAAATGTGTTTAAGATAAAGCTAATCTTCTCGATTCGGTCGTTTTATTCAAATAAACCAATTTAAATTTGGGCGCGTATACCGTGCGCTCATTAGAACGCGATCCGCGGGGCAGCTGGGGAGACGGACCCGATCTCTAAAATTAAACGGGGAGAGTATATCGCCTCTCTGTATCACGAGGGCAATAAATAAAAACGATAATGTTAACCATTAGACGAAAATTCGAAGGCATTTACAAGTTATTTTAGAAGGTATTCAGGGCTTTATCTCTCGATTGTTTTCCCCCTTTTTATTCTCTTTTTCCGTTCTACCTTTCAGCCTGGCGACAGGCATTTGTCACGAGATAAGAGGGGGACGGACAGACGGAGGAATCGGTTTATTATTTGTTATTATATCTACAGTAGAATTGAAGTATTTGCATTTACAAAACTTCCTACTAATCTATTTTCCGCCTTAAAACCCACCAAAACTTACAGTCACAATAAAATTGGTCAAGATCAAAGGTAACAGTTTTATGACAAAACAACTTGAGTAATTACTGTATCTAGATAGTTATGAAGGGAAACGTTCCTCCAAGATAAAAGCAGAACATAAAAACTCGGGAAAAAACGAAAGAGGGAAGAGAATGCAGCAGTAAAAGCTTTAAAAAACACTCTGCGAGCTTCTGATTTAATAATTCATGCTGTGTGTGCAAAGTACACACAATAAAAAAATAACTATCCAACATGTGAAAGCTGCAAGAAGAGAGTCCACCGTCGATGTATTCCGCAAAAGTATGAAGAATATGTTCCTGAATTATACCATTAATTATACTTATTGGTGGAACAGTAATTTTAAAATTTCCCTGGGTAATTACAATTACCCACATTCAGGAATAGGCGCCCAGTCGAGAAAGGCGTCGCGACGATCACGAATACTCACAAGGCACAAACTCCATGTAATCACCATCTAATGGATCACCGAAGAAACTCATGTGAACGCGAGCGCATCAAATATTAAATTGATCGTGATTAGGGCTTCCAGAGTGATAAATTTCATTGCGTAACTGCGGTGACAAACAATTAGTAGGTCTAAATGGCAAAAAGTCTACGTTATCAATGTATTTGGACGTTTTTTGCGTTTTAATTAAGTGAGACATATTTATGAATCTTCTAAATACGGTTTGGGAAAATTTTAATACGGTGGAAACAGGGTTCAAAACTGTAATAAAACCATCTTAGATGTGGAAAGAAAAATATGAAGGCGATTCAACAACGCATATGCAACCAACCATACGCTTCATGTTAAACCTCTCATTCCCATCTTTCTTTACTCACATATCAAAATTATACCACGGAAACACATAACAACGTTCATTGCAGGCAATAAAATAATTGTACCCCCTAATTACAACCCGGAAAAATCAGCAAAAAGAAGAAGTAGAAGCACAGCAACCCCTAACCTCACTTTTCGACTGCACTCCCCAATCAACAAACAACTTCCTTACACCGTGCCGAAGATGGCAGACGAAGAGGCAATAAACGGCAGCCCCGAGGAGCTCCCGGAGAAAAACCAGCAGAAGAAGGCCGCGAAGTACGACAGCGGCGCTGCCGACTTGGAGAAGGTGACGGACTACGCCGAAGAGAAGGAGATCTCGACGCAGGACGTGGCCGGAGCGATCTCGGCGATAGGAGACAGGCGCGAGAAGGCCGCGCTAGAGAAACAGGCGCGCGAGAAGGAGCTCCTCAAGGTGTCGATAAGGAAGGAGGACGTCGACTTGATCGTACGCGAGATGGAGATATCGCGGAGCCAAGCGGAGAGGACGCTCAGGGAGTACCATGGGAACGTCGTCAACGCGCTGATAGCGCTCACTAATTGAGTTAATATTTTGTATGAATAAACCAGGGTGATAAGTTAACTAGCATTTATTTGTACTTGATTCACAAGTATTCTCTGTCCATTGGGGTTTTCTTTGCCTTTTTGTCTCTGGCGCGTGGGAACCATCTGTGCTTGGTGGTGAACGTGATGTTCATCAGCTCCTGCCTGGATTGCTCGGGAGTCTTCTTATTGAAAATACTGAGGAGCTCCGGGGTGAGGTTAGTTTTCAGGACAGAGGTTGTCTCCTCCAGTTTCTCCTCGGGCAACGGCCTGGTACATTCGTAAGGAAAATCTGTCTTTGGATGCCATGCCACAATCGTACTTTCATCTTCAGTTACTACAATTCTCTGGTTATTAGATGCGATAGTTGAGGCTAGTCTAGAGGTTATTCGGTTGAGGGTGTGTTTGGAGATGAGTAGTTTCGACATTATCTGGAAGGTGAATCGAGTGAATAACGAAGAAATTCTAGAATTCTGTTTGTTTACCGTGGTTAACGTGCACTTGCACCAACTGACTCCTTCAAATATAACCACAAAATACCATAACCTCACTTCAAACCAGCTTCTAACCACAAAACATCGAGGCCTGAATGTACTATTGCTTACTGTGCCTGTGCCTGATAGCCTTCACACTTTCTATGCTTCACTTTTCAATGTTACGTGATCCAATTAATCCAATTGTTGTGTCCCGTACTCGAACAGGTTTCAGTGGTGGTGGTCGTGACGAATTAATTATTTTTAGATTCGTCTCCTACTCCTTTCCGTCTTCCATTTCGTCGCCGGTCGTTTCGGTGATTGCATGATCTGTACTTTGCTGTCGATTTTCTCCTTCTTTTCAAGCGCAATGGCGGCCGCACGCGAAAGGACCTTCATCATGGTCAAGCCGGACGGCGTCCAGAGGGGCCTAGTAGGGAAGATCATCAAGCGGTTCGAACAGAAGGGCTTCAAACTCGTCGCCCTTAAGTTCGTCTGGGTAAGAAACCGTTTAATTTTTAATCGAAGTCGGCGTGGCCATAGTTCACCCAGGGTCATGGCTGTTCATAACCTCACTTCATTGATCGAAGGAAAAGTATATCGCTTTTTTTTCGGCTTTTGGCATGTTATCTCATCGATTTGTCTTAATTTAGTTTCTAAAAGAGCCTGTCAGGTCGTTTCCGGTATAAATGCTACTGATTATTGATTTGTTGCAATCTGAATGGTTTCATTTGATCCCCATAGGATGTAAATGGAAATGTAATTGGATTTTCTGCATACTCGGGAATAAATGCTATTAACAAGTGGCTTGCTTTAAATTTAATGCTGATTAAGTCATTTAATTTCGGATTTTACTTTATTAATGGTGTTACTGGGTTATTCATAGCAAGCTCTGGTCAATTTTTACATTAACATTATACTAGGAATGGTGGTTAGCATCCTTGTGTACTTCATGTTTGGCGCAAATGCATATTTTCGCTAATAATTGCATTTCAATACAGGGTACATGGACATCACAGCCATTGTCTGTCTAATAATTTTACAAAACTAAATGTAAGATCACAACAGAAACTATCACTTAAAGTGAGTTTTCAATGAAAGAAGGCCTTTTGCTGTTTGCTCCATAATATGATCAAATTTTATATCAGTGGTGCTCTCCGTTTTGGCACTTCAACCGGACACCCCCATTAACCACCACCGTTAGTGAAATCATTCTTTAACTCACCTCATCATTTTATCCTTCCAGCCCACGGAAGAGCTGCTGAAGAAGCACTACGCCGACCTGGCGGGCAAGCCGTTCTTCCCCGGTCTCGTGAAATACATGAGCTCCGGTCCCGTCGTGCCGATGGTCTGGGAAGGCCTGGGCGTCGTCAAGACCGGTCGCGTCCTCCTGGGCGCGACGAATCCCGCCGACAGCGCGCCCGGCACCATCAGGGGCGACCTCTGCATCCAGGTGGGTAGGAACATCTGCCATGGCTCGGACGCCGTCGAGTCGGCGAAGAAGGAGATCGAGCTGTGGTTCGGCGAGAAGGAGCTCGTCAGCTGGAGGCCGGCCACTGAGGAATGGGTGTACGAGGATTGAAATGATGTCGTCTCGAAATTGTGAGGAGTCACGTCACAGACTTATTATAGTTATTGTTACACATTATGATTCTTGTCGCAATTATTGAGGTCTTTGTTTCAATATACTACATTCATACATATTGATTTTTATTAAGAAAAATCGTATTACAAAAGAAGGAACCTGTTCTATTGGTGTATGTCCTGCACAAGTATATCTGTCATCTAATAAATCCTAAGATTTAATGGATGAATGTTATTTCAAAAGACATACGTTTCTGGACCTTTTCAGTGAAACTAATGACATGAAATTACATTGTTGGATGCACCCCATTCAATGTGTGAAAAGTCTGAGTTGAATTTAGGATACCTATATTTGTAATGATGTAGTCTAATATTGAATCGATTGAAGTGAAGTTCTTTTTGAAACGTATTTTAAAAGAAATTGGTAGATCTAAAATTTGTAAAGGATCCCTTATGAATCTTGTATCGACGTAAAAAGAACCCGTGAATATGTACCAACATCTAAGTTACAGTAACCTAGGGTATTTCTAATAGGATGTAGAATTCTTTTATGAACCTTTCGGTCGTGTGTAGTTTATCCTTTTTGCGGTAGATGGCGCTTGATAGTTACAGTGAGCGTTATTTTTCAAAACACGAGATTAACCTTTCTCCAGGAGGTGGAACGTTTTAATACAAAATGAATCACGAATTGGTAAAAGTAATTATGGTTGATTCAATGATTAGAGGTTGTATGAACATGCGGTCGTGAATGAAAGAGTTAGCAATGGAAATTATAAAGGCAATTATTTACAACTTTGTCACGTAGCTTAAAAAGGAAGTGTAATTCAAAGATTCACTTTTTCGGCCGGAAAAGACGTAAAGTCGCCGCTTTTTTCGAAATTTCTGATGCAAAAATATATGAGGAGAAACTTATTGAAGGCCTTCTTTCAGGAAAAAGTTATTTCCAGAGTTACGCATCCTTAATTTCCGTTTTAACAATTTCCCAGTCCAAAACTACAAACGAACAAATAAAACCCAACCAGTTTCTTAAAAAAAATTATTTCTAGAAACATGATACTACATATCCAGCTCCCTTCTACAAAACATATTCAACACTTTTGGTAACAAAACAATATGAACGGGTTTTACCTCGAATTCCTCATTATCAATCGAGAACCAGGAGCCTTTGTTCCCCTTGGGTTCCAGACGGATCGCCCTCGCCTGGATACTCTCCTTCGTGTCATCAACTTCCTCGCCTTTCTCCAGCTTGAAACCGTTCTGAACGAAATCCCAATAGCCCACCTGCTTTGGGCCCAACTGTAAAATGAGCTTCGACGTCCCATCAGACTTCAAGTTCGTCGTCACAATCTCCAAGTCGGAGGTGGAGATGTTTTTCCTATGGGACACCGCGCACTCCGGGTTGATTATCGATAGGAACCTCGCGTCGGAGTTCTCCTCTTTTATGAACCTGCAATGGTCGAGTTGGGATTAAAATTTTATCAAGCACTGATGTTACTATGATACATTATATCCTAGGTTGTTTGACTGTGGATGTGTATATTTCGGTGTGTATTTACTTTTGGATCCAACTGGTCGGTTGTGCTTTAGGGACGCGCCGTTTGCAGTTAGAGCATCCTTCACACGGAGGGTTGTACTCGATAGATGCGTCACAATTCCACGTTAAATTGTTTTGAAACCTGCAGCAATATTAAACTGTTTCAATTATTTATCCATGGGAGAAGCCTAATTAAGGATGTGGCACTTACAAAGTAGGACAAAAGATTCACAAAATCTATGATAATTGCCAAAAATAAAAAGCAAAACAAGTGGTGCATTCGCTATAGAAAAATATGTGATGTACATGTCTTACCCGTTAAAAACATAAGTCGCATATCTCCTCAACGGACCAAATACCCAATATCTGTCCTTCTTCGCCTCAGCGTCCCTGTACGCCCCCCACCTGAGTGAACCCAAAGCATATATCGGCTTGCCGAGGTCGTCCTCTAAACTCTGGATCTTCATCACGTCTGCTGGACGGACGACCTCCTCTACCACGGCAAGGGTGGCGTCTGCCAACTGCCGAACCTTCTCCGACCTATCACCCTTCGGAAAAAAGGAGTTTGCCACCGAATTGTGCCTCCCCAATGGCAACACCCCTAAGACAAATATTATACCATATAAAAATATACCAAAGAAGGAAGAAGCACAAATCAGAACAAAAGTAAAGACTGTAAAATATGTCGTGCATCTAAGAAAGAGTATAATACACCACCTATTGGTATCAACCTCCTGCCATCATCGCCGTGCTTCCTCATCAATCCCGTGACGACCTCTGACAACGTCCCATCACCCCCAGCGACGACGATCGCGTCGGTACCCTCTAGCACATCTGTGATGGTCTTGGCGTGTCCCTCGCTCTCGGTTCTCTTGACATCGACGAACACGCCGGCCAGGTGGAGGAGAGGGGCGCAGTACTTCTCGAAGTCGTCGCTCGCCGTACGTTTGTTCGCGTTCGGGTTCAGGATTACTGTCACGTGCCGAGGATTCGCCTGCACTTCGATCGGTTGGCTGCCGTATTCACGGGCTCGCTCGCAGTACGCACGCATCACGCTGCGCGTCCTGGGGAACGAGTAATTATAGCAAAGTGCAACGAACCTAATTTCAGGACAGTGAATAAAAATATTTGCGGGAAGTGTGAACATAAATGAAAATTTGGGGTGTATGATATTCAAAACTGACTTACTCGAAATGGTTTTTGAGGTAGACGACGCCATAACCGAGGATACCGGAGAAAAACACCGATTTCTTCCAGTTATTCCTTAAGATCTTCGCGATTTTTACAACCCTTCCCAATGCCATTTTGTAAAATCGAGGCTCTGATGTTTATGCTTTGATTTACCATTACCTTACATCAGCAAATTTTAAACTAAGTGCACACACGTCAAGTAGAGTAGTGAAATTTTCGACTTTCTCACTTGAAAAGCAGTTTCAAAATGAAAGACTCAGTTTTTTAACAAAAACTCTACCGCTTGCAATCATACTTATTAATTTGAGGTTAAGTTAATCACCGAACGCACTCTAGTGGGTAATCTGTACACAATGAGAGAATCTCTCTCTCTCTCTCTTTTTACTTACTGCCATCTGTTGTAGAGGGAAAACGTTGCTACCAAAATTCTACTGTTTGGAAATTGGCGGGTAAATTTGAAAATTTCGCTGTACACTTGCATTTTGAAAGGTTGTTCCACCTTACCAAGAAAATTTCTTCACAAAAGCCATTTCCAGTTAGTCAAATGAAAGTTGCTGAATATCTCGTCAATACTATAACCATTTGTGGTGGATTGGAACAAACCTTGAGTGTTTTCGCAGGCTAGTGGTAGAGCTGAATTGAAATGCAATGAAATTATCTTAATAACCCATGAAAACTGTCTCTACGCAAAGAGTTTCCTTAGGGGAATTAACATGGGGCACATTTTCATGCAGCTGGTATTCTGTGTTAACCAAACCTCTTTACTATAGGCTGTGTGCAACAGCAAATTTTGAAATATATAGTTTGTTTCTGATCGATGATTCAGGGTGCACGACGGTAGAAAATTTGATTTATTTCGGAGGTAAAACTGCACTACATTCAAATTCGGTGCCATTTGTCAAGGGTTTTGACAATGACAATACGCACGCCAATGAAAAACCAATGCGATACGGTAAAAGAAGCAGAAGAATCAAAAGAAACGAAGGCAGTTATGATCAATATTGACAGGGCCGGCTACGCCCTTACGGAAGCGCAAGAGGGGGCGTCAAACATAGAAATGTATTAATTTATTTATAACATATCTATGTAGATGAACAAGAGAAAAGAAAAAAGGTAAAATAAGTGATATAACCAGGTACAACCATCCAAATATAAGTCTATGTAGACAAAAATTGGTTATGTTTGGGTCAGTAAGTACCATAATATAGTTTTCCTGTTACCCATGGTCAATACAAGGGAGTTATGGGAATTTTTCATATTTTACGACTCCCTACAGTGATAATGGACACCGTAACTCTTTTGACCTGAGCAGTAATTTCATTTTTCACTATGGTCTACGCGTTCTATGTAAGTTCATAATCTCTTTTCAATTATTTTTATCGAAAATGTGTTGGTGTTAAGTAAAGAGCTAAGTGAAATCGTATAGATTGAAAAAAGTCATGTCATTATGAAGTAACACAAAATAGAACATAAGGAATTGATTAATTTTCTGTTAAAGAAGTGTAAATAACCAAAATTCTCAAGAGTAAGACAGTGCCTTTTATAAATTTATTTCAATTTAAATTGAATAAAAAAATATAAAATTCAGTGTTACCAGAAAGGCAATTTGTTAAAGTTTTCTAGAATTTGACATGATGAGCTTATTGAACTGACAATTAGTTTAAAAGGAATATTTGGTTTGATTGGTTTGGTATCTGATTCTAGTTCTCAGAGGAGAACCTCTCATAATGTATATGAAGGTAAAAAGGGTAGTACTGAAGATACAATCACCCTACACCTTGAGCACCCTACACCCTACAGCAAATCCACAAGTTCCTTTTCATCAATCATAATGGAGTTAATAAATTTTAGTACTGAACCAAGAGGCGTGAATTCCTCGAAACCCTGCCCTAAACGTGTTTGTTCTCATCGTCGTCCATCCAATTCTGACAACGAATATATCCCCACTATGGAGGAGTTACGCCTACGGTACCTGCGGGTCCGCGCCACATGCGGCATCTACCTGCACGAGCTCCTCGTGCGATTCGTTGCCAGGACGGCATTCCCTTCATCACCGCCTATCGTTCGGAGTACCATCGCTGCTGTTGTTGGTGGAGGTGGTACTAGCAGTTCACTTGGTTTAAATTGTGTGGGGGAATTTAGAAGCGAAGTACCACGTGGATGTAGTTAAATATTTTAGGGAAATTACCTAGTGAGTTAGCAGATCTGTAAATTCAAAATTGGGGGGGCTCTTTAAGTTTTTTCACGCCAAAATGGCCTTGCTGGAAACAGCAGGTTCTGCTCTATCCCTCCATATAATAGGACACAATGTAATGGAATTTCACTAAGTATAAACCGTTGTTTCACACTGGTAAATTTTGCTGAATTTAAATACAAAAGTTTAATAAACGTATGAGAATAATGAACTCTACTTAGTCTAGTGCACCTTTACCTACATAAATGAATGTATGCGTTAGATTACATAAAACTGCTCATTTGGCAATTATTGCAAAAGCGAATTTTTCTAGAAAATAGTTAATTGTTCTCGAGCTGCAATATAACGCAGAAATAAAGCAAAGTTTCGCTCTACAACTTTTGCTATACTTATTGAACCACCCTTTAAAACAACTGAACTCACAACATCACAGAAAAACCAGACTCTTCATTAGGAAACTGTTAGGAAACAATCGCGACGCTAATGCCGGTCCTGGCTGCCACCTGATGCGCTCGAATTCGGTGAATCACACCGGGGAGCGAAATAATGCGACGTTCTTGGCGAACTTGTGTAAATAAAGTGTGTTTTTCTGGGCGTAAACAGAAGTACTCTTAACATTAGAAGAAATAATGCTGTATTGTTGTGCGATCCTACATCCGAGAGTGCAAAGAAGGTCACCGTCACTGGTAAAAGGAAGACTCGATTTCTCAACTGGGGAAGGTCGAAGCTATACTGCACTACTTTGGGGCATTAAAGTGAGCTGCGACCGGTCGATGGTAAGTGCCCCTTTAATCAACAATAGATGAGTTCATTCCTGTTCATCAGAATTAAAAAAGTTCCATATAGGCTGGGTGCTGTTAATGAATTCTCATTCATGTGTGGCTAGGAGGATAAAACCATTTGTTTTATTGCATGAACTATCCTAGTAACATTCTTTGAAAGGTGGTGGTATGGTGGTAGAAATTTAAGCAATAGAAACCCTGAATTATAATAATGAAAAGGTCTCGAGGAACCCTTAGAATTTTGGAGGGCCAAAATCAGTTTGAAATTAATCTAGAGTTAATGGAACTTTCAAACGTTTCAAATTTAATTCTGCATGTTTTAGAAATCAAGAACGAAGATCTTAGAGGTTCTTCCTTTAAGGACGAAGGTTCCACCGTCACCATCCAAAATTTGCATCGGAGGATTTTAGATGACCTATGGAATTCCCAAATTTAAATCTTTAAATGAATTTAACATATGTGGTTAATTATGGCTGCAGGTAACTGAAGTTCATGGGGGCTTTATCGAAAGGACGGTGCTATACACAAGTTGCTAGAAAATTGACAGGATCATCTCAGAGTGATGGAGGGGCTGGGTAATGCATAGAGTGGCTGAAATACCTGGCAGTCTGTCGCTGGATGATGGAAGCTGGTATGTAAATTCTCGAATACCCTAATGAGTATTTTTAAAATCCCACAAATTCCTTATTATTCTATATTTTATACTTGTTTGTTGACATGTTGTTTTTTCTTTTACCTTAGTTTAGTCCTTCCTGAGATTTCATTTTATTTAATCCCAGTTAACCTTTTTTCTTTGGTGTTCCTATATTGGTCCATGGGTATTGACTCTAAGTGAAGAGGTAAAACACTGAAGTGGTTTCCTCCAGAGGAAAACATCTCAGTTTGCCTTACTGTTATTATAAAGTCTGCGGGCTGCCGGTAGCTCAACAGCAGGACAAACGTATACTTAGAATAAAGGAAATTTTAAAATCAGGGGCCTCAGTAATAAAAAAACAAATTTTTACTAATTATACGCCAAAAGGGGGAAAAGTGTATAAAATGACAGAGTTTGGACTGGACTGGGTGGTGCCACAATTGGCTCGATACCAAGTTTGCACATGAGGCATGATGATATAAGACCTTTTGGTTTGAATAGAATTTACTAGTTACTGCCAAGTCTCTCCTGGTTTAAGCACATGCATAGGTTCATAAAACTGTGAATAATTGTATTGACTCTTTATTTCAAATCTGTTGCAACAAAACCTTCTGGACTCATTACCAACGTTGCTAAATCATTCCATACAATTAATGCTGATCATAATCTGCTCAACATAATTTTCTTATTTCACTAATGGGTTATTGTGTGATTTCGTAGGGATGATTCGATTTGAAAGATGACTGAAGATAACTGCAGTTCGTGAGAGAACGAAGGAGTACGTTTGAAAAAGATGAGGAGTATCAACAGCGGCGTCCTTGGGCTTGACCTTATAACGTCAGCTACCTGGTGCTCATCAGAATTACCAATACTTCAGCTCAAGGGGCTAGTCGGAAGTTGCTAGCAAAATGGCAGGGTCCGTTCATAGTTGTGGAGCAGCGAGGCAATGAGTGGTATAGAATGGCAGAAACCCCTGTCGCTGGGTGGTGGAAGCCGGGGTATATGTATCTGGGTATTGTAATATTTGGTTTTATAATCCCACATAGTCATTCATATTATATTTGTATGACCAGTGCTTATGTGCATGGCCAAATATGTTATTCTAATTCTAACCAGCTAATTTTATTTTATTTCAATAGTAATTGCAGTAAAACTTAATGTTCACCATACACATGCATAGTTTCACTCTTCTTAAAGTGATTAATTTTCAGTTTATACTTTGGACGACTGAGGACATTCACTGTGGCAGGAAGGGCCGAATATTAGAAAACCTACAAGCCTAACGTCCGTCTCATTGCTAGCTGCCGACTGACACCACTGCGACTTGAGGATTTGAAGATCTACTATAACCAACTGAGGGATTGGAGGAATTCCCAGAGGCGAAAGCAACCGTGGTAGAGATGAATGACGGAATTAAAAGGTGAATAATGGATCAGGGCAGATATTGTTTTGTGCTGTTAAATTTACTTTTACTTGCTTAAACAGGAGGAACTTGAGAAAGCACAGCAGAAAGTGGGAACTTAAGACAAATTAGAGAGATTAATACAGATGACAGTGGAAAATCTAAAAATGTAATAACAGCATATAGGCAAATGGAAAAAGCTGGAGTAAGATCAACATTATCTTAATGTCGATCAATCATTCAGTTAACTGACCTTGAGTTAATGTAATTTCAATCGTTATTTCAATTAAGGCAGCTTTAACTGAATTGATCTGCTTAACAATTGAGATACTTGTGTTCACATATTCCGCAAGTAATGTTTTTTTTATCATTAACTTAAGTCCCCTCGAGAAGTACCAACTTCGGCTCAGTTTAATTAACAATCTAGCTAACTTCATTAAATACAGTAGACAAACATTCAATTGAACAACTTTTAAGAAAATTAATCCGCCAGAGTTAAGACGGGTCACTATCGAATATACTTTGTAACAACACAGCAGAAAATTTTGTATAAAACCATCGAAATTCGTTGAATACATTCGCTATTACGCAGGTTACGAATTATTTTCACCCTCCAGTCAAGCCCTTTTACCATTAATAAGGGGTGAGACTGCTCAGTAGGAGGGTCTGTATTATATAAAAGCTACTCTTATTGGCAGCTTTACGCCCTGCTGTTCTCTACAAGCCACTCCTACTATAACGATTGCCTCTTTGTTCAGGATAAAATAATGGATAGTAAAATTGTAGGGTTAAAATAGGGCTAAAATAATAAGGCACTATCAAAAAACTCTTGAGGTAACAAATAGATTCATGTGTAAAGGGATAATGATCACAAATATAAGCTAATAAATGTGCAATTATTAATATTTAAAAATACGTGTATAATGGAAATATTTATATCTTTAAATTATATTTTATGTAAAGTTTTCAATAACTACATAGTTTCAGCTATGGCTGAGTTGGAGTTTTGATAAAATTCCAGAGATGTTACCTTGTACAATATGGTAATTTGAATTTTTCTCAAGCTCAGATGTTTTCTAAGAGCCGAAGCCTATTTCATTGCTTATAACAAGTCTAAAGCAAATTTTCAGTGGAACTCTCTTCATCCTTCTTTTTGAAATTGTTGAAAAGTGGCAACTATCTTATGAATGTACACAAAGTTGTAGCAAATCATTAATATGCTTATTGTTTTGATTAGGTTACAAGTATTGCTCACCTGTTGCCATGAGAAGTGTAATGGAGTAAAGCAAAGCCCCCCGGAAAGTCCAACGGCACCGGGGGAATTCACGATGCCGTCTGCCTATCCGGACCCCACGACGGTCTTCCCAAACGCCTCCAGCTGTACCGTCACCAGCTTGGTTCACTTTTTCTCGTATTCAGTCTCTCTGGAAAAGATATGTTTTAAAGTCTATGAGGGTAAGAGTGTTTTTGTGTATTTTTCATATTTAAGGGTGAACCGACAGTTCGATTCAATGGAAAAGTGGTAATAACAAGAATTCAAACAAACGAGTAAAGAATAAGAAAGAGCTAATAATCATCTGGATTGTGGAGTTAGCAAATAATTAGGCATTATTAAATTGCTTGTACTATCATTTTCTTTAGTGTTGTCAAACACGTGTTCCTTGAGAATCGTTGAATTCTTGCGAATTGCCAATTTATTTTTCAGTACAATTTCTTTAATGATCGAGTGAAGTTTCATGTAACTAAGACGGTTCTTAGACTTGTCAAGATATATGTCAGATCGGAAACTGTTAATTATTTTAGAAAATGACCAATAATGTCTGGTCTCCAGTTGTATTCACACTTCCTTAAATTATTCAATTTCAGATCACCTGTAAGCCATTACAGTTCTTTAAATCTATTGAAACTTTAATGAAGACAATGTCTTGAACAGTTGAGTATGATAGCTGTTCAAGGTGTACATGGTAGTGGTTTCCAGGTGATATGGCCATGGCCTGTGACTTCTCGTTACGGTCATAATCTTTGTCATAGTTTTAAGGAGATTAATTATTGCTTGAAATAGATACCTGCTATAGTAGAACATTTTAATTATTTAACACGTTACGAATAAGTTGTTTGGTTGCCAATTTTCTTGTAATTTTATCAGCATTTAATAATGTTACAGGTATTTGGAATGGTTAATGATTTGTACATAATTCATAGTTGCAGTTGATGATACCTTCAAGATTTCATAACACAACTGCTTGTGCTTCAAATGCATTGAAACTACTTACGTATTCAATGAAGTTTCCTAATTGTTTGGTTATAGTTTCAATAATTTGATTGGTTATATCGCACTTTTTGCTTTAACTTTAATAATCCTCTTATTACCTACCCACACTTGTGTCGCACTTTTTAAAATTTACTGTACACTTTAATAACACCAGATGTTACATTGTCATTGGGCACTGCATAATTTACAACCAGAAATCATAAATCTTATGGGTTTAACCTCGACAGATCTCACTTTCTAATCACAGACGGGACAAAAGAGAAATGTTAGCAGAAGGGGATACTTTTGCACCTACTTCTTGCCGACGCCTACCACGAGAAACTGACCAATTACAGTACAATGTTAGTAAAATATCTCCTCAGAACAGTTTTACTGTAGCAACCACTCTTTTAGAATCAATCATCAGAAAAATCAAAAACACAAGTTTTGAGTAATTGCTATTCAATATTATTGAAGCTTTACTCGGTAGTTCAATAGGAATTTTTTTAAGGAGTGAGCACAATTTGGAGAATTTTTGAAATTTGCTTAGACTACCTGGCCAGTTTTAAAAATTCATAAAACAGTTACTGGTTTTTCAAACGTTTTGAAACTTTACTTGTATTTGAAAGAGCATCTTGAGAACAGCAGAAGATCGGTAGTTGCATGAATTACTCTAGGAAATATGCTTTACCCTAAATTATTAACAAGTTTGTTAAACACAGAACTGTCAATATGGCATTATCAAAACTGTTTTTGGAGTAAAATTTACCTTCTTCCTTTTGTTGCACCAAGTACTTGTGCATGCATGAAGCATATTTAAACTGTACTAAAAGGGCGTCTTGATGCATTCATTACACGTGAAAATTAGTGATAATTTAACGTTTACTTAATGATTTCGTAGTTGTCAGGACTTAATTATGATTAATTACTGGTTTATCATTATGATTAATTACCTTGGTTCTACAGGAATATAAGGTATCATTTTATTTTGACTCGTTAGAGTTCACGACGTTGATAATCCCAAAAATCCATCAATTATTCACTGGTTATTCAATTATATTGAAACGTTATTTAACCATTCCATTTAATAACTCGGCAGAATTTCAAATTGTTCTCTGGAGCATTTCAAGAAATAGTCCTTAAGTTACTATGTCATACGGTTCATTGGAAATGTAATAATTTTAGTTCATAATACTTATATATTCCCCTAAATGGTAAACTGATCTAAGCAAAATTAATTATGGAATTTATTAAACATAGGACAGTCTATGTACAATTGCAAAAGTATTTACTGATTTTAGTACAACTTTTCCTTCTTGTAATTAGATTTCATCTTGACCACCTTCGTATGACGTCATGGTAATTCGACCAATCAGAGCGCATCATCTACGATCCTCATCGTCTTGGCACGTTCGCCCCTAATACGCTTCGGCCCTTTCCTCTTCGACCAGCAAAAGAATCGCGTCGGTTGATGTTGACTTCTCTTTTAATTTTGATTTTTCGCGGATTTTCCGGGTTTTCACGGGAGTAAAGTGGTGGAACTTATTGTTCATAACACGGACGTCATTTTGAGCGTAATTTTTTTAAATTTCACCCGGTTTTTCCGAAGTTACGAGATAGACGTCGTGCGAAGGGGGCGGCCATGAGGGAGAGACGCCATCACGATCAACTTCAGGTTAGTTCTGTTCCTAATGAAAATTCAAGTTGCCCAGTAATTTCTTTTAACTTTCTTTCTTTCTTGTAAACTAATTACTGTAAACTAATTATCGCCCGAGGGACAAAATTAATTAACGGTTTATTAAGGGTGAATTTGATTTCATAGATTTGACTAATTGTCTGATCAGGTGATCGAAGTTAATACAAAATCGATATTTTCAAGGGTTTAATTACGAATTTGCAATATTCGAAACTTAACGCATGTTTCTTCCTGGAATGAGGCCGTTATCAGTTATGGCGAATTCTGTTGCGCGATTCATTCGAGGCTTTCGTCATCCCGTGCAATGTGTGAAAGTAGATGCGCACTGCTCTTTTACTTGTCGAATCCTACCTCTTCGCCATTTTTCTCCCTGTCGACGCGAAAGTCGTTTCGCCGGAAGCGTCGGTTCGTTCATTTAAGTTTTTTCGCGGATTTTTCGGGTTTTCTCGAGAGGAAAGTGGCGGAACTGAACGTGTATCGTACGTACATCGTTTTGAGTGTAAATTTTTCATGTTTCTGCCGGTTTGTACGACGGGACGAGTACGGCCCGTTGTGAGGGAACGCCATCGCGAAATCCAAAGGTTAGTTCTTTTATTTTCAAAGCGTACTGTTTTATCTCAATCATCTTGTACTGTAATTAGCGCTGAAGGGGCAAAATCAGTTAAAACGGGTGAATACTTTTAAGGGTGAATTTGATTTTGGCGATTAGAATGTGACGTCATCGCATCTTTTCTATTCTAGAAGATTCTAAACGTAATCCTAGTAATTGCTTAATTATTTTCACATCTCTTTAAAACCGATGAACGCTTTAAATGTGATACGAATAGACAATTTCGGGAAAGAGATCTAAGGACACCGGCACTCAAAACCGGACGGAATTCTCGGAAATGTTTATTCTTTCACTCGACGTATTTGGATAGTTTTCTTAAAGCGAACGTAAATTGTATCTCCGCCTCATATTCACTTAATGCCAAATGCTTAATGCCATAGTCTCTTTAATTTCGTATGCTACAGACCTTTAAAAGCTCATTTACGACTTGATAACACTACAATGTATAGGAGATTCGCCGAAATTTTCGCACTCCACAGAGAAACATATTTTACTATTAGCTCGCTCTAGATAAAAAACACGTTGAATTTTAATATTACGGGGCTTTAAAGGTTTTAAATGGTAGAGGAGGCTTATGGAATAACGACAATGTAAAGGTATACTCCAAATACGGTCCTTTTTTGTTATAAACGCCGTTTAAAGTGGAAAAATTCATTATTTTTACTATAGGTTGAATGGATTTGTACTTATAGATAGGAGGAAGGTAACAGATCAGTTGAATAGTTTATGAAAAATCCTTTATATTTATCCCAGGGATCAATTATTTCAACAATTGTACTTGCCCCAGCGATGCATCTAGAGAAATTTAGTAAAGCGGTATTTTTTTAAGAATTTGCTGTAAAAAACATCGAGTAAAAAGGAGTCGTTTCTTCGCTTATAAAAAAAAATGGAATAACTTATTTATAGTCACATTATTGCACTGTACCGTACTTATCGTCACCATACTTAGTCAGCTGAAGTAGATGAATAGTACAAGGATAAATGGTATCATAATTGAATAAAATAATTGGAATATGTAATTATTTATTGAATAATTATGTATGTTATCACATTTGATTTAGTAATTTGTTCAAGAAGCAATATTTTTAATATCACTTGATTCACTTGCATGACAATTTTATAAACTGCTCATGTTTTAATATCATTGTTGTTTCAGGTGTTTTCAGCGTGTGGTGAACATTTTGGTGAAAGTGATGTGCCTATTTGATGAGGAGCTGTAGCAGTGGGTTTCATGCCTAAATGCCATTGTCAAATGGTTAGTATTTTTGTCACCTAATTCTAAACGATCAATGTTTTTAAATGTATATATTATGTTTGTTTATTTCAATATATAACAATATAAATATTTTCTAGGTGAGTATTATCGTCGACAATGGCATAGAACTTCATATAAGGGCAGTAAGACCGATGTAGCTGTTTGTAAGGTTAGTTCATTGGGTTTTTTTTGAAAAATCCTTTATTTTAAATTGCTGTGATTCGTTGTTGTTAATACATGTTTTTATTTCTGTTTAGGTAAGCCTTTGGTGTGGTGGTGGTGACGTCTTCGTGGGAAGGCAAAAGGACAAAAGGGGCTGTCCATTAACGGTGCAATGACGAACAACTTCGAATAAGAACAGAAAGGTAAAATCCAATTGACAACAATTTTTTAATGATCAGTATTTTTTAATTTAGTTTGAGATTTAATTTTCCTCCTATCTTTTTATTAGTGCGTGCAACATATGCGAAATGCACATTTGTATATTTAACAAATTTAGACAATAATGCATTTAATTGGAATATTTTATCCTAACTTGACTTGGAACTTCAAAATATTTTGTTTTTCTGAAGAATTTATGCAGACTTTAATGAACTGCAATTGATTTCAAATAATATGAAGTATAAGAAGTAACTCAAAGTTTTTAAACTAGTTTTAATACTAATTAGAGTTCAGGAGTTTGTAAAAAAATTTTAACACTGATATTTTTAAAGTAATTACAGTTGTGTTCAAAATCTTACTTAAATTTTTTAAATAAGTTCTTGCATAATTGAAAAAGTTGCGGAGTTACACTTGACGTACTTAACATCACCGTACTTTGTCAGTTAAAGTAAAACTATGGTATATAATGTGTTTTTAAATTTTCTCAGTAGATAAATAGTACGAGGATAAGTGATATCATAATTGAATAAAATAATTTGAATGTATAATTATTTATTGAATAATTATGTATATTATCACCACATTTGATTTAGTAATTTGTTTATAAATAGAAATTTTACATTTATGACACATTATGAAATATTAATCAGTTTTCGCACTTTTGAACTCTAGTAGTTATTATTCTTCTATAAGTTTTTTGGATATAGAAGGATCTTCGAGATTTTATATATATATATATATATATATATATATATATATATATATATATATCACTTTTATCAAAAAGCAACATTTTTAATATCACTTGAATCACTTGCCTGATAATTTTATAGATTGCTCATGATTTAATATCATTGTTGTTTCAGGTGTTTTCAGTGTATAGTGAACATTTTGGTGAAAGTGAAGTGCCTATTTGATGAGGAGCAGTAGCAGTGGGTTTCATGCCGAAATGTCATTGTCAAACGGTTAGTATTTTTGTCACTTAATTGTAAACGACCAATGTTTTTCATGTACTTATTATGTTAGTTTATTTCAATATATAACAATATAAATATTTTTCAGGTGAGTATTATCGTCGACAATGGCATAGAACTTCATATAAGGGCAGTAAGACCGATGTAGCTGTTTGTAAGGTTAGTTCATTTGGATTTTTTTGAAAAACCTGTTTATTTCCAAATTACTGTGATTCGTTGTTGTTAATACATGTTTTTACTTCTTTTTAGGTAAGTCTTTGGCGAGGTGGTGGCGACGTCTTCTTGGAAGGCAAAAGGGCAAAAGGGGCTGTCCATTAACGGTGCAATGACAAACAACTTCGAATAAGAACAGAAAGGTAAAATCCAATTGACTACAATTTTTTAATGATCAGTATTTTTTCGTTAAGTTGTTTGAGATTTAATTTTCCTTCTATCTTTTTATTAGTGCTTGGAACATATGCGAAATGCACATTTGCATATTTAACAAATTTAGAAATAATGCATTTAATTTGAATAATTTATCCTAATCATTAAGTTACAAATTTAAAGAATTTTGTTACAGTTATCCTAACTTGATTTGGAATTTCAAAAAATTTTGAGTTTCTGAAGAATTTATGTAGATTTTAATGAACTGCAGTTGATTTCTAGTAATATGAAGTATAAGAAGTAACCCATAAAGTTTTTAAACTAGTTTTAATACTAATTAGAGTTCAGGAGTTTGTAAAAAAATTATAACTGATATTTTTAAAGTAGAATTGTGTTCAAAATGTAACTTAAACTTTTTTTAAAGAAGTTCTTGAATAACGAAAGAAGTTGGGGAGTTGCACTTGCAATTATTTCAAATTTGTAAGCTACTTGTTGCAATCGTATAGTTTTTAACATATTTTTAAACATGTTGCCACCGCCTTAAAGAAGATATTATATTGGAAACGTTTCTTTAATACATTTTTAATGGTTTTTTTGGTACTATTTTCTTAGAAATTTTTAGTGATGACACTTTTAAAGTAATTACAATTATTTTGCAATGCAATCAAAATATATTTTAACAAGAACCGATGTCTCAAAGGAACTTGAAAAGTTTCTAAAGAATCTAAGAATTTTAGTGAGCCTTTGAAACCATACATTTGTAATTCATGGAGATATTTAAAAGAACAGAGATATAATCATCTGTTTAAAACGTAACCTTTCCGTCGATATGTGTTACCACACCTGGGCTGCGCGCGCAAACTGTGGCTCCGGTATATTTTTGATATTTTTAATTAAGAGAGAATGGACCAAACAGCATTTGGTGCTGTCAAACAATCTCATTTCTTTACATTTCGGCTTGGGCCTCGGTTTACTATTATTTATATTGCACGATCTATCGATACGGTGTTGACACCATGTAGGTGGACGGTGACAAAAAGTATGGTGTCTGTTGTCACATTATTTCGATAGATGGAAAACGCCATAAGATTTCCATAGATGGAGACCTAACCTATAAGCGGTGGACAGAAAGCAAAGACTTCGTGTCACTACTTTCCTTCTGTTGCTTATGGGAGGTTTTGGCAGTGAGGGTCAACGAAAGAATCGCGCTATCGTGACGAAATTTTTGTCTTAAATTGTAAGTCAAATACTGAAAATATGTATATCATCGTTTATTTCAAAATCATTTGTTAAAGGAATATATTTTCGATATTTTGAGTTGGAGAATTTATAAAACCGTTTCCAGTTTGTTATTTTTGACATAAGTTATAGGTCCACTATTAAAAATACCTATAATCTCGTTTGTTGCAAAGTAATATAAAGATAAAAAATAAATTAAATCTATGATGATATGTACGTTATCTATAATATTATATTTATTAATGATAATAATGATGATAATAATATCAATTTGTTTAAATTTTTGCATTTTGAATCATGATCTCCAAATATAATCAAATATCATCCATTCTAATTTTTATAAAATTCATACAATCTTCTGTCAGCAGTCAGCGTACTGTTCTGTTGAAATTTTTGTAGCAATCCAGGAAGTAAGAGTACTAGAAGACGTTAATGTCATTATAAAAAACTTTAATGACTTCTTAAGTTATTGGGAAGCAAGGAGTTATTCATTTCATAGTTGGCTACGTTCTCTGGTGCTTTTTAGGGTGATCCCCTACGCCATTGAAGAGCTTTTCACACGGCACTTTACTGTGCAATTCTTAATAATCAGATGGCAAGAATATATACACTGCTTACATGAAATCAAGCAAGCAAGACAAAAATCGTAAGTCTCATGTTATTCTCGGGAGTTATTTAATGAGTTGAGGGGAGGTCCCCATCAGGAGGCTCCTCCAACCTACCGAGTGGGGGGCCGCGCCGAGGCCTTCAGCCCGGTGAAATGGAGTAATAGTGGGGTCACTATTGCCGTGTATTAAAAGCGATGACCTCCCCTTCATAGCGGATTTTTTACACAAGGCAAAAATCGTAAGTCTTCGAGAATTTTCTGACCAATTCTCGAAGCTCACATGGAAAAAAGGTTTTAAACTTGTTACATGAGCAAATTTCGGAAGTTTTACACAAGGCAAAAATCGTAAGTCTTCGAGAATTTTCTGACCAATTCTCGAAGCTCACATGGAAAAAAGGTTTTAAACTTGTTACATGAGCAAATTTCCCCGACGTTTTCTCGGGAGTTATTTAATGAGTTGAGGGGAGGTCCCCATCAGGAGGCTCCTTCAACCTACTGAGTGGGGGGCCGCGCCGAGGCCTTCAGCCCGGTGAAATGGAGTAATAGTGGGGTCACTATTGCCGTGTATTAAAAGCGATGACCTCCCCTTCATAGCGGATTTTTTACACAAGGCAAAAATCGTAAGTCTTCGAGAATTTTCTGACCAATTCTCGAAGCTCACATGGAAAAAAGGTTTTAAACTTGTTACATGAGCAAATTTCGGAAGTTTTACACAAGGCAAAAATCGTAAGTCTTCGAGAATTTTCTGACCAATTCTCGAAGCTCACATGGAAAAAAGGTTTTAAACTTGTTACATGAGCAAATTTCGGAAGTTTTACACAAGGCAAAAATCGTGTCTTCGAGAATTTTCTGACCAATTCTCGAAGGTCACATGGAAAAAAGGTTTTAAACTTGTTACATGAGCAAATTTCGGAAGTTTTACACAAGGCAAAAATCGTAAGTCTTCGAGAATTTTCTGACCAATTCTCGAAGCTCACATGGAAAAAAGGTTTTAAACTTGTTACATGAGCAAATTTCCCCGACGTTTTCTCGGGAGTTATTTAATGAGTTGAGGGGAGGTCCCCATCAGGAGGCTCCTTCAACCTACTGAGTGGGGGGCCGCGCCGAGGCCTTCAGCCCGGTGAAATGGAGTAATAGTGGGGTCACTATTGCCGTGTATTAAAAGCGATGACCTCCCCTTCATAGCGGATTTTTTACACAAGGCAAAAATCGTAAGTCTTCGAGAATTTTCTGACCAATTCTCGAAGCTCACATGGAAAAAAGGTTTTAAACTTGTTACATGAGCAAATTTCGGAAGTTTTACACAAGGCAAAAATCGTGTCTTCGAGAATTTTCTGACCAATTCTCGAAGCTCACATGGAAAAAAGGTTTTAAACTTGTTACATGAGCAAATTTCGGAAGTTTTACACAAGGCAAAAATCGTAAGTCTTCGAGAATTTTCTGACCAATTCTCGAAGCTCACATGGAAAAAAGGTTTTAAACTTGTTACATGAGCAAATTTCCCCGACGTTTTCTCGGGAGTTATTTAATGAGTTGAGGGGAGGTCCCCATCAGGAGGCTCCTTCAACCTACTGAGTGGGGGGCCGCGCCGAGGCCTTCAGCCCGGTGAAATGGAGTAATAGTGGGGTCACTATTGCCGTGTATTAAAAGCGATGACCTCCCCTTCATAGCGGATTTTTTACACAAGGCAAAAATCGTAAGTCTTCGAGAATTTTCTGACCAATTCTCGAAGCTCGCATGGAAAAAAGGTTTTAAATTTGTTACATGAGCAAATTTCGGAAGTTTTACACAAGGCAAAAATCGTAAGTCTTCGAGAATTTTCTGACCAATTCTCGAAGCTCACATGGAAAAAAGGTTTTAAACTTGTTACATGAGCAAATTTCGGAAGTTTTACACAAGGCAAAAATCGTAAGTCTTCGAGAATTTTCTGACCAATTCTCGAAGCTCACATGGAAAAAAGGTTTTAAACTTGTTACATGAGCAAATTTCGGAAGTTTTACACAAGGCAAAAATCGTAAGTCTTCGAGAATTTTCTGACCAATTCTCGAAGCTCACATGGAAAAAAGGTTTTAAACTTGTTACATGAGCAAATTTCCCCGACGTTTTCTCGGGAGTTATTTAATGAGTTGAGGGGAGGTCCCCATCAGGAGGCTCCTTCAACCTACTGAGTGGGGGGCCGCGCCGAGGCCTTCAGCCCGGTGAAATGGAGTAATAGTGGGGTCACTATTGCCGTGTATTAAAAGCGATGACCTCCCCTTCATAGCGGATTTTTTACACAAGGCAAAAATCGTAAGTCTTCGAGAATTTTCTGACCAATTCTCGAAGCTCACATGGAAAAAAGGTTTTAAATTTGTTACATGAGCAAATTTCGGAAGTTTTACACAAGGCAAAAATCGTAAGTCTTACACAAGGCAAAAATCGTAAGTCTTCGAGAATTTTCTGACCAATTCTCGAAGCTCACATGGAAAAAAGGTTTTAAACTTGTTACATGAGCAAATTTCGGAAGTTTTACACAAGGCAAAAATCGTAAGTCTTCGAGAATTTTCTGACCAATTCTCGAAGCTCACATGGAAAAAAGGTTTTAAACTTGTTACATGAGCAAATTTCGGAAGTTTTACACAAGGCAAAAATCGTAAGTCTTCGAGAATTTTCTGACCAATTCTCGAAGCTCACATGGAAAAAAGGTTTTAAACTTGTTACATGAGCAAATTTCGGAAGTTTTACACAAGGCAAAAATCGTAAGTCTTCGAGAATTTTCTGACCAATTCTCGAAGCTCACATGGAAAAAAGGTTTTAAACTTGTTACATGAGCAAATTTCCCCGACGTTTTCTCGGGAGTTATTTAATGAGTTGAGGGGAGGTCCCCATCAGGAGGCTCCTTCAACCTACTGAGTGGGGGGCCGCGCCGAGGCCTTCAGCCCGGTGAAATGGAGTAATAGTGGGGTCACTATTGCCGTGTATTAAAAGCGATGACCTCCCCTTCATAGCGGATTTTTTACACAAGGCAAAAATCGTAAGTCTTCGAGAATTTTCTGACCAATTCTCGAAGCTCACATGGAAAAAAGGTTTTAAATTTGTTACATGAGCAAATTTCGGAAGTTTTACACAAGGCAAAAATCGTAAGTCTTACACAAGGCAAAAATCGTAAGTCTTCGAGAATTTTCTGACCAATTCTCGAAGCTCACATGGAAAAAAGGTTTTAAACTTGTTACATGAGCAAATTTCGGAAGTTTTACACAAGGCAAAAATCGTAAGTCTTCGAGAATTTTCTGACCAATTCTCGAAGCTCACATGGAAAAAAGGTTT
The DNA here is from genome assembly GCA_963576515.1 of Cryptocephalus primarius. Lineage (NCBI taxonomy): Eukaryota > Metazoa > Arthropoda > Insecta > Coleoptera > Chrysomelidae > Cryptocephalus > Cryptocephalus primarius. Next base: position 13,651,657 of record OY754943.1, on the reverse strand, counting down.
TAAACTTGTTACATGAGCAAATTTCGGAAGTTTTACACAAGGCAAAAATCGTAAGTCTTCGAGAATTTTCTGACCAATTCTCGAAGCTCACATGGAAAAAAGGTTTTAAACTTGTTACATGAGCAAATTTCGGAAGTTTTACACAAGGCAAAAATCGTGTCTTCGAGAATTTTCTGACCAATTCTCGAAGCTCACATGGAAAAAAGGTTTTAAACTTGTTACATGAGCAAATTTCGGAAGTTTTACACAAGGCAAAAATCGTAAGTCTTCGAGAATTTTCTGACCAATTCTCGAAGCTCACATGGAAAAAAGGTTTTAAACTTGTTACATGAGCAAATTTCCCCGACGTTTTCTCGGGAGTTATTTAATGAGTTGAGGGGAGGTCCCCATCAGGAGGCTCCTTCAACCTACTGAGTGGGGGGCCGCGCCGAGGCCTTCAGCCCGGTGAAATGGAGTAATAGTGGGGTCACTATTGCCGTGTATTAAAAGCGATGACCTCCCCTTCATAGCGGATTTTTTACACAAGGCAAAAATCGTAAGTCTTCGAGAATTTTCTGACCAATTCTCGAAGCTCACATGGAAAAAAGGTTTTAAATTTGTTACATGAGCAAATTTCGGAAGTTTTACACAAGGCAAAAATCGTAAGTCTTACACAAGGCAAAAATCGTAAGTCTTCGAGAATTTTCTGACCAATTCTCGAAGCTCACATGGAAAAAAAGGTTTTAAACTTGTTACATGAGCAAATTTCCCCGACGTTTTCTCGGGAGTTATTTAATGAGTTGAGGGGAGGTCCCCATCAGGAGGCTCCTTCAACCTACTGAGTGGGGGGCCGCGCCGAGGCCTTCAACCCGGTGAAATGGAGTAATAGTGGGGTCACTATTGCCGTGTATTAAAAGCGATGACCTCCCCTTCATAGCGGATTTTTTACACAAGGCAAAAATCGTAAGTCTTCGAGAATTTTCTGACCAATTCTCGAAGCTCACATGGAAAAAAGGTTTTAAATTTGTTACATGAGCAAATTTCGGAAGTTTTACACAAGGCAAAAATCGTAAGTCTTACACAAGGCAAAAATCGTAAGTCTTCGAGAATTTTCTGACCAATTCTCGAAGCTCACATGGAAAAAAGGTTTTAAACTTGTTACATGAGCAAATTTCGGAAGTTTTACACAAGGCAAAAATCGTAAGTCTTCGAGAATTTTCTGACCAATTCTCGAAGCTCACATGGAAAAAAGGTTTTAAACTTGTTACATGAGCAAATTTCGGAAGTTTTACACAAGGCAAAAATCGTAAGTCTTCGAGAATTTTCTGACCAATTCTCGAAGGTCACATGGAAAAAAGGTTTTAAACTTGTTACATGAGCAAATTTCGGAAGTTTTACACAAGGCAAAAATCGTAAGTCTTCGAGAATTTTCTGACCAATTCTCGAAGCTCACATGGAAAAAAAGGTTTTAAACTTGTTACATGAGCAAATTTCGGAAGTTTTACACAAGGCAAAAATCGTAAGTCTTCGAGAATTTTCTGACCAATTCTCGAAGCTCACAAGGAAAAAAGGTTTTAAACTTGTTACATGAGCAAATTTCGGAAGTTTTACACAAGGCAAAAATCGTGTCTTCGAGAATTTTCTGACCAATTCTCGAAGGTCACAGGGAAAAAAGGTTTTAAACTTGTTACATGAGCAAATTTCGGAAGTTTTACACAAGGCAAAAATCGTAAGTCTTCGAGAATTTTCTGACCAATTCTCGAAGCTCACATGGAAAAAAAGGTTTTAAACTTGTTACATGAGCAAATTTCCCCGACGTTTTCTCGGGAGTTATTTAATGAGTTGAGGGGAGGTCCCCATCAGGAGGCTCCTTCAACCTACTGAGTGGGGGGCCGCGCCGAGGCCTTCAGCCCGGTGAAATGGAGTAATAGTGGGGTCACTATTGCCGTGTATTAAAAGCGATGACCTCCCCTTCATAGCGGATTTTTTACACAAGGCAAAAATCGTAAGTCTTCGAGAATTTTCTGACCAATTCTCGAAGCTCACATGGAAAAAAGGTTTTAAATTTGTTACATGAGCAAATTTCGGAAGTTTTACACAAGGCAAAAATCGTAAGTCTTACACAAGGCAAAAATCGTAAGTCTTCGAGAATTTTCTGACCAATTCTCGAAGCTCACATGGAAAAAAAGGTTTTAAACTTGTTACATGAGCAAATTTCCCCGACGTTTTCTCGGGAGTTATTTAATGAGTTGAGGGGAGGTCCCCATCAGGAGGCTCCTTCAACCTACTGAGTGGGGGGCCGCGCCGAGGCCTTCAACCCGGTGAAATGGAGTAATAGTGGGGTCACTATTGCCGTGTATTAAAAGCGATGACCTCCCCTTCATAGCGGATTTTTTACACAAGGCAAAAATCGTAAGTCTTCGAGAATTTTCTGACCAATTCTCGAAGCTCACATGGAAAAAAGGTTTTAAATTTGTTACATGAGCAAATTTCGGAAGTTTTACACAAGGCAAAAATCGTAAGTCTTACACAAGGCAAAAATCGTAAGTCTTCGAGAATTTTCTGACCAATTCTCGAAGCTCACATGGAAAAAAGGTTTTAAACTTGTTACATGAGCAAATTTCGGAAGTTTTACACAAGGCAAAAATCGTAAGTCTTCGAGAATTTTCTGACCAATTCTCGAAGCTCACATGGAAAAAAGGTTTTAAACTTGTTACATGAGCAAATTTCGGAAGTTTTACACAAGGCAAAAATCGTAAGTCTTCGAGAATTTTCTGACCAATTCTCGAAGGTCACATGGAAAAAAGGTTTTAAACTTGTTACATGAGCAAATTTCGGAAGTTTTACACAAGGCAAAAATCGTAAGTCTTCGAGAATTTTCTGACCAATTCTCGAAGCTCACATGGAAAAAAAGGTTTTAAACTTGTTACATGAGCAAATTTCGGAAGTTTTACACAAGGCAAAAATCGTAAGTCTTCGAGAATTTTCTGACCAATTCTCGAAGCTCACATGGAAAAAAGGTTTTAAACTTGTTACATGAGCAAATTTCGGAAGTTTTACACAAGGCAAAAATCGTGTCTTCGAGAATTTTCTGACCAATTCTCGAAGGTCACAGGGAAAAAAGGTTTTAAACTTGTTACATGAGCAAATTTCGGAAGTTTTACACAAGGCAAAAATCGTAAGTCTTCGAGAATTTTCTGACCAATTCTCGAAGCTCACATGGAAAAAAAGGTTTTAAACTTGTTACATGAGCAAATTTCCCCGACGTTTTCTCGGGAGTTATTTAATGAGTTGAGGGGAGGTCCCCATCAGGAGGCTCCTTCAACCTACTGAGTGGGGGGCCGCGCCGAGGCCTTCAGCCCGGTGAAATGGAGTAATAGTGGGGTCACTATTGCCGTGTATTAAAAGCGATGACCTCCCCTTCATAGCGGATTTTTTACACAAGGCAAAAATCGTGTCTTCGAGAATTTTCTGACCAATTCTCGAAGCTCACATGGAAAAAAGGTTTTAAATTTGTTACATGAGCAAATTTCGGAAGTTTTACACAAGGCAAAAATCGTAAGTCTTACACAAGGCAAAAATCGTAAGTCTTCGAGAATTTTCTGACCAATTCTCGAAGCTCACATGGAAAAAAGGTTTTAAACTTGTTACATGAGCAAATTTCGGAAGTTTTACACAAGGCAAAAATCGTAAGTCTTCGAGAATTTTCTGACCAATTCTCGAAGCTCACATGGAAAAAAGGTTTTAAACTTGTTACATGAGCAAATTTCGGAAGTTTTACACAAGGCAAAAATCGTGTCTTCGAGAATTTTCTGACCAATTCTCGAAGGTCACATGGAAAAAAGGTTTTAAACTTGTTACATGAGCAAATTTCGGAAGTTTTACACAAGGCAAAAATCGTAAGTCTTCGAGAATTTTCTGACCAATTCTCGAAGCTCACATGGAAAAAAAGGTTTTAAATTTGTTACATGAGCAAATTTCGGAAGTTTTACACAAGGCAAAAATCGTAAGTCTTCGAGAATTTTCTGACCAATTCTCGAAGCTCACATGGAAAAAAGGTTTTAAACTTGTTACATGAGCAAATTTCGGAAGTTTTACACAAGGCAAAAATCGTGTCTTCGAGAATTTTCTGACCAATTCTCGAAGCTCACATGGAAAAAAGGTTTTAAACTTGTTACATGAGCAAATTTCGGAAGTTTTACACAAGGCAAAAATCGTGTCTTCGAGAATTTTCTGACCAATTCTCGAAGCTCACATGGAAAAAAGGTTTTAAACTTGTTACATGAGCAAATTTCCCCGACGTTTTCTCGGGAGTTATTTAATGAGTTGAGGGGAGGTCCCCATCAGGAGGCTCCTTCAACCTACTGAGTGGGGGGCCGCGCCGAGGCCTTCAGCCCGGTGAAATGGAGTAATAGTGGGGTCACTATTGCCGTGTATTAAAAGCGATGACCTCCCCTTCATAGCGGATTTTTTACACAAGGCAAAAATCGTAAGTCTTCGAGAATTTTCTGACCAATTCTCGAAGCTCACATGGAAAAAAGGTTTTAAATTTGTTACATGAGCAAATTTCGGAAGTTTTACACAAGGCAAAAATCGTAAGTCTTCGAGAATTTTCTGACCAATTTTCGAAGCTCACTTGGAAAAAGGTTTTAAACTTGTTACATGAGCAAATTTCGGAAGTTTTGCACAAGGCAAAAATCGTAAGTCTTCGAGAATATTCTGACCAATTCTCGAAGCTCACATGGAAAAAAGGTTTTAAACTTGTTACATGAGCAAATTTCGGAAGTTTTACACAAGGCAAAAATCGTGTCTTCGAGAATTTTCTGACCAATTCTCGAAGGTCACATGGAAAAAAGGTTTTAAACTTGTTACATGAGCAAATTTCGGAAGTTTTACACAAGGCAAAAATCGTAAGTCTTACACAAGGCAAAAATCGTAAGTCTTCGAGAATTTTCTGACCAATTCTCGAAGCTCACATGGAAAAAAGGTTTTAAACTTGTTACATGAGCAAATTTCGGAAGTTTTACACAAGGCAAAAATCGTAAGTCTTCGAGAATTTTCTGACCAATTCTCGAAGCTCACATGGAAAAAAGGTTTTAAACTTGTTACATGAGCAAATTTCCCCGACGTTTTCTCGGGAGTTATTTAATGAGTTGAGGGGAGGTCCCCATCAGGAGGCTCCTTCAACCTACTGAGTGGGGGGCCGCGCCGAGGCCTTCAGCCCGGTGAAATGGAGTAATAGTGGGGTCACTATTGCCGTGTATTAAAAGCGATGACCTCCCCTTCATAGCGGATTTTTTACACAAGGCAAAAATCGTAAGTCTTCGAGAATTTTCTGACCAATTCTCGAAGCTCACATGGAAAAAAGGTTTTAAATTTGTTACATGAGCAAATTTCGGAAGTTTTACACAAGGCAAAAATCGTAAGTCTTCGAGAATTTTCTGACCAATTTTCGAAGCTCACTTGGAAAAAGGTTTTAAACTTGTTACATGAGCAAATTTCGGAAGTTTTGCACAAGGCAAAAATCGTAAGTCTTCGAGAATTTTCTGACCAATTCTCGAAGCTCACATGGAAAAAAGGTTTTAAACTTGTTACATGAGCAAATTTCGGAAGTTTTACACAAGGCAAAAATCGTGTCTTCGAGAATTTTCTGACCAATTCTCGAAGGTCACATGGAAAAAAGGTTTTAAACTTGTTACATGAGCAAATTTCCCCGACGTTTTCTCGGGAGTTATTTAATGAGTTGAGGGGAGGTCCCCATCAGGAGGCTCCTTCGACCTACTGAGTGGGGGGCCGCGCCGAGGCCTTCAGCCCGGTGAAATGGAGTAATAGTGGGGTCACTATTGCCGTGTATTAAAAGCGATGACCTCCCCTTCATAGCGGATTTTTTACACAAGGCAAAAATCGTAAGTCTTCGAGAATTTTCTGACCAATTCTCGAAGCTCACATGGAAAAAAGGTTTTAAATTTGTTACATGAGCAAATTTCGGAAGTTTTACACAAGGCAAAAATCGTAAGTCTTACACAAGGCAAAAATCGTAAGTCTTCGAGAATTTTCTGACCAATTCTCGAAGCTCGCATGGAAAAAAGGTTTTAAACTTGTTACATGAGCAAATTTCGGAAGTTTTACACAAGGCAAAAATCGTAAGTCTTCGAGAATTTTCTGACCAATTCTCGAAGCTCACATGGAAAAAAGGTTTTAAACTTGTTACATGAGCAAATTTCGGAAGTTTTACACAAGGCAAAAATCGTGTCTTCGAGAATTTTCTGACCAATTCTCGAAGGTCACATGGAAAAAAGGTTTTAAACTTGTTACATGAGCAAATTTCGGAAGTTTTACACAAGGCAAAAATCGTAAGTCTTCGAGAATTTTCTGACCAATTCTCGAAGCTCACATGGAAAAAAGGTTTTAAACTTGTTACATGAGCAAATTTCCCCGACGTTTTCTCGGGAGTTATTTAATGAGTTGAGGGGAGGTCCCCATCAGGAGGCTCCTTCAACCTACTGAGTGGGGGGCCGCGCCGAGGCCTTCAGCCCGGTGAAATGGAGTAATAGTGGGGTCACTATTGCCGTGTATTAAAAGCGATGACCTCCCCTTCATAGCGGATTTTTTACACAAGGCAAAAATCGTAAGTCTTCGAGAATTTTCTGACCAATTCTCGAAGCTCACATGGAAAAAAGGTTTTAAACTTGTTACATGAGCAAATTTCGGAAGTTTTACACAAGGCAAAAATCGTAAGTCTTACACAAGGCAAAAATCGTAAGTCTTCGAGAATTTTCTGACCAATTCTCGAAGCTCACATGGAAAAAAAGGTTTTAAACTTGTTACATGAGCAAATTTCGGAAGTTTTACACAAGGCAAAAATCGTAAGTCTTCGAGAATTTTCTGACCAATTCTCGAAGCTCACATGGAAAAAAGGTTTTAAACTTGTTACATGAGCAAATTTCCCCGACGTTTTCTCGAGAGTTATTTAATGAGTTGAGGGGAGGTCCCCATCAGGAGGCTCCTTCAACCTACTGAGTGGGGGGCCGCGCCGAGGCCTTCAGCCCGGTGAAATGGAGTAATAGTGGGGTCACTATTGCCGTGTATTAAAAGCGATGACCTCCCCTTCATAGCGGATTTTTTACACAAGGCAAAAATCGTGTCTTCGAGAATTTTCTGACCAATTCTCGAAGCTCACATGGAAAAAAGGTTTTAAACTTGTTACATGAGCAAATTTCGGAAGTTTTACACAAGGCAAAAATCGTAAGTCTTCGAGAATTTTCTGACCAATTTTCGAAGCTCACTTGGAAAAAGGTTTTAAACTTGTTACATGAGCAAATTTCGGAAGTTTTGCACAAGGCAAAAATCGTAAGTCTTCGAGAATTTTCTGACCAATTCTCGAAGCTCACATGGAAAAAAGGTTTTAAACTTGTTACATGAGCAAATTTCGGAAGTTTTACACAAGGCAAAAATCGTGTCTTCGAGAATTTTCTGACCAATTCTCGAAGGTCACATGGAAAAAAGGTTTTAAACTTGTTACATGAGCAAATTTCGGAAGTTTTACACAAGGCAAAAATCGTAAGTCTTCGAGAATTTTCTGACCAATTCTCGAAGCTCACATGGAAAAAAGGTTTTAAACTTGTTACATGAGCAAATTTCCCCGACGTTTTCTCGGGAGTTATTTAATGAGTTGAGGGGAGGTCCCCATCAGGAGGCTCCTTCAACCTACTGAGTGGGGGGCCGCGCCGAGGCCTTCAGCCCGGTGAAATGGAGTAATAGTGGGGTCACTATTGCCGTGTATTAAAAGCGATGACCTCCCCTTCATAGCGGATTTTTTACACAAGGCAAAAATCGTAAGTCTTCGAGAATTTTCTGACCAATTCTCGAAGCTCACATGGAAAAAAGGTTTTAAATTTGTTACATGAGCAAATTTCGGAAGTTTTACACAAGGCAAAAATCGTAAGTCTTACACAAGGCAAAAATCGTAAGTCTTCGAGAATTTTCTGACCAATTCTCGAAGCTCGCATGGAAAAAAGGTTTTAAACTTGTTACATGAGCAAATTTCGGAAGTTTTACACAAGGCAAAAATCGTAAGTCTTCGAGAATTTTCTGACCAATTCTCGAAGCTCACATGGAAAAAAGGTTTTAAACTTGTTACATGAGCAAATTTCGGAAGTTTTACACAAGGCAAAAATCGTGTCTTCGAGAATTTTCTGACCAATTCTCGAAGGTCACATGGAAAAAAGGTTTTAAACTTGTTACATGAGCAAATTTCGGAAGTTTTACACAAGGCAAAAATCGTAAGTCTTCGAGAATTTTCTGACCAATTCTCGAAGCTCACATGGAAAAAAGGTTTTAAACTTGTTACATGAGCAAATTTCCCCGACGTTTTCTCGGGAGTTATTTAATGAGTTGAGGGGAGGTCCCCATCAGGAGGCTCCTTCAACCTACTGAGTGGGGGGCCGCGCCGAGGCCTTCAGCCCGGTGAAATGGAGTAATAGTGGGGTCACTATTGCCGTGTATTAAAAGCGATGACCTCCCCTTCATAGCGGATTTTTTACACAAGGCAAAAATCGTAAGTCTTCGAGAATTTTCTGACCAATTCTCGAAGCTCACATGGAAAAAAGGTTTTAAACTTGTTACATGAGCAAATTTCGGAAGTTTTACACAAGGCAAAAATCGTAAGTCTTACACAAGGCAAAAATCGTAAGTCTTCGAGAATTTTCTGACCAATTCTCGAAGCTCACATGGAAAAAAAGGTTTTAAACTTGTTACATGAGCAAATTTCGGAAGTTTTACACAAGGCAAAAATCGTAAGTCTTCGAGAATTTTCTGACCAATTCTCGAAGCTCACATGGAAAAAAGGTTTTAAACTTGTTACATGAGCAAATTTCCCCGACGTTTTCTCGAGAGTTATTTAATGAGTTGAGGGGAGGTCCCCATCAGGAGGCTCCTTCAACCTACTGAGTGGGGGGCCGCGCCGAGGCCTTCAGCCCGGTGAAATGGAGTAATAGTGGGGTCACTATTGCCGTGTATTAAAAGCGATGACCTCCCCTTCATAGCGGATTTTTTACACAAGGCAAAAATCGTAAGTCTTCGAGAATTTTCTGACCAATTCTCGAAGCTCACATGGAAAAAAGGTTTTAAACTTGTTACATGAGCAAATTTCGGAAGTTTTACACAAGGCAAAAATCGTAAGTCTTACACAAGGCAAAAATCGTAAGTCTTCGAGAATTTTCTGACCAATTCTCGAAGCTCACATGGAAAAAGGGTTTTAAACTTGTTACATGAGCAAATTTCGGAAGTTTTACACAAGGCAAAAATCGTAAGTCTTCGAGAATTTTCTGACCAATTCTCGAAGCTCACATGGAAAAAAGGTTTTAAACTTGTTACATGAGCAAATTTCGGAAGTTTTACACAAGGCAAAAATCGTGTCTTCGAGAATTTTCTGACCAATTCTCGAAGGTCACATGGAAAAAAGGTTTTAAACTTGTTACATGAGCAAATTTCGGTAGTTTTACACAAGGCAAAAATCGTAAGTCTTCGAGAATTTTCTGACCAATTCTCGAAGCTCACATGGAAAAAAGGTTTTAAACTTGTTACATGAGCAAATTTCCCCGACGTTTTCTCGGGAGTTATTTAATGAGTTGAGGGGAGGTCCCCATCAGGAGGCTCCTTCAACCTACTGAGTGGGGGGCCGCGCCGAGGCCTTCAGCCCGGTGAAATGGAGTAATAGTGGGGTCACTATTGCCGTGTATTAAAAGCGATGACCTCCCCTTCATAGCGGATTTTTTACACAAGGCAAAAATCGTAAGTCTTCGAGAATTTTCTGACCAATTCTCGAAGCTCACATGGAAAAAAGGTTTTAAATTTGTTACATGAGCAAATTTCGGAAGTTTTACACAAGGCAAAAATCGTAAGTCTTACACAAGGCAAAAATCGTAAGTCTTCGAGAATTTTCTGACCAATTCTCGAAGCTCACATGGAAAAAAGGTTTTAAACTTGTTACATGAGCAAATTTCGGAAGTTTTACACAAGGCAAAAATCGTAAGTCTTCGAGAATTTTCTGACCAATTCTCGAAGCTCACATGGAAAAAAGGTTTTAAACTTGTTACATGAGCAAATTTCGGAAGTTTTACACAAGGCAAAAGTCGTGTCTTCGAGAATTTTCTGACCAATTCTCGAAGGTCACATGGAAAAAAGGTTTTAAACTTGTTACATGAGCAAATTTCGGAAGTTTTACACAAGGCAAAAATCGTAAGTCTTCGAGAATTTTCTGACCAATTCTCGAAGCTCACATGGAAAAAAGGTTTTAAACTTGTTACATGAGCAAATTTCGGAAGTTTTACACAAGGCAAAAATCGTAAGTCTTCGAGAATTTTCTGACCAATTCTCGAAGCTCACATGGAAAAAAGGTTTTAAACTTGTTACATGAGCAAATTTCCCCGACGTTTTCTCGGGAGTTATTTAATGAGTTGAGGGGAGGTCCCCATCAGGAGGCTCCTTCAACCTACTGAGTGGGGGGCCGCGCCGAGGCCTTCAGCCCGGTGAAATGGAGTAATAGTGGGGTCACTATTGCCGTGTATTAAAAGCGATGACCTCCCCTTCATAGCGGATTTTTTACACAAGGCAAAAATCGTAAGTCTTCGAGAATTTTCTGACCAATTCTCGAAGCTCACATGGAAAAAAGGTTTTAAATTTGTTACATGAGCAAATTTCGGAAGTTTTACACAAGGCAAAAATCGTAAGTCTTACACAAGGCAAAAATCGTAAGTCTTCGAGAATTTTCTGACCAATTCTCGAAGCTCGCATGGAAAAAAGGTTTTAAACTTGTTACATGAGCAAATTTCGGAAGTTTTACACAAGGCAAAAATCGTAAGTCTTCGAGAATTTTCTGACCAATTCTCGAAGCTCACATGGAAAAAAGGTTTTAAACTTGTTACATGAGCAAATTTCCCCGACGTTTTCTCGGGAGTTATTTAATGAGTTGAGGGGAGGTCCCCATCAGGAGGCTCCTTCAACCTACTGAGTGGGGGGCCGCGCCGAGGCCTTCAGCCCGGTGAAATGGAGTAATAGTGGGGTCACTATTGCCGTGTATTAAAAGCGATGACCTCTCCTTCATAGCGGATTTTTTACACAAGGCAAAAATCGTAAGTCTTCGAGAATTTTCTGACCAATTCTCGAAGCTCACATGGAAAAAAGGTTTTAAATTTGTTACATGAGCAAATTTCGGAAGTTTTACACAAGGCAAAAATCGTAAGTCTTACACAAGGCAAAAATCGTAAGTCTTCGAGAATTTTCTGACCAATTCTCGAAGCTCACATGGAAAAAAGGTTTTAAACTTGTTACATGAGCAAATTTCGGAAGTTTTACACAAGGCAAAAATCGTAAGTCTTCGAGAATTTTCTGACCAATTCTCGAAGCTCACATGGAAAAAAGGTTTTAAACTTGTTACATGAGCAAATTTCGGAAGTTTTACACAAGGCAAAAATCGTGTCTTCGAGAATTTTCTGACCAATTCTCGAAGGTCACATGGAAAAAAGGTTTTAAACTTGTTACATGAGCAAATTTCGGAAGTTTTACACAAGGCAAAAATCGTAAGTCTTCGAGAATTTTCTGACCAATTCTCGAAGCTCACATGGAAAAAAAGGTTTTAAACTTGTTACATGAGCAAATTTCGGAAGTTTTACACAAGGCAAAAATCGTAAGTCTTCGAGAATTTTCTGACCAATTCTCGAAGCTCACATGGAAAAAAGGTTTTAAACTTGTTACATGAGCAAATTTCGGATGTTTTACACAAGGCAAAAATCGTGTCTTCGAGAATTTTCTGACCAATTCTCGAAGGTCACATGGAAAAAAGGTTTTAAACTTGTTACATGAGCAAATTTCGGAAGTTTTACACAAGGCAAAAATCGTAAGTCTTCGAGAATTTTCTGACCAATTCTCGAAGCTCACATGGAAAAAAAGGTTTTAAACTTGTTACATGAGCAAATTTCCCCGACGTTTTCTCGGGAGTTATTTAATGAGTTGAGGGGAGGTCCCCATCAGGAGGCTCCTTCAACCTACTGAGTGGGGGGCCGCGCCGAGGCCTTCAGCCCGGTGAAATGGAGTAATAGTGGGGTCACTATTGCCGTGTATTAAAAGCGATGACCTCCCCTTCATAGCGGATTTTTTACACAAGGCAAAAATCGTAAGTCTTCGAGAATTTTCTGACCAATTCTCGAAGCTCACATGGAAAAAAGGTTTTAAACTTGTTACATGAGCAAATTTCGGAAGTTTTACACAAGGCAAAAATCGTAAGTCTTCGAGAATTTTCTGACCAATTCTCGAAGCTCACATGGAAAAAAGGTTTTAAACTTGTTACATGAGCAAATTTCGGAAGTTTTACACAAGGCAAAAATCGTGTCTTCGAGAATTTTCTGACCAATTCTCGAAGGTCACATGGAAAAAAGGTTTTAAACTTGTTACATGAGCAAATTTCGGAAGTTTTACACAAGGCAAAAATCGTAAGTCTTCGAGAATTTTCTGACCAATTCTCGAAGCTCACATGGAAAAAAAGGTTTTAAATTTGTTACATGAGCAAATTTCGGAAGTTTTACACAAGGCAAAAATCGTAAGTCTTCGAGAATTTTCTGACCAATTCTCGAAGCTCACATGGAAAAAAGGTTTTAAACTTGTTACATGAGCAAATTTCGGAAGTTTTACACAAGGCAAAAATCGTGTCTTCGAGAATTTTCTGACCAATTCTCGAAGGTCACATGGAAAAAAGGTTTTAAACTTGTTACATGAGCAAATTTCGGAAGTTTTACACAAGGCAAAAATCGTAAGTCTTCGAGAATTTTCTGACCAATTCTCGAAGCTCACATGGAAAAAAAGGTTTTAAACTTGTTACATGAGCAAATTTCCCCGACGTTTTCTCGGGAGTTATTTAATGAGTTGAGGGGAGGTCCCCATCAGGAGGCTCCTTCAACCTACTGAGTGGGGGGCCGCGCCGAGGCCTTCAGCCCGGTGAAATGGAGTAATAGTGGGGTCACTATTGCCGTGTATTAAAAGCGATGACCTCCCCTTCATAGCGGATTTTTTACACAAGGCAAAAATCGTAAGTCTTCGAGAATTTTCTGACCAATTCTCGAAGCTCACATGGAAAAAAGGTTTTAAACTTGTTACATGAGCAAATTTCGGAAGTTTTACACAAGGCAAAAATCGTAAGTCTTCGAGAATTTTCTGACCAATTCTCGAAGCTCACATGGAAAAAAGGTTTTAAACTTGTTACATGAGCAAATTTCGGAAGTTTTACACAAGGCAAAAATCGTGTCTTCGAGAATTTTCTGACCAATTCTCGAAGGTCACATGGAAAAAAGGTTTTAAACTTGTTACATGAGCAAATTTCGGAAGTTTTACACAAGGCAAAAATCGTAAGTCTTCGAGAATTTTCTGACCAATTCTCGAAGCTCACATGGAAAAAAAGGTTTTAAATTTGTTACATGAGCAAATTTCGGAAGTTTTACACAAGGCAAAAATCGTAAGTCTTCGAGAATTTTCTGACCAATTCTCGAAGCTCACATGGAAAAAAGGTTTTAAACTTGTTACATGAGCAAATTTCGGAAGTTTTACACAAGGCAAAAATCGTGTCTTCGAGAATTTTCTGACCAATTCTCGAAGCTCACATGGAAAAAAGGTTTTAAACTTGTTACATGAGCAAATTTCGGAAGTTTTACACAAGGCAAAAATCGTGTCTTCGAGAATTTTCTGACCAATTCTCGAAGCTCACATGGAAAAAAGGTTTTAAACTTGTTACATGAGCAAATTTCCCCGACGTTTTCTCGGGAGTTATTTAATGAGTTGAGGGGAGGTCCCCATCAGGAGGCTCCTTCAACCTACTGAGTGGGGGGCCGCGCCGAGGCCTTCAGCCCGGTGAAATGGAGTAATAGTGGGGTCACTATTGCCGTGTATTAAAAGCGATGACCTCCCCTTCATAGCGGATTTTTTACACAAGGCAAAAATCGTAAGTCTTCGAGAATTTTCTGACCAATTCTCGAAGCTCACATGGAAAAAAGGTTTTAAACTTGTTACATGAGCAAATTTCGGAAGTTTTACACAAGGCAAAAATCGTAAGTCTTCGAGAATTTTCTGACCAATTCTCGAAGCTCACATGGAAAAAAGGTTTTAAACTTGTTACATGAGCAAATTTCCCCGACGTTTTCTCGGGAGTTATTTAATGAGTTGAGGGGAGGTCCCCATCAGGAGGCTCCTTCAACCTACTGAGTGGGGGGCCGCGCCGAGGCCTTCAGCCCGGTGAAATGGAGTAATAGTGGGGTCACTATTGCCGTGTATTAAAAGCGATGACCTCCCCTTCATAGCGGATTTTTTACACAAGGCAAAAATCGTAAGTCTTCGAGAATTTTCTGACCAATTCTCGAAGCTCACATGGAAAAAAGGTTTTAAATTTGTTACATGAGCAAATTTCGGAAGTTTTACACAAGGCAAAAATCGTAAGTCTTCGAGAATTTTCTGACCAATTTTCGAAGCTCACTTGGAAAAAGGTTTTAAACTTGTTACATGAGCAAATTTCGGAAGTTTTGCACAAGGCAAAAATCGTAAGTCTTCGAGAATTTTCTGACCAATTCTCGAAGCTCACATGGAAAAAAGGTTTTAAACTTGTTACATGAGCAAATTTCGGAAGTTTTACACAAGGCAAAAATCGTGTCTTCGAGAATTTTCTGACCAATTCTCGAAGGTCACATGGAAAAAAGGTTTTAAACTTGTTACATGAGCAAATTTCCCCGACGTTTTCTCGGGAGTTATTTAATGAGTTGAGGGGAGGTCCCCATCAGGAGGCTCCTTCAACCTACTGAGTGGGGGGCCGCGCCGAGGCCTTCAGCCCGGTGAAATGGAGTAATAGTGGGGTCACTATTGCCGTGTATTAAAAGCGATGACCTCCCCTTCATAGCGGATTTTTTACACAAGGCAAAAATCGTAAGTCTTCGAGAATTTTCTGACCAATTCTCGAAGCTCACATGGAAAAAAGGTTTTAAATTTGTTACATGAGCAAATTTCGGAAGTTTTACACAAGGCAAAAATCGTGTCTTCGAGAATTTTCTGACCAATTCTCGAAGGTCACATGGAAAAAAGGTTTTAAACTTGTTACATGAGCAAATTTCGGAAGTTTTACACAAGGCAAAAATCGTAAGTCTTCGAGAATTTTCTGACCAATTCTCGAAGCTCGCATGGAAAAAAGGTTTTAAACTTGTTACATGAGCAAATTTCGGAAGTTTTACACAAGGCAAAAATCGTAAGTCTTCGAGAATTTTCTGACCAATTCTCGAAGCTCACATGGAAAAAAGGTTTTAAACTTGTTACATGAGCAAATTTCGGAAGTTTTACACAAGGCAAAAATCGTGTCTTCGAGAATTTTCTGACCAATTCTCGAAGGTCACATGGAAAAAAGGTTTTAAACTTGTTACATGAGCAAATTTCGGAAGTTTTACACAAGGCAAAAATCGTAAGTCTTCGAGAATTTTCTGACCAATTCTCGAAGCTCACATGGAAAAAAGGTTTTAAACTTGTTACATGAGCAAATTTCCCCGACGTTTTCTCGGGAGTTATTTAATGAGTTGAGGGGAGGTCCCCATCAGGAGGCTCCTTCAACCTACTGAGTGGGGGGCCGCGCCGAGGCCTTCAGCCCGGTGAAATGGAGTAATAGTGGGGTCACTATTGCCGTGTATTAAAAGCGATGACCTCCCCTTCATAGCGGATTTTTTACACAAGGCAAAAATCGTAAGTCTTCGAGAATTTTCTGACCAATTCTCGAAGCTCACATGGAAAAAAGGTTTTAAACTTGTTACATGAGCAAATTTCGGAAGTTTTACACAAGGCAAAAATCGTAAGTCTTCGAGAATTTTCTGACCAATTCTCGAAGCTCACATGGAAAAAAGGTTTTAAACTTGTTACATGAGCAAATTTCCCCGACGTTTTCTCGGGAGTTATTTAATGAGTTGAGGGGAGGTCCCCATCAGGAGGCTCCTTCAACCTACTGAGTGGGGGGCCGCGCCGAGGCCTTCAGCCCGGTGAAATGGAGTAATAGTGGGGTCACTATTGCCGTGTATTAAAAGCGATGACCTCCCCTTCATAGCGGATTTTTTACACAAGGCAAAAATCGTAAGTCTTCGAGAATTTTCTGACCAATTCTCGAAGCTCACATGGAAAAAAGGTTTTAAATTTGTTACATGAGCAAATTTCGGAAGTTTTACACAAGGCAAAAATCGTAAGTCTTACACAAGGCAAAAATCGTAAGTCTTCGAGAATTTTCTGACCAATTCTCGAAGCTCGCATGGAAAAAAGGTTTTAAACTTGTTACATGAGCAAATTTCGGAAGTTTTACACAAGGCAAAAATCGTAAGTCTTCGAGAATTTTCTGACCAATTCTCGAAGCTCACATGGAAAAAAGGTTTTAAACTTGTTACATGAGCAAATTTCCCCGACGTTTTCTCGGGAGTTATTTAATGAGTTGAGGGGAGGTCCCCATCAGGAGGCTCCTTCAACCTACTGAGTGGGGGGCCGCGCCGAGGCCTTCAGCCCGGTGAAATGGAGTAATAGTGGGGTCACTATTGCCGTGTATTAAAAGCGATGACCTCCCCTTCATAGCGGATTTTTTACACAAGGCAAAAATCGTAAGTCTTCGAGAATTTTCTGACCAATTCTCGAAGCTCACATGGAAAAAAGGTTTTAAACTTGTTACATGAGCAAATTTCGGAAGTTTTACACAAGGCAAAAATCGTAAGTCTTACACAAGGCAAAAATCGTAAGTCTTCGAGAATTTTCTGACCAATTCTCGAAGCTCACATGGAAAAAAAGGTTTTAAACTTGTTACATGAGCAAATTTCGGAAGTTTTACACAAGGCAAAAATCGTAAGTCTTCGAGAATTTTCTGACCAATTCTCGAAGCTCACATGGAAAAAAGGTTTTAAACTTGTTACATGAGCAAATTTCCCCGACGTTTTCTCGAGAGTTATTTAATGAGTTGAGGGGAGGTCCCCATCAGGAGGCTCCTTCAACCTACTGAGTGGGGGGCCGCGCCGAGGCCTTCAGCCCGGTGAAATGGAGTAATAGTGGGGTCACTATTGCCGTGTATTAAAAGCGATGACCTCCCCTTCATAGCGGATTTTTTACACAAGGCAAAAATCGTAAGTCTTCGAGAATTTTCTGACCAATTCTCGAAGCTCACATGGAAAAAAGGTTTTAAACTTGTTACATGAGCAAATTTCGGAAGTTTTACACAAGGCAAAAATCGTAAGTCTTCGAGAATTTTCTGACCAATTTTCGAAGCTCACTTGGAAAAAGGTTTTAAACTTGTTACATGAGCAAATTTCGGAAGTTTTGCACAAGGCAAAAATCGTAAGTCTTCGAGAATTTTCTGACCAATTCTCGAAGCTCACATGGAAAAAAGGTTTTAAACTTGTTACATGAGCAAATTTCGGAAGTTTTACACAAGGCAAAAATCGTGTCTTCGAGAATTTTCTGACCAATTCTCGAAGGTCACATGGAAAAAAGGTTTTAAACTTGTTACATGAGCAAATTTCGGAAGTTTTACACAAGGCAAAAATCGTAAGTCTTACACAAGGCAAAAATCGTAAGTCTTCGAGAATTTTCTGACCAATTCTCGAAGCTCGCATGGAAAAAAGGTTTTAAACTTGTTACATGAGCAAATTTCGGAAGTTTTACACAAGGCAAAAATCGTAAGTCTTCGAGAATTTTCTGACCAATTCTCGAAGCTCACATGGAAAAAAGGTTTTAAACTTGTTACATGAGCAAATTTCGGAAGTTTTACACAAGGCAAAAATCGTGTCTTCGAGAATTTTCTGACCAATTCTCGAAGGTCACATGGAAAAAAGGTTTTAAACTTGTTACATGAGCAAATTTCGGAAGTTTTACACAAGGCAAAAATCGTAAGTCTTCGAGAATTTTCTGACCAATTCTCGAAGCTCACATGGAAAAAAGGTTTTAAACTTGTTACATGAGCAAATTTCCCCGACGTTTTCTCGGGAGTTATTTAATGAGTTGAGGGGAGGTCCCCATCAGGAGGCTCCTTCAACCTACTGAGTGGGGGGCCGCGCCGAGGCCTTCAGCCCGGTGAAATGGAGTAATAGTGGGGTCACTATTGCCGTGTATTAAAAGCGATGACCTCCCCTTCATAGCGGATTTTTTACACAAGGCAAAAATCGTAAGTCTTCGAGAATTTTCTGACCAATTCTCGAAGCTCACATGGAAAAAAGGTTTTAAACTTGTTACATGAGCAAATTTCGGAAGTTTTACACAAGGCAAAAATCGTAAGTCTTCGAGAATTTTCTGACCAATTCTCGAAGCTCACATGGAAAAAAGGTTTTAAACTTGTTACATGAGCAAATTTCCCCGACGTTTTCTCGGGAGTTATTTAATGAGTTGAGGGGAGGTCCCCATCAGGAGGCTCCTTCAACCTACTGAGTGGGGGGCCGCGCCGAGGCCTTCAGCCCGGTGAAATGGAGTAATAGTGGGGTCACTATTGCCGTGTATTAAAAGCGATGACCTCCCCTTCATAGCGGATTTTTTACACAAGGCAAAAATCGTAAGTCTTCGAGAATTTTCTGACCAATTCTCGAAGCTCACATGGAAAAAAGGTTTTAAATTTGTTACATGAGCAAATTTCGGAAGTTTTACACAAGGCAAAAATCGTAAGTCTTACACAAGGCAAAA
This sequence comes from Cryptocephalus primarius, assembly GCA_963576515.1. Lineage (NCBI taxonomy): Eukaryota > Metazoa > Arthropoda > Insecta > Coleoptera > Chrysomelidae > Cryptocephalus > Cryptocephalus primarius. The sequence goes on along the minus strand of OY754943.1, from coordinate 13,632,967 downwards.
ATCGTAAGTCTTCGAGAATTTTCTGACCAATTCTCGAAGCTCGCATGGAAAAAAGGTTTTAAACTTGTTACATGAGCAAATTTCGGAAGTTTTACACAAGGCAAAAATCGTAAGTCTTCGAGAATTTTCTGACCAATTCTCGAAGCTCACATGGAAAAAAGGTTTTAAACTTGTTACATGAGCAAATTTCCCCGACGTTTTCTCGGGAGTTATTTAATGAGTTGAGGGGAGGTCCCCATCAGGAGGCTCCTTCAACCTACTGAGTGGGGGGCCGCGCCGAGGCCTTCAGCCCGGTGAAATGGAGTAATAGTGGGGTCACTATTGCCGTGTATTAAAAGCGATGACCTCCCCTTCATAGCGGATTTTTTACACAAGGCAAAAATCGTAAGTCTTCGAGAATTTTCTGACCAATTCTCGAAGCTCACATGGAAAAAAGGTTTTAAACTTGTTACATGAGCAAATTTCGGAAGTTTTACACAAGGCAAAAATCGTAAGTCTTACACAAGGCAAAAATCGTAAGTCTTCGAGAATTTTCTGACCAATTCTCGAAGCTCACATGGAAAAAAAGGTTTTAAACTTGTTACATGAGCAAATTTCGGAAGTTTTACACAAGGCAAAAATCGTAAGTCTTCGAGAATTTTCTGACCAATTCTCGAAGCTCACATGGAAAAAAGGTTTTAAACTTGTTACATGAGCAAATTTCCCCGACGTTTTCTCGAGAGTTATTTAATGAGTTGAGGGGAGGTCCCCATCAGGAGGCTCCTTCAACCTACTGAGTGGGGGGCCGCGCCGAGGCCTTCAGCCCGGTGAAATGGAGTAATAGTGGGGTCACTATTGCCGTGTATTAAAAGCGATGACCTCCCCTTCATAGCGGATTTTTTACACAAGGCAAAAATCGTAAGTCTTCGAGAATTTTCTGACCAATTCTCGAAGCTCACATGGAAAAAAGGTTTTAAACTTGTTACATGAGCAAATTTCGGAAGTTTTACACAAGGCAAAAATCGTAAGTCTTCGAGAATTTTCTGACCAATTTTCGAAGCTCACTTGGAAAAAGGTTTTAAACTTGTTACATGAGCAAATTTCGGAAGTTTTGCACAAGGCAAAAATCGTAAGTCTTCGAGAATTTTCTGACCAATTCTCGAAGCTCACATGGAAAAAAGGTTTTAAACTTGTTACATGAGCAAATTTCGGAAGTTTTACACAAGGCAAAAATCGTGTCTTCGAGAATTTTCTGACCAATTCTCGAAGGTCACATGGAAAAAAGGTTTTAAACTTGTTACATGAGCAAATTTCGGAAGTTTTACACAAGGCAAAAATCGTAAGTCTTACACAAGGCAAAAATCGTAAGTCTTCGAGAATTTTCTGACCAATTCTCGAAGCTCACATGGAAAAAAGGTTTTAAACTTGTTACATGAGCAAATTTCGGAAGTTTTACACAAGGCAAAAATCGTAAGTCTTCGAGAATTTTCTGACCAATTCTCGAAGCTCACATGGAAAAAAGGTTTTAAACTTGTTACATGAGCAAATTTCCCCGACGTTTTCTCGGGAGTTATTTAATGAGTTGAGGGGAGGTCCCCATCAGGAGGCTCCTTCAACCTACTGAGTGGGGGGCCGCGCCGAGGCCTTCAGCCCGGTGAAATGGAGTAATAGTGGGGTCACTATTGCCGTGTATTAAAAGCGATGACCTCCCCTTCATAGCGGATTTTTTACACAAGGCAAAAATCGTAAGTCTTCGAGAATTTTCTGACCAATTCTCGAAGCTCACATGGAAAAAAGGTTTTAAATTTGTTACATGAGCAAATTTCGGAAGTTTTACACAAGGCAAAAATCGTAAGTCTTACACAAGGCAAAAATCGTAAGTCTTCGAGAATTTTCTGACCAATTCTCGAAGCTCGCATGGAAAAAAGGTTTTAAACTTGTTACATGAGCAAATTTCGGAAGTTTTACACAAGGCAAAAATCGTAAGTCTTCGAGAATTTTCTGACCAATTCTCGAAGCTCACATGGAAAAAAGGTTTTAAACTTGTTACATGAGCAAATTTCGGAAGTTTTACACAAGGCAAAAATCGTAAGTCTTCGAGAATTTTCTGACCAATTCTCGAAGCTCACATGGAAAAAAGGTTTTAAACTTGTTACATGAGCAAATTTCCCCGACGTTTTCTCGGGAGTTATTTAATGAGTTGAGGGGAGGTCCCCATCAGGAGGCTCCTTCAACCTACTGAGTGGGGGGCCGCGCCGAGGCCTTCAGCCCGGTGAAATGGAGTAATAGTGGGGTCACTATTGCCGTGTATTAAAAGCGATGACCTCCCCTTCATAGCGGATTTTTTACACAAGGCAAAAATCGTAAGTCTTCGAGAATTTTCTGACCAATTCTCGAAGCTCACATGGAAAAAAGGTTTTAAATTTGTTACATGAGCAAATTTCGGAAGTTTTACACAAGGCAAAAATCGTAAGTCTTACACAAGGCAAAAATCGTAAGTCTTCGAGAATTTTCTGACCAATTCTCGAAGCTCGCATGGAAAAAAGGTTTTAAACTTGTTACATGAGCAAATTTCGGAAGTTTTACACAAGGCAAAAATCGTAAGTCTTCGAGAATTTTCTGACCAATTCTCGAAGCTCACATGGAAAAAAGGTTTTAAACTTGTTACATGAGCAAATTTCCCCGACGTTTTCTCGGGAGTTATTTAATGAGTTGAGGGGAGGTCCCCATCAGGAGGCTCCTTCAACCTACTGAGTGGGGGGCCGCGCCGAGGCCTTCAGCCCGGTGAAATGGAGTAATAGTGGGGTCACTATTGCCGTGTATTAAAAGCGATGACCTCTCCTTCATAGCGGATTTTTTACACAAGGCAAAAATCGTAAGTCTTCGAGAATTTTCTGACCAATTCTCGAAGCTCACATGGAAAAAAGGTTTTAAATTTGTTACATGAGCAAATTTCGGAAGTTTTACACAAGGCAAAAATCGTAAGTCTTACACAAGGCAAAAATCGTAAGTCTTCGAGAATTTTCTGACCAATTCTCGAAGCTCACATGGAAAAAAGGTTTTAAACTTGTTACATGAGCAAATTTCGGAAGTTTTACACAAGGCAAAAATCGTAAGTCTTCGAGAATTTTCTGACCAATTCTCGAAGCTCACATGGAAAAAAGGTTTTAAACTTGTTACATGAGCAAATTTCGGAAGTTTTACACAAGGCAAAAATCGTGTCTTCGAGAATTTTCTGACCAATTCTCGAAGGTCACATGGAAAAAAGGTTTTAAACTTGTTACATGAGCAAATTTCGGAAGTTTTACACAAGGCAAAAATCGTAAGTCTTCGAGAATTTTCTGACCAATTCTCGAAGCTCACATGGAAAAAAAGGTTTTAAACTTGTTACATGAGCAAATTTCGGAAGTTTTACACAAGGCAAAAATCGTAAGTCTTCGAGAATTTTCTGACCAATTCTCGAAGCTCACATGGAAAAAAGGTTTTAAACTTGTTACATGAGCAAATTTCGGAAGTTTTACACAAGGCAAAAATCGTGTCTTCGAGAATTTTCTGACCAATTCTCGAAGGTCACATGGAAAAAAGGTTTTAAACTTGTTACATGAGCAAATTTCGGAAGTTTTACACAAGGCAAAAATCGTAAGTCTTCGAGAATTTTCTGACCAATTCTCGAAGCTCACATGGAAAAAAAGGTTTTAAATTTGTTACATGAGCAAATTTCGGAAGTTTTACACAAGGCAAAAATCGTAAGTCTTCGAGAATTTTCTGACCAATTCTCGAAGCTCACATGGAAAAAAGGTTTTAAACTTGTTACATGAGCAAATTTCGGAAGTTTTACACAAGGCAAAAATCGTGTCTTCGAGAATTTTCTGACCAATTCTCGAAGCTCACATGGAAAAAAGGTTTTAAACTTGTTACATGAGCAAATTTCCCCGACGTTTTCTCGGGAGTTATTTAATGAGTTGAGGGGAGGTCCCCATCAGGAGGCTCCTTCAACCTACTGAGTGGGGGGCCGCGCCGAGGCCTTCAGCCCGGTGAAATGGAGTAATAGTGGGGTCACTATTGCCGTGTATTAAAAGCGATGACCTCCCCTTCATAGCGGATTTTTTACACAAGGCAAAAATCGTAAGTCTTCGAGAATTTTCTGACCAATTCTCGAAGCTCACATGGAAAAAAGGTTTTAAACTTGTTACATGAGCAAATTTCGGAAGTTTTACACAAGGCAAAAATCGTAAGTCTTCGAGAATTTTCTGACCAATTCTCGAAGCTCACATGGAAAAAAGGTTTTAAACTTGTTACATGAGCAAATTTCCCCGACGTTTTCTCGGGAGTTATTTAATGAGTTGAGGGGAGGTCCCCATCAGGAGGCTCCTTCAACCTACTGAGTGGGGGGCCGCGCCGAGGCCTTCAGCCCGGTGAAATGGAGTAATAGTGGGGTCACTATTGCCGTGTATTAAAAGCGATGACCTCCCCTTCATAGCGGATTTTTTACACAAGGCAAAAATCGTAAGTCTTCGAGAATTTTCTGACCAATTCTCGAAGCTCACATGGAAAAAAGGTTTTAAATTTGTTACATGAGCAAATTTCGGAAGTTTTACACAAGGCAAAAATCGTAAGTCTTACACAAGGCAAAAATCGTAAGTCTTCGAGAATTTTCTGACCAATTCTCGAAGCTCGCATGGAAAAAAGGTTTTAAACTTGTTACATGAGCAAATTTCGGAAGTTTTACACAAGGCAAAAATCGTAAGTCTTCGAGAATTTTCTGACCAATTCTCGAAGCTCACATGGAAAAAAGGTTTTAAACTTGTTACATGAGCAAATTTCGGAAGTTTTACACAAGGCAAAAATCGTGTCTTCGAGAATTTTCTGACCAATTCTCGAAGGTCACATGGAAAAAAGGTTTTAAACTTGTTACATGAGCAAATTTCGGAAGTTTTACACAAGGCAAAAATCGTAAGTCTTCGAGAATTTTCTGACCAATTCTCGAAGCTCACATGGAAAAAAGGTTTTAAACTTGTTACATGAGCAAATTTCCCCGACGTTTTCTCGGGAGTTATTTAATGAGTTGAGGGGAGGTCCCCATCAGGAGGCTCCTTCAACCTACTGAGTGGGGGGCCGCGCCGAGGCCTTCAGCCCGGTGAAATGGAGTAATAGTGGGGTCACTATTGCCGTGTATTAAAAGCGATGACCTCCCCTTCATAGCGGATTTTTTACACAAGGCAAAAATCGTAAGTCTTCGAGAATTTTCTGACCAATTCTCGAAGCTCACATGGAAAAAAGGTTTTAAACTTGTTACATGAGCAAATTTCGGAAGTTTTACACAAGGCAAAAATCGTAAGTCTTCGAGAATTTTCTGACCAATTCTCGAAGCTCACATGGAAAAAAGGTTTTAAACTTGTTACATGAGCAAATTTCGGAAGTTTTACACAAGGCAAAAATCGTGTCTTCGAGAATTTTCTGACCAATTCTCGAAGGTCACATGGAAAAAAGGTTTTAAACTTGTTACATGAGCAAATTTCGGAAGTTTTACACAAGGCAAAAATCGTAAGTCTTACACAAGGCAAAAATCGTAAGTCTTCGAGAATTTTCTGACCAATTCTCGAAGCTCACATGGAAAAAAGGTTTTAAACTTGTTACATGAGCAAATTTCCCCGACGTTTTCTCGAGAGTTATTTAATGAGTTGAGGGGAGGTCCCCATCAGGAGGCTCCTTCAACCTACTGAGTGGGGGGCCGCGCCGAGGCCTTCAGCCCGGTGAAATGGAGTAATAGTGGGGTCACTATTGCCGTGTATTAAAAGCGATGACCTCCCCTTCATAGCGGATTTTTTACACAAGGCAAAAATCGTAAGTCTTCGAGAATTTTCTGACCAATTCTCGAAGCTCACATGGAAAAAAGGTTTTAAACTTGTTACATGAGCAAATTTCCCCGACGTTTTCTCGAGAGTTATTTAATGAGTTGAGGGGAGGTCCCCATCAGGAGGCTCCTTCAACCTACTGAGTGGGGGGCCGCGCCGAGGCCTTCAGCCCGGTGAAATGGAGTAATAGTGGGGTCACTATTGCCCTGTATTAAAAGCGATGACCTCCCCTTCATAGCGGATTTTTTACACAAGGCAAAAATCGTAAGTCTTCGAGAATTTTCTGACCAATTCTCGAAGCTCACATGGAAAAAAGGTTTTAAACTTGTTACATGAGCAAATTTCGGAAGTTTTACACAAGGCAAAAATCGTAAGTCTTACACAAGGCAAAAATCGTAAGTCTTCGAGAATTTTCTGACCAATTCTCGAAGCTCACATGGAAAAAGGGTTTTAAACTTGTTACATGAGCAAATTTCGGAAGTTTTACACAAGGCAAAAATCGTAAGTCTTCGAGAATTTTCTGACCAATTCTCGAAGCTCACATGGAAAAAAGGTTTTAAACTTGTTACATGAGCAAATTTCGGAAGTTTTACACAAGGCAAAAATCGTGTCTTCGAGAATTTTCTGACCAATTCTCGAAGGTCACATGGAAAAAAGGTTTTAAACTTGTTACATGAGCAAATTTCGGTAGTTTTACACAAGGCAAAAATCGTAAGTCTTCGAGAATTTTCTGACCAATTCTCGAAGCTCACATGGAAAAAAGGTTTTAAACTTGTTACATGAGCAAATTTCCCCGACGTTTTCTCGGGAGTTATTTAATGAGTTGAGGGGAGGTCCCCATCAGGAGGCTCCTTCAACCTACTGAGTGGGGGGCCGCGCCGAGGCCTTCAGCCCGGTGAAATGGAGTAATAGTGGGGTCACTATTGCCGTGTATTAAAAGCGATGACCTCCCCTTCATAGCGGATTTTTTACACAAGGCAAAAATCGTGTCTTCGAGAATTTTCTGACCAATTCTCGAAGCTCACATGGAAAAAAGGTTTTAAACTTGTTACATGAGCAAATTTCGGAAGTTTTACACAAGGCAAAAATCGTAAGTCTTCGAGAATTTTCTGACCAATTCTCGAAGCTCACATGGAAAAAAGGTTTTAAACTTGTTACATGAGCAAATTTCGGAAGTTTTACACAAGGCAAAAATCGTGTCTTCGAGAATTTTCTGACCAATTCTCGAAGGTCACATGGAAAAAAGGTTTTAAACTTGTTACATGAGCAAATTTCGGAAGTTTTACACAAGGCAAAAATCGTAAGTCTTCGAGAATTTTCTGACCAATTCTCGAAGCTCACATGGAAAAAAGGTTTTAAACTTGTTACATGAGCAAATTTCCCCGACGTTTTCTCGGGAGTTATTTAATGAGTTGAGGGGAGGTCCCCATCAGGAGGCTCCTTCAACCTACTGAGTGGGGGGCCGCGCCGAGGCCTTCAGCCCGGTGAAATGGAGTAATAGTGGGGTCACTATTGCCGTGTATTAAAAGCGATGACCTCCCCTTCATAGCGGATTTTTTACACAAGGCAAAAATCGTAAGTCTTCGAGAATTTTCTGACCAATTCTCGAAGCTCACATGGAAAAAAGGTTTTAAATTTGTTACATGAGCAAATTTCGGAAGTTTTACACAAGGCAAAAATCGTAAGTCTTACACAAGGCAAAAATCGTAAGTCTTCGAGAATTTTCTGACCAATTCTCGAAGCTCACATGGAAAAAAGGTTTTAAACTTGTTACATGAGCAAATTTCGGAAGTTTTACACAAGGCAAAAATCGTAAGTCTTCGAGAATTTTCTGACCAATTCTCGAAGCTCACATAGAAAAAAGGTTTTAAACTTGTTACATGAGCAAATTTCGGAAGTTTTACACAAGGCAAAAGTCGTGTCTTCGAGAATTTTCTGACCAATTCTCGAAGGTCACATGGAAAAAAGGTTTTAAACTTGTTACATGAGCAAATTTCGGAAGTTTTACACAAGGCAAAAATCGTAAGTCTTCGAGAATTTTCTGACCAATTCTCGAAGCTCACATGGAAAAAAGGTTTTAAACTTGTTACATGAGCAAATTTCGGAAGTTTTACACAAGGCAAAAATCGTGTCTTCGAGAATTTTCTGACCAATTCTCGAAGCTCACATGGAAAAAAGGTTTTAAACTTGTTACATGAGCAAATTTCGGAAGTTTTACACAAGGCAAAAATCGTAAGTCTTCGAGAATTTTCTGACCAATTCTCGAAGCTCACATGGAAAAAAGGTTTTAAACTTGTTACATGAGCAAATTTCCCCGACGTTTTCTCGGGAGTTATTTAATGAGTTGAGGGGAGGTCCCCATCAGGAGGCTCCTTCAACCTACTGAGTGGGGGGCCGCGCCGAGGCCTTCAGCCCGGTGAAATGGAGTAATAGTGGGGTCACTATTGCCGTGTATTAAAAGCGATGACCTCCCCTTCATAGCGGATTTTTTACACAAGGCAAAAATCGTAAGTCTTCGAGAATTTTCTGACCAATTCTCGAAGCTCACATGGAAAAAAGGTTTTAAATTTGTTACATGAGCAAATTTCGGAAGTTTTACACAAGGCAAAAATCGTAAGTCTTACACAAGGCAAAAATCGTAAGTCTTCGAGAATTTTCTGACCAATTCTCGAAGGTCACATGGAAAAAAGGTTTTAAACTTGTTACATGAGCAAATTTCGGAAGTTTTACACAAGGCAAAAATCGTAAGTCTTACACAAGGCAAAAATCGTAAGTCTTCGAGAATTTTCTGACCAATTCTCGAAGCTCACATGGAAAAAAGGTTTTAAACTTGTTACATGAGCAAATTTCCCCGACGTTTTCTCGAGAGTTATTTAATGAGTTGAGGGGAGGTCCCCATCAGGAGGCTCCTTCAACCTACTGAGTGGGGGGCCGCGCCGAGGCCTTCAGCCCGGTGAAATGGAGTAATAGTGGGGTCACTATTGCCGTGTATTAAAAGCGATGACCTCCCCTTCATAGCGGATTTTTTACACAAGGCAAAAATCGTAAGTCTTCGAGAATTTTCTGACCAATTCTCGAAGCTCACATGGAAAAAAGGTTTTAAACTTGTTACATGAGCAAATTTCCCCGACGTTTTCTCGAGAGTTATTTAATGAGTTGAGGGGAGGTCCCCATCAGGAGGCTCCTTCAACCTACTGAGTGGGGGGCCGCGCCGAGGCCTTCAGCCCGGTGAAATGGAGTAATAGTGGGGTCACTATTGCCCTGTATTAAAAGCGATGACCTCCCCTTCATAGCGGATTTTTTACACAAGGCAAAAATCGTAAGTCTTCGAGAATTTTCTGACCAATTCTCGAAGCTCACATGGAAAAAAGGTTTTAAACTTGTTACATGAGCAAATTTCGGAAGTTTTACACAAGGCAAAAATCGTAAGTCTTACACAAGGCAAAAATCGTAAGTCTTCGAGAATTTTCTGACCAATTCTCGAAGCTCACATGGAAAAAGGGTTTTAAACTTGTTACATGAGCAAATTTCGGAAGTTTTACACAAGGCAAAAATCGTAAGTCTTCGAGAATTTTCTGACCAATTCTCGAAGCTCACATGGAAAAAAGGTTTTAAACTTGTTACATGAGCAAATTTCGGAAGTTTTACACAAGGCAAAAATCGTGTCTTCGAGAATTTTCTGACCAATTCTCGAAGGTCACATGGAAAAAAGGTTTTAAACTTGTTACATGAGCAAATTTCGGTAGTTTTACACAAGGCAAAAATCGTAAGTCTTCGAGAATTTTCTGACCAATTCTCGAAGCTCACATGGAAAAAAGGTTTTAAACTTGTTACATGAGCAAATTTCCCCGACGTTTTCTCGGGAGTTATTTAATGAGTTGAGGGGAGGTCCCCATCAGGAGGCTCCTTCAACCTACTGAGTGGGGGGCCGCGCCGAGGCCTTCAGCCCGGTGAAATGGAGTAATAGTGGGGTCACTATTGCCGTGTATTAAAAGCGATGACCTCCCCTTCATAGCGGATTTTTTACACAAGGCAAAAATCGTGTCTTCGAGAATTTTCTGACCAATTCTCGAAGCTCACATGGAAAAAAGGTTTTAAACTTGTTACATGAGCAAATTTCGGAAGTTTTACACAAGGCAAAAATCGTAAGTCTTCGAGAATTTTCTGACCAATTCTCGAAGCTCACATGGAAAAAAGGTTTTAAACTTGTTACATGAGCAAATTTCGGAAGTTTTACACAAGGCAAAAATCGTGTCTTCGAGAATTTTCTGACCAATTCTCGAAGGTCACATGGAAAAAAGGTTTTAAACTTGTTACATGAGCAAATTTCGGAAGTTTTACACAAGGCAAAAATCGTAAGTCTTCGAGAATTTTCTGACCAATTCTCGAAGCTCACATGGAAAAAAGGTTTTAAACTTGTTACATGAGCAAATTTCCCCGACGTTTTCTCGGGAGTTATTTAATGAGTTGAGGGGAGGTCCCCATCAGGAGGCTCCTTCAACCTACTGAGTGGGGGGCCGCGCCGAGGCCTTCAGCCCGGTGAAATGGAGTAATAGTGGGGTCACTATTGCCGTGTATTAAAAGCGATGACCTCCCCTTCATAGCGGATTTTTTACACAAGGCAAAAATCGTAAGTCTTCGAGAATTTTCTGACCAATTCTCGAAGCTCACATGGAAAAAAGGTTTTAAATTTGTTACATGAGCAAATTTCGGAAGTTTTACACAAGGCAAAAATCGTAAGTCTTACACAAGGCAAAAATCGTAAGTCTTCGAGAATTTTCTGACCAATTCTCGAAGCTCACATGGAAAAAAGGTTTTAAACTTGTTACATGAGCAAATTTCGGAAGTTTTACACAAGGCAAAAATCGTAAGTCTTCGAGAATTTTCTGACCAATTCTCGAAGCTCACATAGAAAAAAGGTTTTAAACTTGTTACATGAGCAAATTTCGGAAGTTTTACACAAGGCAAAAGTCGTGTCTTCGAGAATTTTCTGACCAATTCTCGAAGGTCACATGGAAAAAAGGTTTTAAACTTGTTACATGAGCAAATTTCGGAAGTTTTACACAAGGCAAAAATCGTAAGTCTTCGAGAATTTTCTGACCAATTCTCGAAGCTCACATGGAAAAAAGGTTTTAAACTTGTTACATGAGCAAATTTCGGAAGTTTTACACAAGGCAAAAATCGTGTCTTCGAGAATTTTCTGACCAATTCTCGAAGCTCACATGGAAAAAAGGTTTTAAACTTGTTACATGAGCAAATTTCGGAAGTTTTACACAAGGCAAAAATCGTAAGTCTTCGAGAATTTTCTGACCAATTCTCGAAGCTCACATGGAAAAAAGGTTTTAAACTTGTTACATGAGCAAATTTCCCCGACGTTTTCTCGGGAGTTATTTAATGAGTTGAGGGGAGGTCCCCATCAGGAGGCTCCTTCAACCTACTGAGTGGGGGGCCGCGCCGAGGCCTTCAGCCCGGTGAAATGGAGTAATAGTGGGGTCACTATTGCCGTGTATTAAAAGCGATGACCTCCCCTTCATAGCGGATTTTTTACACAAGGCAAAAATCGTAAGTCTTCGAGAATTTTCTGACCAATTCTCGAAGCTCACATGGAAAAAAGGTTTTAAATTTGTTACATGAGCAAATTTCGGAAGTTTTACACAAGGCAAAAATCGTAAGTCTTACACAAGGCAAAAATCGTAAGTCTTCGAGAATTTTCTGACCAATTCTCGAAGCTCACATGGAAAAAAGGTTTTAAACTTGTTACATGAGCAAATTTCGGAAGTTTTACACAAGGCAAAAATCGTAAGTCTTCGAGAATTTTCTGACCAATTCTCGAAGCTCACATAGAAAAAAGGTTTTAAACTTGTTACATGAGCAAATTTCGGAAGTTTTACACAAGGCAAAAGTCGTGTCTTCGAGAATTTTCTGACCAATTCTCGAAGGTCACATGGAAAAAAGGTTTTAAACTTGTTACATGAGCAAATTTCGGAAGTTTTACACAAGGCAAAAATCGTAAGTCTTCGAGAATTTTCTGACCAATTCTCGAAGCTCACATGGAAAAAAGGTTTTAAACTTGTTACATGAGCAAATTTCGGAAGTTTTACACAAGGCAAAAATCGTGTCTTCGAGAATTTTCTGACCAATTCTCGAAGCTCACATGGAAAAAAGGTTTTAAACTTGTTACATGAGCAAATTTCGGAAGTTTTACACAAGGCAAAAATCGTAAGTCTTCGAGAATTTTCTGACCAATTCTCGAAGCTCACATGGAAAAAAGGTTTTAAACTTGTTACATGAGCAAATTTCCCCGACGTTTTCTCGGGAGTTATTTAATGAGTTGAGGGGAGGTCCCCATCAGGAGGCTCCTTCAACCTACTGAGTGGGGGGCCGCGCCGAGGCCTTCAGCCCGGTGAAATGGAGTAATAGTGGGGTCACTATTGCCGTGTATTAAAAGCGATGACCTCCCCTTCATAGCGGATTTTTTACACAAGGCAAAAATCGTAAGTCTTCGAGAATTTTCTGACCAATTCTCGAAGCTCACATGGAAAAAAGGTTTTAAATTTGTTACATGAGCAAATTTCGGAAGTTTTACACAAGGCAAAAATCGTAAGTCTTACACAAGGCAAAAATCGTAAGTCTTCGAGAATTTTCTGACCAATTCTCGAAGGTCACATGGAAAAAAGGTTTTAAACTTGTTACATGAGCAAATTTCGGAAGTTTTACACAAGGCAAAAATCGTAAGTCTTACACAAGGCAAAAATCGTAAGTCTTCGAGAATTTTCTGACCAATTCTCGAAGCTCACATGGAAAAAAGGTTTTAAACTTGTTACATGAGCAAATTTCCCCGACGTTTTCTCGAGAGTTATTTAATGAGTTGAGGGGAGGTCCCCATCAGGAGGCTCCTTCAACCTACTGAGTGGGGGGCCGCGCCGAGGCCTTCAGCCCGGTGAAATGGAGTAATAGTGGGGTCACTATTGCCGTGTATTAAAAGCGATGACCTCCCCTTCATAGCGGATTTTTTACACAAGGCAAAAATCGTAAGTCTTCGAGAATTTTCTGACCAATTCTCGAAGCTCACATGGAAAAAAGGTTTTAAACTTGTTACATGAGCAAATTTCCCCGACGTTTTCTCGAGAGTTATTTAATGAGTTGAGGGGAGGTCCCCATCAGGAGGCTCCTTCAACCTACTGAGTGGGGGGCCGCGCCGAGGCCTTCAGCCCGGTGAAATGGAGTAATAGTGGGGTCACTATTGCCCTGTATTAAAAGCGATGACCTCCCCTTCATAGCGGATTTTTTACACAAGGCAAAAATCGTAAGTCTTCGAGAATTTTCTGACCAATTCTCGAAGCTCACATGGAAAAAAGGTTTTAAACTTGTTACATGAGCAAATTTCGGAAGTTTTACACAAGGCAAAAATCGTAAGTCTTACACAAGGCAAAAATCGTAAGTCTTCGAGAATTTTCTGACCAATTCTCGAAGCTCACATGGAAAAAGGGTTTTAAACTTGTTACATGAGCAAATTTCGGAAGTTTTACACAAGGCAAAAATCGTAAGTCTTCGAGAATTTTCTGACCAATTCTCGAAGCTCACATGGAAAAAAGGTTTTAAACTTGTTACATGAGCAAATTTCGGAAGTTTTACACAAGGCAAAAATCGTGTCTTCGAGAATTTTCTGACCAATTCTCGAAGGTCACATGGAAAAAAGGTTTTAAACTTGTTACATGAGCAAATTTCGGTAGTTTTACACAAGGCAAAAATCGTAAGTCTTCGAGAATTTTCTGACCAATTCTCGAAGCTCACATGGAAAAAAGGTTTTAAACTTGTTACATGAGCAAATTTCCCCGACGTTTTCTCGGGAGTTATTTAATGAGTTGAGGGGAGGTCCCCATCAGGAGGCTCCTTCAACCTACTGAGTGGGGGGCCGCGCCGAGGCCTTCAGCCCGGTGAAATGGAGTAATAGTGGGGTCACTATTGCCGTGTATTAAAAGCGATGACCTCCCCTTCATAGCGGATTTTTTACACAAGGCAAAAATCGTGTCTTCGAGAATTTTCTGACCAATTCTCGAAGCTCACATGGAAAAAAGGTTTTAAACTTGTTACATGAGCAAATTTCGGAAGTTTTACACAAGGCAAAAATCGTAAGTCTTCGAGAATTTTCTGACCAATTCTCGAAGCTCACATGGAAAAAAGGTTTTAAACTTGTTACATGAGCAAATTTCGGAAGTTTTACACAAGGCAAAAATCGTGTCTTCGAGAATTTTCTGACCAATTCTCGAAGGTCACATGGAAAAAAGGTTTTAAACTTGTTACATGAGCAAATTTCGGAAGTTTTACACAAGGCAAAAATCGTAAGTCTTCGAGAATTTTCTGACCAATTCTCGAAGCTCACATGGAAAAAAGGTTTTAAACTTGTTACATGAGCAAATTTCCCCGACGTTTTCTCGGGAGTTATTTAATGAGTTGAGGGGAGGTCCCCATCAGGAGGCTCCTTCAACCTACTGAGTGGGGGGCCGCGCCGAGGCCTTCAGCCCGGTGAAATGGAGTAATAGTGGGGTCACTATTGCCGTGTATTAAAAGCGATGACCTCCCCTTCATAGCGGATTTTTTACACAAGGCAAAAATCGTAAGTCTTCGAGAATTTTCTGACCAATTCTCGAAGCTCACATGGAAAAAAGGTTTTAAATTTGTTACATGAGCAAATTTCGGAAGTTTTACACAAGGCAAAAATCGTAAGTCTTACACAAGGCAAAAATCGTAAGTCTTCGAGAATTTTCTGACCAATTCTCGAAGCTCACATGGAAAAAAGGTTTTAAACTTGTTACATGAGCAAATTTCGGAAGTTTTACACAAGGCAAAAATCGTAAGTCTTCGAGAATTTTCTGACCAATTCTCGAAGCTCACATAGAAAAAAGGTTTTAAACTTGTTACATGAGCAAATTTCGGAAGTTTTACACAAGGCAAAAGTCGTGTCTTCGAGAATTTTCTGACCAATTCTCGAAGGTCACATGGAAAAAAGGTTTTAAACTTGTTACATGAGCAAATTTCGGAAGTTTTACACAAGGCAAAAATCGTAAGTCTTCGAGAATTTTCTGACCAATTCTCGAAGCTCACATGGAAAAAAGGTTTTAAACTTGTTACATGAGCAAATTTCGGAAGTTTTACACAAGGCAAAAATCGTGTCTTCGAGAATTTTCTGACCAATTCTCGAAGCTCACATGGAAAAAAGGTTTTAAACTTGTTACATGAGCAAATTTCGGAAGTTTTACACAAGGCAAAAATCGTAAGTCTTCGAGAATTTTCTGACCAATTCTCGAAGCTCACATGGAAAAAAGGTTTTAAACTTGTTACATGAGCAAATTTCCCCGACGTTTTCTCGGGAGTTATTTAATGAGTTGAGGGGAGGTCCCCATCAGGAGGCTCCTTCAACCTACTGAGTGGGGGGCCGCGCCGAGGCCTTCAGCCCGGTGAAATGGAGTAATAGTGGGGTCACTATTGCCGTGTATTAAAAGCGATGACCTCCCCTTCATAGCGGATTTTTTACACAAGGCAAAAATCGTAAGTCTTCGAGAATTTTCTGACCAATTCTCGAAGCTCACATGGAAAAAAGGTTTTAAATTTGTTACATGAGCAAATTTCGGAAGTTTTACACAAGGCAAAAATCGTAAGTCTTACACAAGGCAAAAATCGTAAGTCTTCGAGAATTTTCTGACCAATTCTCGAAGCTCACATGGAAAAAAAGGTTTTAAACTTGTTACATGAGCAAATTTCGGAAGTTTTACACAAGGCAAAAATCGTAAGTCTTCGAGAATTTTCTGACCAATTCTCGAAGCTCACATGGAAAAAAGGTTTTAAACTTGTTACATGAGCAAATTTCGGAAGTTTTACACAAGGCAAAAATCGTGTCTTCGAGAATTTTCTGACCAATTCTCGAAGGTCACATGGAAAAAAGGTTTTAAACTTGTTACATGAGCAAATTTCGGAAGTTTTACACAAGGCAAAAATCGTAAGTCTTCGAGAATTTTCTGACCAATTCTCGAAGCTCACATGGAAAAAAAGGTTTTAAATTTGTTACATGAGCAAATTTCGGAAGTTTTACACAAGGCAAAAATCGTGTCTTCGAGAATTTTCTGACCAATTCTCGAAGCTCACATGGAAAAAAGGTTTTAAACTTGTTACATGAGCAAATTTCGGAAGTTTTACACAAGGCAAAAATCGTGTCTTCGAGAATTTTCTGACCAATTCTCGAAGCTCACATGGAAAAAAGGTTTTAAACTTGTTACATGAGCAAATTTCCCCGACGTTTTCTCGGGAGTTATTTAATGAGTTGAGGGGAGGTCCCCATCAGGAGGCTCCTTCAACCTACTGAGTGGGGGGCCGCGCCGAGGCCTTCAGCCCGGTGAAATGGAGTAATAGTGGGGTCACTATTGCCGTGTATTAAAAGCGATGACCTCCCCTTCATAGCGGATTTTTTACACAAGGCAAAAATCGTAAGTCTTCGAGAATTTTCTGACCAATTCTCGAAGCTCACATGGAAAAAAGGTTTTAAATTTGTTACATGAGCAAATTTCGGAAGTTTTACACAAGGCAAAAATCGTAAGTCTTACACAAGGCAAAAATCGTGTCTTCGAGAATTTTCTGACCAATTCTCGAAGCTCGCATGGAAAAAAGGTTTTAAACTTGTTACATGAGCAAATTTCGGAAGTTTTACACAAGGCAAAAATCGTAAGTCTTCGAGAATTTTCTGACCAATTCTCGAAGCTCACATGGAAAAAAGGTTTTAAACTTGTTACATGAGCAAATTTCGGAAGTTTTACACAAGGCAAAAATCGTGTCTTCGAGAATTTTCTGACCAATTCTCGAAGGTCACATGGAAAAAAGGTTTTAAACTTGTTACATGAGCAAATTTCGGAAGTTTTACACAAGGCAAAAATCGTAAGTCTTCGAGAATTTTCTGACCAATTCTCGAAGCTCACATGGAAAAAAGGTTTTAAACTTGTTACATGAGCAAATTTCCCCGACGTTTTCTCGGGAGTTATTTAATGAGTTGAGGGGAGGTCCCCATCAGGAGGCTCCTTCAACCTACTGAGTGGGGGGCCGCGCCGAGGCCTTCAGCCCGGTGAAATGGAGTAATAGTGGGGTCACTATTGCCGTGTATTAAAAGCGATGACCTCTCCTTCATAGCGGATTTTTTACACAAGGCAAAAATCGTAAGTCTTCGAGAATTTTCTGACCAATTCTCGAAGCTCACATGGAAAAAAGGTTTTAAATTTGTTACATGAGCAAATTTCGGAAGTTTTACACAAGGCAAAAATCGTAAGTCTTACACAAGGTAAAAATCGTAAGTCTTCGAGAATTTTCTGACCAATTCTCGAAGCTCACATGGAAAAAAAGGTTTTAAACTTGTTACATGAGCAAATTTCGGAAGTTTTACACAAGGCAAAAATCGTAAGTCTTCGAGAATTTTCTGACCAATTCTCGAAGCTCACATGGAAAAAAGGTTTTAAACTTGTTACATGAGCAAATTTCGGAAGTTTTACACAAGGCAAAAATCGTAAGTCTTCGAGAATTTTCTGACCAATTCTCGAAGCTCACATGGAAAAAAGGTTTTAAACTTGTTACATGAGCAAATTTCGGAAGTTTTACACAAGGCAAAAATCGTGTCTTCGAGAATTTTCTGACCAATTCTCGAAGGTCACATGGAAAAAAGGATTTAAACTTGTTACATGAGCAAATTTCGGAAGTTTTACACAAGGCAAAAATCGTAAGTCTTCGAGAATTTTCTGACCAATTCTCGAAGCTCACATGGAAAAAAAGGTTTTAAATTTGTTACATGAGCAAATTTCGGAAGTTTTACACAAGGCAAAAATCGTAAGTCTTGGAGAATTTTCTGACCAATTCTCGAAGCTCACATGGAAAAAAGGTTTTAAACTTGTTACATGAGCAAATTTCGGAAGTTTTACACAAGACAAAAATCGTGTCTTCGAGAATTTTCTGACCAATTCTCGAAGCTCACATGGAAAAAAGGTTTTAAACTTGTTACATGAGCAAATTTCGGAAGTTTTACACAAGGCAAAAATCGTGTCTTCGAGAATTTTCTGACCAATTCTCGAAGCTCACATGGAAAAAAGGTTTTAAACTTGTTACATGAGCAAATTTCCCCGACGTTTTCTCGGGAGTTATTTAATGAGTTGAGGGGAGGTCCCCATCAGGAGGCTCCTTCAACCTACTGAGTGGGGGGCCGCGCCGAGGCCTTCAGCCCGGTGAAATGGAGTAATAGTGGGGTCACTATTGCCGTGTATTAAAAGCGATGACCTCCCCTTCATAGCGGATTTTTTACACAAGGCAAAAATCGTAAGTCTTCGAGAATTTTCTGACCAATTCTCGAAGCTCACATGGAAAAAAGGTTTTAAATTTGTTACATGAGCAAATTTCGGAAGTTTTACACAAGGCAAAAATCGTAAGTCTTACACAAGGCAAAAATCGTAAGTCTTCGAGAATTTTCTGACCAATTTTCGAAGCTCACTTGGAAAAAGGTTTTAAACTTGTTACATGAGCAAATTTCGGAAGTTTTACACAAGGCAAAAATCGTAAGTCTTCGAGAATTTTCTGACCAATTCTCGAAGCTCACATGGAAAAAAGGTTTTAAACTTGTTACATGAGCAAATTTCGGAAGTTTTACACAAGGCAAAAATCGTGTCTTCGAGAATTTTCTGACCAATTCTCGAAGGTCACATGGAAAAAAGGTTTTAAACTTGTTACATGAGCAAATTTCGGAAGTTTTACACAAGGCAAAAATCGTAAGTCTTCGAGAATTTTCTGACCAATTCTCGAAGCTCACATGGAAAAAAGGTTTTAAACTTGTTACATGAGCAAATTTCCCCGACGTTTTCTCGGGAGTTATTTAATGAGTTGAGGGGAGGTCCCCATCAGGAGGCTCCTTCAACCTACTGAGTGGGGGGCCGCGCCGAGGCCTTCAGCCCGGTGAAATGGAGTAATAGTGGGGTCACTATTGCCGTGTATTAAAAGCGATGACCTCCCCTTCATAGCGGATTTTTTACACAAGGCAAAAATCGTAAGTCTTCGAGAATTTTCTGACCAATTCTCGAAGCTCACATGGAAAAAAGGTTTTAAATTTGTTACATGAGCAAATTTCGGAAGTTTTACACAAGGCAAAAATCGTAAGTCTTACACAAGGCAAAAATCGTAAGTCTTCGAGAATTTTCTGACCAATTCTCGAAGCTCACATGGAAAAAAAGGTTTTAAATTTGTTACATGAGCAAATTTCGGAAGTTTTACACAAGGCAAAAATCGTGTCTTCGAGAATTTTCTGACCAATTCTCGAAGCTCACATGGAAAAAAGGTTTTAAACTTGTTACATGAGCAAATTTCGGAAGTTTTACACAAGGCAAAAATCGTGTCTTCGAGAATTTTCTGACCAATTCTCGAAGCTCACATGGAAAAAAGGTTTTAAACTTGTTACATGAGCAAATTTCCCCGACGTTTTCTCGGGAGTTATTTAATGAGTTGAGGGGAGGTCCCCATCAGGAGGCTCCTTCAACCTACTGAGTGGGGGGCCGCGCCGAGGCCTTCAGCCCGGTGAAATGGAGTAATAGTGGGGTCACTATTGCCGTGTATTAAAAGCGATGACCTCCCCTTCATAGCGGATTTTTTACACAAGGCAAAAATCGTAAGTCTTCGAGAATTTTCTGACCAATTCTCGAAGCTCACATGGAAAAAAGGTTTTAAATTTGTTACATGAGCAAATTTCGGAAGTTTTACACAAGGCAAAAATCGTAAGTCTTACACAAGGCAAAAATCGTAAGTCTTCGAGAATTTTCTGACCAATTCTCGAAGCTCGCATGGAAAAAAGGTTTTAAACTTGTTACATGAGCAAATTTCGGAAGTTTTACACAAGGCAAAAATCGTAAGTCTTCGAGAATTTTCTGACCAATTCTCGAAGCTCACATGGAAAAAAGGTTTTAAACTTGTTACATGAGCAAATTTCGGAAGTTTTACACAAGGCAAAAATCGTGTCTTCGAGAATTTTCTGACCAATTCTCGAAGGTCACATGGAAAAAAGGTTTTAAACTTGTTACATGAGCAAATTTCGGAAGTTTTACACAAGGCAAAAATCGTAAGTCTTCGAGAATTTTCTGACCAATTCTCGAAGCTCACATGGAAAAAAGGTTTTAAACTTGTTACATGAGCAAATTTCCCCGACGTTTTCTCGGGAGTTATTTAATGAGTTGAGGGGAGGTCCCCATCAGGAGGCTCCTTCAACCTACTGAGTGGGGGGCCGCGCCGAGGCCTTCAGCCCGGTGAAATGGAGTAATAGTGGGGTCACTATTGCCGTGTATTAAAAGCGATGACCTCTCCTTCATAGCGGATTTTTTACACAAGGCAAAAATCGTAAGTCTTCGAGAATTTTCTGACCAATTCTCGAAGCTCACATGGAAAAAAGGTTTTAAATTTGTTACATGAGCAAATTTCGGAAGTTTTACACAAGGCAAAAATCGTAAGTCTTACACAAGGTAAAAATCGTAAGTCTTCGAGAATTTTCTGACCAATTCTCGAAGCTCACATGGAAAAAAAGGTTTTAAACTTGTTACATGAGCAAATTTCGGAAGTTTTACACAAGGCAAAAATCGTAAGTCTTCGAGAATTTTCTGACCAATTCTCGAAGCTCACATGGAAAAAAGGTTTTAAACTTGTTACATGAGCAAATTTCGGAAGTTTTACACAAGGCAAAAATCGTAAGTCTTCGAGAATTTTCTGACCAATTCTCGAAGCTCACATGGAAAAAAGGTTTTAAACTTGTTACATGAGCAAATTTCGGAAGTTTTACACAAGGCAAAAATCGTGTCTTCGAGAATTTTCTGACCAATTCTCGAAGGTCACATGGAAAAAAGGTTTTAAACTTGTTACATGAGCAAATTTCGGAAGTTTTACACAAGGCAAAAATCGTAAGTCTTCGAGAATTTTCTGACCAATTCTCGAAGCTCACATGGAAAAAAAGGTTTTAAATTTGTTACATGAGCAAATTTCGGAAGTTTTACACAAGGCAAAAATCGTAAGTCTTGGAGAATTTTCTGACCAATTCTCGAAGCTCACATGGAAAAAAGGTTTTAAACTTGTTACATGAGCAAATTTCGGAAGTTTTACACAAGACAAAAATCGTGTCTTCGAGAATTTTCTGACCAATTCTCGAAGCTCACATGGAAAAAAGGTTTTAAACTTGTTACATGAGCAAATTTCGGAAGTTTTACACAAGGCAAAAATCGTGTCTTCGAGAATTTTCTGACCAATTCTCGAAGCTCACATGGAAAAAAGGTTTTAAACTTGTTACATGAGCAAATTTCCCCGACGTTTTCTCGGGAGTTATTTAATGAGTTGAGGGGAGGTCCCCATCAGGAGGCTCCTTCAACCTACTGAGTGGGGGGCCGCGCCGAGGCCTTCAGCCCGGTGAAATGGAGTAATAGTGGGGTCACTATTGCCGTGTATTAAAAGCGATGACCTCCCCTTCATAGCGGATTTTTTACACAAGGCAAAAATCGTAAGTCTTCGAGAATTTTCTGACCAATTCTCGAAGCTCACATGGAAAAAAGGTTTTAAATTTGTTACATGAGCAAATTTCGGAAGTTTTACACAAGGCAAAAATCGTAAGTCTTACACAAGGCAAAAATCGTAAGTCTTCGAGAATTTTCTGACCAATTTTCGAAGCTCACTTGGAAAAAGGTTTTAAACTTGTTACATGAGCAAATTTCGGAAGTTTTACACAAGGCAAAAATCGTAAGTCTTCGAGAATTTTCTGACCAATTCTCGAAGCTCACATGGAAAAAAGGTTTTAAACTTGTTACATGAGCAAATTTCGGAAGTTTTACACAAGGCAAAAATCGTGTCTTCGAGAATTTTCTGACCAATTCTCGAAGGTCACATGGAAAAAAGGTTTTAAACTTGTTACATGAGCAAATTTCGGAAGTTTTACACAAGGCAAAAATCGTAAGTCTTCGAGAATTTTCTGACCAATTCTCGAAGCTCACATGGAAAAAAGGTTTTAAACTTGTTACATGAGCAAATTTCCCCGACGTTTTCTCGGGAGTTATTTAATGAGTTGAGGGGAGGTCCCCATCAGGAGGCTCCTTCAACCTACTGAGTGGGGGGCCGCGCCGAGGCCTTCAGCCCGGTGAAATGGAGTAATAGTGGGGTCACTATTGCCGTGTATTAAAAGCGATGACCTCCCCTTCATAGCGGATTTTTTACACAAGGCAAAAATCGTAAGTCTTCGAGAATTTTCTGACCAATTCTCGAAGCTCACATGGAAAAAAGGTTTTAAATTTGTTACATGAGCAAATTTCGGAAGTTTTACACAAGGCAAAAATCGTAAGTCTTACACAAGGCAAAAATCGTAAGTCTTCGAGAATTTTCTGACCAATTCTCGAAGCTCACATGGAAAAAAGGTTTTAAACTTGTTACATGAGCAAATTTCGGAAGTTTTACACAAGGCAAAAATCGTAAGTCTTCGAGAATTTTCTGACCAATTCTCGAAGCTCACATGGAAAAAAGGTTTTAAACTTGTTACATGAGCAAATTTCCCCGACGTTTTCTCGGGAGTTATTTAATGAGTTGAGGGGAGGTCCCCATCAGGAGGCTCCTTCAACCTACTGAGTGGGGGGCCGCGCCGAGGCCTTCAGCCCGGTGAAATGGAGTAATAGTGGGGTCACTATTGCCGTGTATTAAAAGCGATGACCTCCCCTTCATAGCGGATTTTTTACACAAGGCAAAAATCGTAAGTCTTCGAGAATTTTCTGACCAATTCTCGAAGCTCACATGGAAAAAAGGTTTTAAATTTGTTACATGAGCAAATTTCGGAAGTTTTACACAAGGCAAAAATCGTAAGTCTTACACAAGGCAAAAATCGTAAGTCTTCGAGAATTTTCTGACCAATTCTCGAAGCTCACATGGAAAAAAAGGTTTTAAATTTGTTACATGAGCAAATTTCGGAAGTTTTACACAAGGCAAAAATCGTAAGTCTTGGAGAATTTTCTGACCAATTCTCGAAGCTCACATGGAAAAAAGGTTTTAAACTTGTTACATGAGCAAATTTCGGAAGTTTTACACAAGACAAAAATCGTGTCTTCGAGAATTTTCTGACCAATTCTCGAAGCTCACATGGAAAAAAGGTTTTAAACTTGTTACATGAGCAAATTTCGGAAGTTTTACACAAGGCAAAAATCGTGTCTTCGAGAATTTTCTGACCAATTCTCGAAGCTCACATGGAAAAAAGGTTTTAAACTTGTTACATGAGCAAATTTCCCCGACGTTTTCTCGGGAGTTATTTAATGAGTTGAGGGGAGGTCCCCATCAGGAGGCTCCTTCAACCTACTGAGTGGGGGGCCGCGCCGAGGCCTTCAGCCCGGTGAAATGGAGTAATAGTGGGGTCACTATTGCCGTGTATTAAAAGCGATGACCTCCCCTTCATAGCGGATTTTTTACACAAGGCAAAAATCGTAAGTCTTCGAGAATTTTCTGACCAATTCTCGAAGCTCACATGGAAAAAAGGTTTTAAATTTGTTACATGAGCAAATTTCGGAAGTTTTACACAAGGCAAAAATCGTAAGTCTTACACAAGGCAAAAATCGTAAGTCTTCGAGAATTTTCTGACCAATTTTCGAAGCTCACTTGGAAAAAGGTTTTAAACTTGTTACATGAGCAAATTTCGGAAGTTTTACACAAGGCAAAAATCGTAAGTCTTCGAGAATTTTCTGACCAATTCTCGAAGCTCACATGGAAAAAAGGTTTTAAACTTGTTACATGAGCAAATTTCGGAAGTTTTACACAAGGCAAAAATCGTGTCTTCGAGAATTTTCTGACCAATTCTCGAAGGTCACATGGAAAAAAGGTTTTAAACTTGTTACATGAGCAAATTTCGGAAGTTTTACACAAGGCAAAAATCGTAAGTCTTCGAGAATTTTCTGACCAATTCTCGAAGCTCACATGGAAAAAAGGTTTTAAACTTGTTACATGAGCAAATTTCCCCGACGTTTTCTCGGGAGTTATTTAATGAGTTGAGGGGAGGTCCCCATCAGGAGGCTCCTTCAACCTACTGAGTGGGGGGCCGCGCCGAGGCCTTCAGCCCGGTGAAATGGAGTAATAGTGGGGTCACTATTGCCGTGTATTAAAAGCGATGACCTCCCCTTCATAGCGGATTTTTTACACAAGGCAAAAATCGTAAGTCTTCGAGAATTTTCTGACCAATTCTCGAAGCTCACATGGAAAAAAGGTTTTAAATTTGTTACATGAGCAAATTTCGGAAGTTTTACACAAGGCAAAAATCGTAAGTCTTACACAAGGCAAAAATCGTAAGTCTTCGAGAATTTTCTGACCAATTCTCGAAGCTCACATGGAAAAAAGGTTTTAAACTTGTTACATGAGCAAATTTCGGAAGTTTTACACAAGGCAAAAATCGTAAGTCTTCGAGAATTTTCTGACCAATTCTCGAAGCTCACATGGAAAAAAGGTTTTAAACTTGTTACATGAGCAAATTTCCCCGACGTTTTCTCGGGAGTTATTTAATGAGTTGAGGGGAGGTCCCCATCAGGAGGCTCCTTCAACCTACTGAGTGGGGGGCCGCGCCGAGGCCTTCAGCCCGGTGAAATGGAGTAATAGTGGGGTCACTATTGCCGTGTATTAAAAGCGATGACCTCCCCTTCATAGCGGATTTTTTACACAAGGCAAAAATCGTAAGTCTTCGAGAATTTTCTGACCAATTCTCGAAGCTCACATGGAAAAAAGGTTTTAAATTTGTTACATGAGCAAATTTCGGAAGTTTTACACAAGGCAAAAATCGTAAGTCTTACACAAGGCAAAAATCGTAAGTCTTCGAGAATTTTCTGACCAATTTTCGAAGCTCACTTGGAAAAAGGTTTTAAACTTGTTACATGAGCAAATTTCGGAAGTTTTACACAAGGCAAAAATCGTAAGTCTTCGAGAATTTTCTGACCAATTCTCGAAGCTCACATGGAAAAAAGGTTTTAAACTTGTTACATGAGCAAATTTCGGAAGTTTTACACAAGGCAAAAATCGTGTCTTCGAGAATTTTCTGACCAATTCTCGAAGGTCACATGGAAAAAAGGTTTTAAACTTGTTACATGAGCAAATTTCGGAAGTTTTACACAAGGCAAAAATCGTAAGTCTTCGAGAATTTTCTGACCAATTCTCGAAGCTCACATGGAAAAAAGGTTTTAAACTTGTTACATGAGCAAATTTCCCCGACGTTTTCTCGGGAGTTATTTAATGAGTTGAGGGGAGGTCCCCATCAGGAGGCTCCTTCAACCTACTGAGTGGGGGGCCGCGCCGAGGCCTTCAGCCCGGTGAAATGGAGTAATAGTGGGGTCACTATTGCCGTGTATTAAAAGCGATGACCTCCCCTTCATAGCGGATTTTTTACACAAGGCAAAAATCGTAAGTCTTCGAGAATTTTCTGACCAATTCTCGAAGCTCACATGGAAAAAAGGTTTTAAATTTGTTACATGAGCAAATTTCGGAAGTTTTA
Organism: Cryptocephalus primarius; assembly: GCA_963576515.1. Classification (NCBI taxonomy): domain Eukaryota; kingdom Metazoa; phylum Arthropoda; class Insecta; order Coleoptera; family Chrysomelidae; genus Cryptocephalus; species Cryptocephalus primarius. The sequence goes on along the minus strand of OY754943.1, from coordinate 13,607,587 downwards.
CACAAGGCAAAAATCGTAAGTCTTACACAAGGCAAAAATCGTAAGTCTTCGAGAATTTTCTGACCAATTCTCGAAGCTCACATGGAAAAAAGGTTTTAAACTTGTTACATGAGCAAATTTCGGAAGTTTTACACAAGGCAAAAATCGTAAGTCTTCGAGAATTTTCTGACCAATTCTCGAAGCTCACATGGAAAAAAGGTTTTAAACTTGTTACATGAGCAAATTTCGGAAGTTTTACACAAGGCAAAAATCGTGTCTTCGAGAATTTTCTGACCAATTCTCGAAGGTCACATGGAAAAAAGGTTTTAAACTTGTTACATGAGCAAATTTCGGAAGTTTTACACAAGGCAAAAATCGTAAGTCTTCGAGAATTTTCTGACCAATTCTCGAAGCTCACATGGAAAAAAGGTTTTAAACTTGTTACATGAGCAAATTTCCCCGACGTTTTCTCGGGAGTTATTTAATGAGTTGAGGGGAGGTCCCCATCAGGAGGCTCCTTCAACCTACTGAGTGGGGGGCCGCGCCGAGGCCTTCAGCCCGGTGAAATGGAGTAATAGTGGGGTCACTATTGCCGTGTATTAAAAGCGATGACCTCCCCTTCATAGCGGATTTTTTACACAAGGCAAAAATCGTAAGTCTTCGAGAATTTTCTGACCAATTCTCGAAGCTCACATGGAAAAAAGGTTTTAAACTTGTTACATGAGCAAATTTCGGAAGTTTTACACAAGGCAAAAATCGTAAGTCTTACACAAGGCAAAAATCGTAAGTCTTCGAGAATTTTCTGACCAATTCTCGAAGCTCACATGGAAAAAAAGGTTTTAAACTTGTTACATGAGCAAATTTCGGAAGTTTTACACAAGGCAAAAATCGTAAGTCTTCGAGAATTTTCTGACCAATTCTCGAAGCTCACATGGAAAAAAGGTTTTAAACTTGTTACATGAGCAAATTTCCCCGACGTTTTCTCGAGAGTTATTTAATGAGTTGAGGGGAGGTCCCCATCAGGAGGCTCCTTCAACCTACTGAGTGGGGGGCCGCGCCGAGGCCTTCAGCCCGGTGAAATGGAGTAATAGTGGGGTCACTATTGCCGTGTATTAAAAGCGATGACCTCCCCTTCATATCGGATTTTTTACACAAGGCAAAAATCGTAAGTCTTCGAGAATTTTCTGACCAATTCTCGAAGCTCACATGGAAAAAGGGTTTTAAACTTGTTACATGAGCAAATTTCGGAAGTTTTACACAAGGCAAAAATCGTAAGTCTTCGAGAATTTTCTGACCAATTCTCGAAGCTCACATGGAAAAAAGGTTTTAAACTTGTTACATGAGCAAATTTCGGAAGTTTTACACAAGGCAAAAATCGTGTCTTCGAGAATTTTCTGACCAATTCTCGAAGGTCACATGGAAAAAAGGTTTTAAACTTGTTACATGAGCAAATTTCGGAAGTTTTACACAAGGCAAAAATCGTAAGTCTTCGAGAATTTTCTGACCAATTCTCGAAGCTCACATGGAAAAAAGGTTTTAAACTTGTTACATGAGCAAATTTCCCCGACGTTTTCTCGGGAGTTATTTAATGAGTTGAGGGGAGGTCCCCATCAGGAGGCTCCTTCAACCTACTGAGTGGGGGGCCGCGCCGAGGCCTTCAGCCCGGTGAAATGGAGTAATAGTGGGGTCACTATTGCCGTGTATTAAAAGCGATGACCTCCCCTTCATAGCGGATTTTTTACACAAGGCAAAAATCGTAAGTCTTCGAGAATTTTCTGACCAATTCTCGAAGCTCACATGGAAAAAAGGTTTTAAATTTGTTACATGAGCAAATTTCGGAAGTTTTACACAAGGCAAAAATCGTAAGTCTTACACAAGGCAAAAATCGTAAGTCTTCGAGAATTTTCTGACCAATTCTCGAAGCTCACATGGAAAAAAAGGTTTTAAATTTGTTACATGAGCAAATTTCGGAAGTTTTACACAAGGCAAAAATCGTGTCTTCGAGAATTTTCTGACCAATTCTCGAAGCTCACATGGAAAAAAGGTTTTAAACTTGTTACATGAGCAAATTTCGGAAGTTTTACACAAGGCAAAAATCGTGTCTTCGAGAATTTTCTGACCAATTCTCGAAGCTCACATGGAAAAAAGGTTTTAAACTTGTTACATGAGCAAATTTCCCCGACGTTTTCTCGGGAGTTATTTAATGAGTTGAGGGGAGGTCCCCATCAGGAGGCTCCTTCAACCTACTGAGTGGGGGGCCGCGCCGAGGCCTTCAGCCCGGTGAAATGGAGTAATAGTGGGGTCACTATTGCCGTGTATTAAAAGCGATGACCTCCCCTTCATAGCGGATTTTTTACACAAGGCAAAAATCGTAAGTCTTCGAGAATTTTCTGACCAATTCTCGAAGCTCACATGGAAAAAAGGTTTTAAATTTGTTACATGAGCAAATTTCGGAAGTTTTACACAAGGCAAAAATCGTAAGTCTTACACAAGGCAAAAATCGTAAGTCTTCGAGAATTTTCTGACCAATTCTCGAAGCTCGCATGGAAAAAAGGTTTTAAACTTGTTACATGAGCAAATTTCGGAAGTTTTACACAAGGCAAAAATCGTAAGTCTTCGAGAATTTTCTGACCAATTCTCGAAGCTCACATGGAAAAAAGGTTTTAAACTTGTTACATGAGCAAATTTCGGAAGTTTTACACAAGGCAAAAATCGTGTCTTCGAGAATTTTCTGACCAATTCTCGAAGGTCACATGGAAAAAAGGTTTTAAACTTGTTACATGAGCAAATTTCGGAAGTTTTACACAAGGCAAAAATCGTAAGTCTTCGAGAATTTTCTGACCAATTCTCGAAGCTCACATGGAAAAAAGGTTTTAAACTTGTTACATGAGCAAATTTCCCCGACGTTTTCTCGGGAGTTATTTAATGAGTTGAGGGGAGGTCCCCATCAGGAGGCTCCTTCAACCTACTGAGTGGGGGGCCGCGCCGAGGCCTTCAGCCCGGTGAAATGGAGTAATAGTGGGGTCACTATTGCCGTGTATTAAAAGCGATGACCTCCCCTTCATAGCGGATTTTTTACACAAGGCAAAAATCGTAAGTCTTCGAGAATTTTCTGACCAATTCTCGAAGCTCACATGGAAAAAAGGTTTTAAACTTGTTACATGAGCAAATTTCGGAAGTTTTACACAAGGCAAAAATCGTAAGTCTTACACAAGGTAAAAATCGTAAGTCTTCGAGAATTTTCTGACCAATTCTCGAAGCTCACATGGAAAAAAAGGTTTTAAACTTGTTACATGAGCAAATTTCGGAAGTTTTACACAAGGCAAAAATCGTAAGTCTTCGAGAATTTTCTGACCAATTCTCGAAGCTCACATGGAAAAAAGGTTTTAAACTTGTTACATGAGCAAATTTCGGAAGTTTTACACAAGGCAAAAATCGTAAGTCTTCGAGAATTTTCTGACCAATTCTCGAAGCTCACATGGAAAAAAGGTTTTAAACTTGTTACATGAGCAAATTTCGGAAGTTTTACACAAGGCAAAAATCGTGTCTTCGAGAATTTTCTGACCAATTCTCGAAGGTCACATGGAAAAAAGGTTTTAAACTTGTTACATGAGCAAATTTCGGAAGTTTTACACAAGGCAAAAATCGTAAGTCTTCGAGAATTTTCTGACCAATTCTCGAAGCTCACATGGAAAAAAAGGTTTTAAATTTGTTACATGAGCAAATTTCGGAAGTTTTACACAAGGCAAAAATCGTAAGTCTTGGAGAATTTTCTGACCAATTCTCGAAGCTCACATGGAAAAAAGGTTTTAAACTTGTTACATGAGCAAATTTCGGAAGTTTTACACAAGACAAAAATCGTGTCTTCGAGAATTTTCTGACCAATTCTCGAAGCTCACATGGAAAAAAGGTTTTAAACTTGTTACATGAGCAAATTTCGGAAGTTTTACACAAGGCAAAAATCGTGTCTTCGAGAATTTTCTGACCAATTCTCGAAGCTCACATGGAAAAAAGGTTTTAAACTTGTTACATGAGCAAATTTCCCCGACGTTTTCTCGGGAGTTATTTAATGAGTTGAGGGGAGGTCCCCATCAGGAGGCTCCTTCAACCTACTGAGTGGGGGGCCGCGCCGAGGCCTTCAGCCCGGTGAAATGGAGTAATAGTGGGGTCACTATTGCCGTGTATTAAAAGCGATGACCTCCCCTTCATAGCGGATTTTTTACACAAGGCAAAAATCGTAAGTCTTCGAGAATTTTCTGACCAATTCTCGAAGCTCACATGGAAAAAAGGTTTTAAATTTGTTACATGAGCAAATTTCGGAAGTTTTACACAAGGCAAAAATCGTAAGTCTTACACAAGGCAAAAATCGTAAGTCTTCGAGAATTTTCTGACCAATTTTCGAAGCTCACTTGGAAAAAGGTTTTAAACTTGTTACATGAGCAAATTTCGGAAGTTTTACACAAGGCAAAAATCGTAAGTCTTCGAGAATTTTCTGACCAATTCTCGAAGCTCACATGGAAAAAAGGTTTTAAACTTGTTACATGAGCAAATTTCGGAAGTTTTACACAAGGCAAAAATCGTGTCTTCGAGAATTTTCTGACCAATTCTCGAAGGTCACATGGAAAAAAGGTTTTAAACTTGTTACATGAGCAAATTTCGGAAGTTTTACACAAGGCAAAAATCGTAAGTCTTCGAGAATTTTCTGACCAATTCTCGAAGCTCACATGGAAAAAAGGTTTTAAACTTGTTACATGAGCAAATTTCCCCGACGTTTTCTCGGGAGTTATTTAATGAGTTGAGGGGAGGTCCCCATCAGGAGGCTCCTTCAACCTACTGAGTGGGGGGCCGCGCCGAGGCCTTCAGCCCGGTGAAATGGAGTAATAGTGGGGTCACTATTGCCGTGTATTAAAAGCGATGACCTCCCCTTCATAGCGGATTTTTTACACAAGGCAAAAATCGTAAGTCTTCGAGAATTTTCTGACCAATTCTCGAAGCTCACATGGAAAAAAGGTTTTAAATTTGTTACATGAGCAAATTTCGGAAGTTTTACACAAGGCAAAAATCGTAAGTCTTACACAAGGCAAAAATCGTAAGTCTTCGAGAATTTTCTGACCAATTCTCGAAGCTCACATGGAAAAAAGGTTTTAAACTTGTTACATGAGCAAATTTCGGAAGTTTTACACAAGGCAAAAATCGTAAGTCTTCGAGAATTTTCTGACCAATTCTCGAAGCTCACATGGAAAAAAGGTTTTAAACTTGTTACATGAGCAAATTTCCCCGACGTTTTCTCGGGAGTTATTTAATGAGTTGAGGGGAGGTCCCCATCAGGAGGCTCCTTCAACCTACTGAGTGGGGGGCCGCGCCGAGGCCTTCAGCCCGGTGAAATGGAGTAATAGTGGGGTCACTATTGCCGTGTATTAAAAGCGATGACCTCCCCTTCATAGCGGATTTTTTACACAAGGCAAAAATCGTAAGTCTTCGAGAATTTTCTGACCAATTCTCGAAGCTCACATGGAAAAAAGGTTTTAAATTTGTTACATGAGCAAATTTCGGAAGTTTTACACAAGGCAAAAATCGTAAGTCTTACACAAGGCAAAAATCGTAAGTCTTCGAGAATTTTCTGACCAATTCTCGAAGCTCACATGGAAAAAAAGGTTTTAAATTTGTTACATGAGCAAATTTCGGAAGTTTTACACAAGGCAAAAATCGTAAGTCTTGGAGAATTTTCTGACCAATTCTCGAAGCTCACATGGAAAAAAGGTTTTAAACTTGTTACATGAGCAAATTTCGGAAGTTTTACACAAGACAAAAATCGTGTCTTCGAGAATTTTCTGACCAATTCTCGAAGCTCACATGGAAAAAAGGTTTTAAACTTGTTACATGAGCAAATTTCGGAAGTTTTACACAAGGCAAAAATCGTGTCTTCGAGAATTTTCTGACCAATTCTCGAAGCTCACATGGAAAAAAGGTTTTAAACTTGTTACATGAGCAAATTTCCCCGACGTTTTCTCGGGAGTTATTTAATGAGTTGAGGGGAGGTCCCCATCAGGAGGCTCCTTCAACCTACTGAGTGGGGGGCCGCGCCGAGGCCTTCAGCCCGGTGAAATGGAGTAATAGTGGGGTCACTATTGCCGTGTATTAAAAGCGATGACCTCCCCTTCATAGCGGATTTTTTACACAAGGCAAAAATCGTAAGTCTTCGAGAATTTTCTGACCAATTCTCGAAGCTCACATGGAAAAAAGGTTTTAAATTTGTTACATGAGCAAATTTCGGAAGTTTTACACAAGGCAAAAATCGTAAGTCTTACACAAGGCAAAAATCGTAAGTCTTCGAGAATTTTCTGACCAATTTTCGAAGCTCACTTGGAAAAAGGTTTTAAACTTGTTACATGAGCAAATTTCGGAAGTTTTACACAAGGCAAAAATCGTAAGTCTTCGAGAATTTTCTGACCAATTCTCGAAGCTCACATGGAAAAAAGGTTTTAAACTTGTTACATGAGCAAATTTCGGAAGTTTTACACAAGGCAAAAATCGTGTCTTCGAGAATTTTCTGACCAATTCTCGAAGGTCACATGGAAAAAAGGTTTTAAACTTGTTACATGAGCAAATTTCGGAAGTTTTACACAAGGCAAAAATCGTAAGTCTTCGAGAATTTTCTGACCAATTCTCGAAGCTCACATGGAAAAAAGGTTTTAAACTTGTTACATGAGCAAATTTCCCCGACGTTTTCTCGGGAGTTATTTAATGAGTTGAGGGGAGGTCCCCATCAGGAGGCTCCTTCAACCTACTGAGTGGGGGGCCGCGCCGAGGCCTTCAGCCCGGTGAAATGGAGTAATAGTGGGGTCACTATTGCCGTGTATTAAAAGCGATGACCTCCCCTTCATAGCGGATTTTTTACACAAGGCAAAAATCGTAAGTCTTCGAGAATTTTCTGACCAATTCTCGAAGCTCACATGGAAAAAAGGTTTTAAATTTGTTACATGAGCAAATTTCGGAAGTTTTACACAAGGCAAAAATCGTAAGTCTTACACAAGGCAAAAATCGTAAGTCTTCGAGAATTTTCTGACCAATTCTCGAAGCTCACATGGAAAAAAGGTTTTAAACTTGTTACATGAGCAAATTTCGGAAGTTTTACACAAGGCAAAAATCGTAAGTCTTCGAGAATTTTCTGACCAATTCTCGAAGCTCACATGGAAAAAAGGTTTTAAACTTGTTACATGAGCAAATTTCCCCGACGTTTTCTCGGGAGTTATTTAATGAGTTGAGGGGAGGTCCCCATCAGGAGGCTCCTTCAACCTACTGAGTGGGGGGCCGCGCCGAGGCCTTCAGCCCGGTGAAATGGAGTAATAGTGGGGTCACTATTGCCGTGTATTAAAAGCGATGACCTCCCCTTCATAGCGGATTTTTTACACAAGGCAAAAATCGTAAGTCTTCGAGAATTTTCTGACCAATTCTCGAAGCTCACATGGAAAAAAGGTTTTAAATTTGTTACATGAGCAAATTTCGGAAGTTTTACACAAGGCAAAAATCGTAAGTCTTACACAAGGCAAAAATCGTAAGTCTTCGAGAATTTTCTGACCAATTTTCGAAGCTCACTTGGAAAAAGGTTTTAAACTTGTTACATGAGCAAATTTCGGAAGTTTTACACAAGGCAAAAATCGTAAGTCTTCGAGAATTTTCTGACCAATTCTCGAAGCTCACATGGAAAAAAGGTTTTAAACTTGTTACATGAGCAAATTTCGGAAGTTTTACACAAGGCAAAAATCGTGTCTTCGAGAATTTTCTGACCAATTCTCGAAGGTCACATGGAAAAAAGGTTTTAAACTTGTTACATGAGCAAATTTCGGAAGTTTTACACAAGGCAAAAATCGTAAGTCTTCGAGAATTTTCTGACCAATTCTCGAAGCTCACATGGAAAAAAGGTTTTAAACTTGTTACATGAGCAAATTTCCCCGACGTTTTCTCGGGAGTTATTTAATGAGTTGAGGGGAGGTCCCCATCAGGAGGCTCCTTCAACCTACTGAGTGGGGGGCCGCGCCGAGGCCTTCAGCCCGGTGAAATGGAGTAATAGTGGGGTCACTATTGCCGTGTATTAAAAGCGATGACCTCCCCTTCATAGCGGATTTTTTACACAAGGCAAAAATCGTAAGTCTTCGAGAATTTTCTGACCAATTCTCGAAGCTCACATGGAAAAAAGGTTTTAAATTTGTTACATGAGCAAATTTCGGAAGTTTTACACAAGGCAAAAATCGTAAGTCTTACACAAGGCAAAAATCGTAAGTCTTCGAGAATTTTCTGACCAATTCTCGAAGCTCACATGGAAAAAAGGTTTTAAACTTGTTACATGAGCAAATTTCGGAAGTTTTACACAAGGCAAAAATCGTAAGTCTTCGAGAATTTTCTGACCAATTCTCGAAGCTCACATGGAAAAAAGGTTTTAAACTTGTTACATGAGCAAATTTCGGAAGTTTTACACAAGGCAAAAATCGTGTCTTCGAGAATTTTCTGACCAATTCTCGAAGGTCACATGGAAAAAAGGTTTTAAACTTGTTACATGAGCAAATTTCGGAAGTTTTACACAAGGCAAAAATCGTAAGTCTTCGAGAATTTTCTGACCAATTCTCGAAGCTCACATGGAAAAAAGGTTTTAAACTTGTTACATGAGCAAATTTCCCCGACGTTTTCTCGGGAGTTATTTAATGAGTTGAGGGGAGGTCCCCATCAGGAGGCTCCTTCAACCTACTGAGTGGGGGGCCGCGCCGAGGCCTTCAGCCCGGTGAAATGGAGTAATAGTGGGGTCACTATTGCCGTGTATTAAAAGCGATGACCTCCCCTTCATAGCGGATTTTTTACACAAGGCAAAAATCGTAAGTCTTCGAGAATTTTCTGACCAATTCTCGAAGCTCACATGGAAAAAAGGTTTTAAACTTGTTACATGAGCAAATTTCGGAAGTTTTACACAAGGCAAAAATCGTAAGTCTTACACAAGGCAAAAATCGTAAGTCTTCGAGAATTTTCTGACCAATTCTCGAAGCTCACATGGAAAAAAAGGTTTTAAACTTGTTACATGAGCAAATTTCGGAAGTTTTACACAAGGCAAAAATCGTAAGTCTTCGAGAATTTTCTGACCAATTCTCGAAGCTCACATGGAAAAAAGGTTTTAAACTTGTTACATGAGCAAATTTCCCCGACGTTTTCTCGAGAGTTATTTAATGAGTTGAGGGGAGGTCCCCATCAGGAGGCTCCTTCAACCTACTGAGTGGGGGGCCGCGCCGAGGCCTTCAGCCCGGTGAAATGGAGTAATAGTGGGGTCACTATTGCCGTGTATTAAAAGCGATGACCTCCCCTTCATATCGGATTTTTTACACAAGGCAAAAATCGTAAGTCTTCGAGAATTTTCTGACCAATTCTCGAAGCTCACATGGAAAAAGGGTTTTAAACTTGTTACATGAGCAAATTTCGGAAGTTTTACACAAGGCAAAAATCGTAAGTCTTCGAGAATTTTCTGACCAATTCTCGAAGCTCACATGGAAAAAAGGTTTTAAACTTGTTACATGAGCAAATTTCGGAAGTTTTACACAAGGCAAAAATCGTGTCTTCGAGAATTTTCTGACCAATTCTCGAAGGTCACATGGAAAAAAGGTTTTAAACTTGTTACATGAGCAAATTTCGGAAGTTTTACACAAGGCAAAAATCGTAAGTCTTCGAGAATTTTCTGACCAATTCTCGAAGCTCACATGGAAAAAAGGTTTTAAACTTGTTACATGAGCAAATTTCCCCGACGTTTTCTCGGGAGTTATTTAATGAGTTGAGGGGAGGTCCCCATCAGGAGGCTCCTTCAACCTACTGAGTGGGGGACCGCGCCGAGGCCTTCAGCCCGGTGAAATGGAGTAATAGTGGGGTCACTATTGCCGTGTATTAAAAGCGATGACCTCCCCTTCATAGCGGATTTTTTACACAAGGCAAAAATCGTGTCTTCGAGAATTTTCTGACCAATTCTCGAAGCTCACATGGAAAAAAGGTTTTAAACTTGTTACATGAGCAAATTTCGGAAGTTTTACACAAGGCAAAAATCGTAAGTCTTCGAGAATTTTCTGACCAATTCTCGAAGCTCACATGGAAAAAAGGTTTTAAACTTGTTACATGAGCAAATTTCCCCGACGTTTTCTCGGGAGTTATTTAATGAGTTGAGGGGAGGTCCCCATCAGGAGGCTCCTTCAACCTACTGAGTGGGGGGCCGCGCCGAGGCCTTCAGCCCGGTGAAATGGAGTAATAGTGGGGTCACTATTGCCGTGTATTAAAAGCGATGACCTCCCCTTCATAGCGGATTTTTTACACAAGGCAAAAATCGTAAGTCTTCGAGAATTTTCTGACCAATTCTCGAAGCTCACATGGAAAAAAGGTTTTAAATTTGTTACATGAGCAAATTTCGGAAGTTTTACACAAGGCAAAAATCGTAAGTCTTACACAAGGCAAAAATCGTAAGTCTTCGAGAATTTTCTGACCAATTCTCGAAGCTCACATGGAAAAAAGGTTTTAAACTTGTTACATGAGCAAATTTCGGAAGTTTTACACAAGGCAAAAATCGTAAGTCTTCGAGAATTTTCTGACCAATTCTCGAAGCTCACATGGAAAAAAGGTTTTAAACTTGTTACATGAGCAAATTTCGGAAGTTTTACACAAGGCAAAAATCGTGTCTTCGAGAATTTTCTGACCAATTCTCGAAGGTCACATGGAAAAAAGGTTTTAAACTTGTTACATGAGCAAATTTCGGAAGTTTTACACAAGGCAAAAATCGTAAGTCTTCGAGAATTTTCTGACCAATTCTCGAAGCTCACATGGAAAAAAGGTTTTAAACTTGTTACATGAGCAAATTTCGGAAGTTTTACACAAGGCAAAAATCGTGTCTTCGAGAATTTTCTGACCAATTCTCGAAGCTCACATGGAAAAAAGGTTTTAAACTTGTTACATGAGCAAATTTCGGAAGTTTTACACAAGGCAAAAATCGTAAGTCTTCGAGAATTTTCTGACCAATTCTCGAAGCTCACATGGAAAAAAGGTTTTAAACTTGTTACATGAGCAAATTTCCCCGACGTTTTCTCGGGAGTTATTTAATGAGTTGAGGGGAGGTCCCCATCAGGAGGCTCCTTCAACCTACTGAGTGGGGGGCCGCGCCGAGGCCTTCAGCCCGGTGAAATGGAGTAATAGTGGGGTCACTATTGCCGTGTATTAAAAGCGATGACCTCCCCTTCATAGCGGATTTTTTACACAAGGCAAAAATCGTGTCTTCGAGAATTTTCTGACCAATTCTCGAAGCTCACATGGAAAAAAGGTTTTAAACTTGTTACATGAGCAAATTTCGGAAGTTTTACACAAGGCAAAAATCGTAAGTCTTCGAGAATTTTCTGACCAATTCTCGAAGCTCACATGGAAAAAAGGTTTTAAACTTGTTACATGAGCAAATTTCCCCGACGTTTTCTCGGGAGTTATTTAATGAGTTGAGGGGAGGTCCCCATCAGGAGGCTCCTTCAACCTACTGAGTGGGGGGCCGCGCCGAGGCCTTCAGCCCGGTGAAATGGAGTAATAGTGGGGTCACTATTGCCGTGTATTAAAAGCGATGACCTCCCCTTCATAGCGGATTTTTTACACAAGGCAAAAATCGTAAGTCTTCGAGAATTTTCTGACCAATTCTCGAAGCTCACATGGAAAAAAGGTTTTAAACTTGTTACATGAGCAAATTTCGGAAGTTTTACACAAGGCAAAAATCGTAAGTCTTCGAGAATTTTCTGACCAATTCTCGAAGCTCACATGGAAAAAAGGTTTTAAACTTGTTACATGAGCAAATTTCCTCGACGTTTTCTCGGGAGTTATTTAATGAGTTGAGGGGAGGTCCCCATCAGGAGGCTCCTTCAACCTACTGAGTGGGGGGCCGCGCCGAGGCCTTCAGCCCGGTGAAATGGAGTAATAGTGGGGTCACTATTGCCGTGTATTAAAAGCGATGACCTCCCCTTCATAGCGGATTTTTTACACAAGGCAAAAATCGTAAGTCTTCGAGAATTTTCTGACCAATTCTCGAAGCTCACATGGAAAAAAGGTTTTAAATTTGTTACATGAGCAAATTTCGGAAGTTTTACACAAGGCAAAAATCGTAAGTCTTACACAAGGCAAAAATCGTAAGTCTTCGAGAATTTTCTGACCAATTCTCGAAGCTCACATGGAAAAAAGGTTTTAAACTTGTTACATGAGCAAATTTCGGAAGTTTTACACAAGGCAAAAATCGTAAGTCTTCGAGAATTTTCTGACCAATTCTCGAAGCTCACATGGAAAAAAGGTTTTAAACTTGTTACATGAGCAAATTTCGGAAGTTTTACACAAGGCAAAAATCGTGTCTTCGAGAATTTTCTGACCAATTCTCGAAGGTCACATGGAAAAAAGGTTTTAAACTTGTTACATGAGCAAATTTCGGAAGTTTTACACAAGGCAAAAATCGTAAGTCTTCGAGAATTTTCTGACCAATTCTCGAAGCTCACATGGAAAAAAGGTTTTAAACTTGTTACATGAGCAAATTTCGGAAGTTTTACACAAGGCAAAAATCGTGTCTTCGAGAATTTTCTTTTTTTTTTAGGAGTAAAGGATACTCACACCTCCTCGTGGTCTTTGCTGGACGGTGAAATTTGACTTATCTATACAGAAGCGGCCAAACTTAATGGCATATCTTGAAAGCGCCAAAAATTTGGAATTCTTGGTATGTTCTTAGGAGGTCGTGACCTCCATTTCATAAATATTTTTTAAAAACTACAACTTTGTCAGGTCCACTTTATTTTGTGAACATTGTGAGGAGACTTATGAATTTCTATTTCTGTTATCTAGATACTTCTAATAATACGCCATCGAGTTTGACGCACCCTTTACATTAAAGAACGGCAATGAGAATGTCAAATTTCACTGACGAAGTGAGTAAATTTGAAAATTTTCATATATATGCATATATAATTCATAAATTATTGAACATTTCCTCTCGTCTAACTGTTAATATGTCTGTGCATGAAACATGATAACAATCCTCCATAGGAACCAAACTAACACGTTTTGTATCTCGTTCTGTGACATTATCATCTCGTGTCCCGTGTGTGTGTGTGTGTGTGTGTATATGGCGCTTTGGAATGTGCGACGTGTACGTCCGAGAAATCCCCGTCGAGGCTCCGATAGGCACCAGAAGCATGAGAACCTCCTCGTGAGCCGCTGCAGGACCGTTGCGCGGTACGAAATGTGAATTGAGACTCGCACGTCGTTCGCTTATACACACACACGCATACACTTACACGGTTCTCGGGCTGCTTTGGATCGTCCCCTCCGGCGGACAAGACAAGGGGCCGAGATGCTGTACGGCAAGCTGAGGATACACACCTGTAGGATCATACTGCTGACCTCGCTCGTCTGGTTCCTGGTCGACGTCGTCGTGTTGTCGTTCTACTCGGAGTGCCTCGGGGGCGCCTGCGGCAGGCCCGGCGACGGGGGCCGGCCCGAGGCGGAGGCGTTCGTGAACAACCTCAGCAACGACTATGACAGGGACGATAGGTTCGATGTGCGGGACAAGTGAGTAGAACCAAAAATGTTCACGTCTGCTGTCGAAACCATAGGAAACCATTGAAACGTTAATGTTTGGTCTGTGTGTCTCTGTAGTTTGTAAATTGCACAGTGCAACATAAAATGGACCCAAATGGTTGTTACTTCTCTCTAGTCGAACCTGTCTTAAGGAACCCTTGTGAAGGAGGAGAGTTGTTTAATCTAAAACACAAATCTGAAAATGTGATGAATTGAGTTGAACGTTATATATGTTTACCTACACTTACACCTTTGCAAACGACAGGAATCGACTGTTGATAATCAACATATGTGTCCATATGATCATCACATTTTCATTCCTATACTCAAACCTCTCTCAAAAAATGCCCATTAATTCAATCCAGACTTTACACTTTGAAAATCCCTCTGCCCATCGCAGTAAAACTCTTGAACTCGATATTCACATTCTACATTCCATAATGCTTCTTTGCTTCCAGCGTCGATGCCGGCACGGGAGTCCAGCTGACATACGCCCCGAACGCGCTCCGGCACTGGAGGCAGGCGCCGACCGTCACGCCGGGCCCAGGTCGCGTCGGTGAGATGGGTAAGGCGGTCCGCGTGCCCGCCGACCAGGAGGCGCTCGCCAAGGAGCGATTCAAGCTCAACCAGTTCAACCTCATGGCCAGCGACATGATCTCGCTGAACCGGTCGCTCGCCGATGTACGGTTAGAAGGGTGAGTGTGGGTATTTTTGAAAACGCTTCGGCGGTATATGGGGTAACGGTTATAGGTTGGGTTATGCATGTAGGTGTAGAAAATCTGTTTTACCCTACCTGGTGACTTGTACAGATATTCTTGGGGATGTTTCAGTAAGTAAATACTGTAGAAGAATTTACTTGCTTCTCACCGGTGCAGGTATTGTGGAGGTTTGACAATATTTTTTGTGACCACTTCATGGTAAAAATGGCCATGTGACCTGAGGAGTCATCTCATTTTTCTAACTGGAATGCTGTTAATATTTTGTGATTTTCTTTTTGTTTTATTAGATATGAAATACTGCTTTCTAAAAGGGCACTTGGAAGACATCTACTTCGGGTGTTTTTACTTGTATCGGCATTAAGCTACCCTTCAGGGTTTAATTACCATAGTAGTTTTTCATTGAAAATACACTCTCAACCCTTAGCAAAATTTCTGTCCCTGTTAGGTTATGTATGTGAATGTGCAGGAAATGTGGAAATGTATTTTTAATGGGTTAAGTACTATCCACGCGCAGATGGCAAAGATACATTTATGAATAGTAAATTTGCTGTGATTAAAAGAGCGCAAATTCGGTATCAACGAAAAGAAAATTTGATCAGAAGCTGTCCTTAGATTAGTAAATTTCGTTTATTTGTCTTTAATACTCGATTAACATTTAATTTCAAATTGATTGCAAGTTGATTAGAAAGTGATTGTGTTGCTTTTGAAGAATAAGTCAATTGTTGTTTACACGAGTAATTCAGTGCTAATAAAATTATTTCGTGTTTTCTATTGGAAAGCTGGAAGACATGTCGAAATATATTTTATGTGAGTACATCGGAAACGAAATGTTAAAGTTCGCTAGTCGAAATGTTAAACGATTCACCTTCTTTTTAGTTTATTGCTTGTCTTTGCCGAAATCCGTTTATTATGGTAGTAAATAGTAAATTACATCACTTAATTAGTCTAATCTAGTTACTTACGCTGTCAAATCGAAATAGAAAGAAGGATTATTCAAGCGAAACTCCGTCGAAATAAGGAAATTAATTTACATCTGTCGCATAACCGAAAATTAACCGGTAAACCACGTACTTTATTAAAAACACAGGAAACAAGTAATTGACGATTGTACGGTTTTCACCTGTGCGCGTTTCGTCATTATTATTAATAACGGCAAAATGGCCCGTTTGTTGTAAATTTTTTCTGCATGCAGGTAATTAAGCGACCTTACGCTTTCACATCTGTTAACCTTCTTTAAAAAAAAACGAATCGGATGTATTCCGAGCTAATCTGAATATCAAATGAATTATGTAACGATCATCAGAACGAAAAAAAGGTGGATTATGTCAGTTGAGCTCTACTTCTCGATTATTAGATTTAAGGTAGATATAATTAAAAGATGTATCTCAAATAGTATTATACAGTACAGTTGAAACGAAAAGATAGAAAAAATTTTTCGCTGCCCAGCAATTACAAAGTTCCGGCTTTTAATTAAAAACTAACAAAGCAAGGTGTTAGACACGCCAGGCCATAAATTTACTTCTTCCTTTGGCCAGTGTTTGCTTCCATCTTCGCATGTACGCCTTTTCAAATTGTAGTTTCCATAAAAGATACCAGCCCATTAGGACAAATTTTTCGAACTGATTAGTTAGTTAATCAAATAAATGTTATGTCACTTTTTGTTAGAACGAAAATTAAAATTCTCCCTCAATCTTGCAGCTGCAAATCCAAGAAGTACCCCAAGCTGCTCCCGACTACCTCGATCGTCATAGTTTTCCACAACGAGGCCTGGTCGACGTTACTCAGGACCGTATGGAGCGCAATAAACAGGTCGCCAAGGCCTCTCCTGAAGGAGATCATACTAGTCGACGATGCCAGCGAAAGAGGTACCACAATTTATTTATTTAAAACCAGTAGTTTACATCTTCAATAATCCAGAGGAGATACAGAAAATTGAATTATGTAAAACACATTGGTTACTTATATTTAATTCAATACTACAAAAATATTACATTATAATGCAACGCCTTGTACATTAATTGTGCTGCTTATTGATATATCTCCTTGTTTTCATTAATTATTTACAAGTTGTTTTTATTTACATACAGATATTTTATTCAATTAATTCTCATTGCTTGTATTTCTAGTTTTCAACTCATTTAGCAACACATTAAAGTATATAATAAGCAGTATGTATACAATTTTTCTTATAGAACGGTTCCAACAAACCATAGAATCGTATAGAACTGTGTTGTTTCCGATTCCATTTCTTCTGCCATTCATTGTTTTTCATATTTGACTCGATGCCCTATTCTGTTTTTAGAACACTTGGGTAAACAATTGGAGAACTACGTGAAGACTCTGCCCGTACCCGTGTTTGTCCTGAGGACGGAGAAGCGGTCCGGGCTGATCCGGGCCAGGCTCTTGGGGGCGAAGCACGTCACTGGGCAGGTGATCACTTTCCTGGACGCGCACTGCGAGTGCACGGAAGGCTGGCTCGAGCCGTTATTAGCGAGGATCGTCGAGAATAGGAAGACGGTCGTCTGCCCCATAATCGATGTGATATCTGACGAGACGTTCGAGTACATCACTGCTTCAGATATGACCTGGGGCGGCTTCAATTGGAAGCTGAATTTTAGATGGTAAAAGGAAATTTTTGATTCTTGTGTAATTAGGTTGGTGGATTGTAGTAGGGTAACTAACATGCTCAAGGCAAATACATGTATGTATTATCGAATAGTTGAGATGTGTTAAACATTGTAAATTTAATTGAAATGTTTGGCTTTGATATTCTGAAATGACATAATCTAGAAGGCTGAAGTCTGGAAAAGTCCCAAATTGGATTCTTCTGGAATTTCTGATGCAGATTTGCGAGCCCTGGCTCGCCATCTAGTCTGACGAATACGGTACATATTGGGTTGTTTTTGGATATCTTTTCTATTCATATTCTGTTTAGAATATGAATATATACGCAACAATTTTCAATTGTTTCTGGTATTTTCCAGGTATCGCGTCCCCCAAAGGGAGATGGACAGGAGGAATGGAGACAGAACCGCCCCCCTACGTACCCCGACGATGGCCGGAGGATTGTTCGCCATCGACAAGGAGTATTTCTACGAGCTAGGATCGTATGACGAGGGAATGGACATCTGGGGTGGAGAAAATTTGGAGATGAGCTTTAGGGTAAAGTGAATGGAGGGTTTGCTTTTGAAACGGTGAATTTTCATGTCTATTTTATATCGACTTGAGAATTCACTTGCGCTGAGTCAGTTCAAAAACTTACTCATGTTTCACATCCAACATTATTAGATTTTAGATTTTAAGGTACACGGTGATCGAGGTATGTGCTGTCGTTCAATCGCCTTTGTCATTAATAATGAGTCGATAAGCACTTCTCTCGATCACCCGTTCCCTCGGGACCTTCCCGTTTATGAAGTGGAATCTCACGTTTCTCGAAAACCCCCCCAGGTGTGGCAGTGCGGTGGCACCCTCGAAATAATCCCGTGTTCGCACGTGGGCCACGTGTTCAGGGACAAGTCGCCCTACACGTTCCCAGGCGGAGTCTCGAAAATAGTCCTCCACAACGCCGCGAGAGTCGCAGAGGTCTGGATGGACGAATGGAGGGATTTCTATTACGCCATGAACCCAGGTTTGATCACAATCCAAAAACCGAGACACCTCTAACCTAGGCTGATAGATTGTTTAATCCGTTGACTGATTACTAATGGAGAATGCCGAGAGTTGACGCTTTTTTTAAGGATACTTGGGGACTAATGTGACTAATTTAATCATGTTTCTTCCAGGGAGAGTTGCTTGATTTAAATCTTAGTTTCTTGATTGGAACATCACACTTAGCCAGTGATTAACGAACATAAATTACCAATTATTTTGTAGAGTATAGATATTAACATTGGAAATGATCACAGTGGCGACTCATTAGAACAGTAATAAATCTGATCAAGGTGAGTCGCCACCGTTAAAGTGTTTAACCTGCTCGTAATATTCAGGAGATTTATATTTTTGAATCTGCGTTTATAACATGGAGAGTTTTTGACTGACCCTCTTCTCTTTCTATTTATTAACAATGTTATATATTTTGTGGGCGGTTGCTGCAGGTGTGGATGTGCGGTGGTCAGCTGGAAATAGCGACGTGCTCCCACGTGGGGCACGTCTTCCGTAAATCGACGCCGTATTCCTTCCCTGGGGGCACAAGCAGAATAGTGAACCATAACAATGCTCGTCTCGCTGAGGTTTGGCTGGATCAATGGAAGGAATTCTACTATAACATTAACCCAGGTCTCGAAATATACATAACGTGTTACTTTCCACTTTCTAACTGCATGTGGGAATGTTGCTTGATTGCGTACGCTTTAACTCTGCATGAAGTTGTTGATTTAGGTGGGAGTAGATTGTAGTACTTGTTTCTGACACCAAAGGCACCGTTTTTCGGTTTTTTGTCGAAATTTAAAGATCGTCTTGTTTCTGTTTGCTTTGTGTTTCGTGTTCGATTTTTCTGGAATAGCTTGTAAGTTCACAAAAGCACCGACACGTTCTAATGCATATTGTAACCGACTAATTTATGAACACAAATCGATACAGGTGCCAAAAATGTGCCAGTGGGTGACATTTCGTCGAGAAAGGAGCTCAGGGAGAGGCTCAAGTGTAAAGACTTCAGGTGGTACCTCGAGAACATCTACCCCGAGTCCCAGATGCCTTTGGACTATTACTACCTCGGAGACGTAAGTTGCATATTTTTTAAACAAGTCCGAAGGTTATAGTTGAAATAGGAATAGTATTACAAACATTGATAGAGTAGTAGTGTAATAAGAAGACTTTAAATTTTTGATAGAATGTATAAGTTGGTTAAAGCGAGGGGTTGGTTCAGCTATCAGTTCCGTCATAATAGTCTAGCCTCTATTACTATATCCCTCTCTCTGGATTTTCAATTGGTGGTTAGGGTCTCGACCAATGAAAGGTACTGGATCCTTCCGAAGTTTGGCTATAGGAAGCTTTCCTTATTTTAATGCCGTATAACCTGAAAATTTCAAATGTTTTTAAAAGTTTCTTCAGGTATGTTTTTCATTGGTATTATAAATAAGGAAAAGTTCCTTCTTAACAGTGTGAAGAGTCCCTAATTATAATTGCCACCTGTGTCTTTCTTATTTGATTTTTTTGAACACTAAGTAACTTTCCACCTTACCTTTTCAGATAAAGAACGTGATGTCCAAAACCTGCCTGGACACCATGGGCAGGAAGTCCGGAGAGAACCTCGGCATGACCTATTGTCACCATTTAGGCGGGAACCAGGTGTTCGCCTACACGAAACGGCAGCAGATAATGTCTGACGATAATTGCCTGGACGCGAGCAGCAAATCCGGACCTGTTAAGCTCGTCAGGTGTCACGGGATGGGAGGGAACCAAGCCTGGATATATGATGATAACGTAAGTAAATGGTCAGAATTATAGTCCCGGATTGAAAAACTGTACCTTGGGAGTGTACTAACTTGACCCACTATTGGTAAATGGACCTTATTAACTATACTTGACACTTCATGAAAAACTAGATTGGCGTTTTAATTTGGCTGAAGCACTGTTATGTGTAGTTTCAGTAAGGTTTTTTCTTACATTTCTTAGGTATTTCACTTTCGCTAGTGTGCTTACAGATGTATCATTAATTGATATGTTGGTTGCATACTACTACTTTTAGTGAAAGTGGTATAAACATTTAATATTACTGTTTTAGTTAATACTTTAAAAATGGTATTTAAAGTGCTTGTGTCTTTTAAATATACAAATGTAATGCACTCATTACTATAATAATATATAGTTAATAATAATAATAGTAAATAATAATAATAAGTTAGTCGAGGTATGTAACTTTAAATGCCTCGGAAAACTTAAATTTTGTAAATATTTTTATTATACATCTGCACATACCAATTTCTAAATTTTTCAGCATTACACTTCCATTAAGTTAAGGATAGTCATTATAATTAAACTCCATCCCATTCATCTAACCTATGTAATGAAGATATTTAGACTGAATGTTATGTCTTTTGTTATTATAAATTATTTTTGTAGTTGCTGACGATCAAGCATGTGAACACCGGCAGCTGTCTGACGAAGCCGGATCCGAGCGACATGAACCTCCCGTTGTTGAAACGCTGCGATCAATCCGAGGCCCAGCAATGGATAATGGACAGCGAGTTCAAGTGGCAGGCGAGGAATCCGCAGGAGGAGAGATAATATATCTCTCGCCTTTAAATCTTTTTATGTGATATTTAAAAGAAGAGAATCTAAGGAGACGTTAGAAGACAGTTTAGCTAGAAAAAAAAGAGCAATCGAATTATTTTTATTATTAATTAATTAGTTAATTACTTGTTGATGTGCGGGGTGTCTTACCGTAAGTCACCTAAGGTGTGTACGAAGTGAAGACCGCCACCTGCGGTTTTCGTTTCGTATACACCAAGCGTTTTGTACAGTTTCCTTGATCATACTATATTTTTGTTACTAATGGTATTTATTTATTGTCGGTAGATAAATTTCCTTTTGTACATTTTTGTTGCATTCCAGAGAAGTCCTTCCAATCGGGTAAGACTTTATTTTGTTTAAAAGCATAAAAGGAAGTCTTCTTTTTCTAATTTTATTTTTATTTTAATGACTGCCATTTGTAAATATAGTTCAAATCAAGACCAATGGACGAATATGTGCATTTTTATTACTGTAAGTGGGTGAATAATAATAATAATGTTAAGTAGTTAGGTTATCACTGATTGTATTCGTATTTACCATCAAAGGTATAAACGGATATGAAGTGAAGATGGCACTGAAAATACTTCGATTCGAAAAATTGGGCAGCACGTTTTGATGGTGAATATAAAGCCCCATCGGATTTTTCAGGTCGAATGTTTCCATTGACCTAACAGAAGCGGAAGAGAAGAAACCATATCATGTCTGAAACTGTACATACATACATATTACGAGTGTGGTTTATTTTTATTTCGTAATAGGCCTAATGTAAGCGTGTACAGAAACAAAGAGTGTTATTAGTTTGAAATGTGCAATTTGTCATATATTTTTATTCAACGAAATCTTATAAAAATTCCTCGTATATGACAATAAAATCAGTTTAATGTTGGGTGTTAGGGAGCCGCTATTAGGTTTGTTTTATCGTTCTTTATAAAGTATATTGACAGATTTTATTTTATTTTATGTCATTTGGTGAGGAGGATAACTTGTAAAATATCGAATACCAGTGTAAAAAGCAGCTACAGTTATAGCCAATTTTGTCTAGATAACTTATTTATTTAATGAAACTGCTGGATTTAAGGCACATTATGTTACACAAATTGATTTGTTGGGAACATAATTTGCCTTAGAGGTACGACATATCTTGAGTTTGAGAAACTCGTTTATTGTTATTTTTGTTATCGTATATATTGTACAATTCTTACTGTAAATTATCATACGATGATAGGCTAGGTGGTGGTGCAATCCGGCTTATTCTAAAATTTAATAAAGATTTTTGTAATTAATAGTTTTCTTTGCAAACTCAAAGTATTTTATAATACGAAATGAAATTCTTAACTCTATTACATTGTTCTCGAACACTTTAGTTTCTTAAAACTAAAATTACATTCTAAAACCCTCGACACCTCATTCCTTGTCCCAGTCCTCGTGCTCCAAATTGAACGCCTGTATGTTATCTATATGTACGCACGTAGTTTGCTCCATCACTGGTTTTCCATCGACCTCGTAGAACAGATGGGCCTTGTGCTTCGAGTCGCAGTTGAGCATGTGGATGGCGAGGAGGTCCTTCGTCCTGAAGCGGTGCAGCGCGTTGTACGGGCACGTCACGAAGTCCGGGTAATTTACCATGCAGCGGAGGACGTGGCGCTGCAGCGAACTTTCCGTCATCTTGTGCGCCGGGTTGAAGGGGCACGAAACCAGTTTGTCTTCCCTGATTGATAAGTTATAATTGTTGAATTAATAGTTCATCCAGATTTGTTATTAGGGTTAGGGGTTAGGTTAAACTGTGAGCCCCCATGCTGTGAATGAGAGTTCTTAAAGAGTAGTACGACTCGAGATGTGGGAGCATTTTGTAAAAGAGGTAATGCTCATGGTGTTTTTAAGCTATCCATTAAAGGAAAAGATGTGTAATTAAGTTTACTTACATGGCAATTCGGGAGGTTATGTTTACTCTACTATGTGCTCCCTCTACTCCCCAATTAATGAAGTCTTCTACTTTTAAGTTGGGTTGCCTACGCCCAAGGGGTTATCTAAAGGCGCGAAATGGTTTCGATACCTCCGATTAATCTGCTAACCTTCCCGATACTTCTGTTATCCTGGTACCAAATGTCGATTTCACGAGCACGTTTTCGTCTATTTCAAAAATTCGAATCTGTCAAAACACATATGAAAATCGACCATTCGTACCAGGATAACAGGAGTAGCGAGGAGGTTATCGATGTAGTTTGAAAATTTAAATTCAAACTTCGCGCGATATGATCACGCGCTAGTACATGATGACCTCCTCGATACTCCTGTTATCCTGGTACCAAATGTCGATTTCACGAGCGAGTTTTCGTCTATTTCAAAAATTCGAATCTGTCAAAACACATGAAAATCGACCGTTCGTACCAGGATAACAGGAGTAGCGAGGAGGTTATCGATGTAGCAGGTGGTGTGGAGATATATCGCGCTAGTACATGATGACCTCCTCGATTCTCCTGTTATCCTGGTACAAAATAGAGATTTTCAAATGCGAGTTTTCGCCGATTCGCCCACGCTTTCTTTACAAGTAGATTTTTCTGAGTTTCTGAGCACTTGGGCCCTTTGTATATCTAAAATTGGGGTGGCAAACGAAAGGGGGGTTTTTCTGATGCCAGAAATAAAAGTCTTTTCGCTGTAAAGTGTTTATTTTTCGAAATATACGTAAATGTTTAATACAACAGGTTCTATTTTCTTTAAATCCCAATATATCAACGCCATTTAGGCCTAGCGCCTTCATTTTTAGCCACAGGTCCATAAACAATCTCAAAATTTTGGTTAAAAGTGAAAGAAAACGATATCTTAAAAAATATACAGTACACCTATTCAAACGTCGCGCCAAATTCGTTTGTTTAAGGTCATTGGAGGTTTTCAAGTGACATTACCCCTGAAATATATGCAACTATACTTGCACATAATATAGGCTGGATAATGTAGAACCAAATAATTCCAGGCTAGTAAAACGAACCAGTTAGGTTCTCCAGTTGACCACTAAATCGAACTGTCGCCGATTTTGTACACGATAAGGCCATTATGTTGTTTAATATTAATTGTGACATCTTCAATAACGTATGCAACCCAATATACCTACTGAAATAGAATTTAAAATTTTCAGTTAAGTACCATAAAAGATTTGATTTAAACCAGAAGGTAGTCTCATCCATTTGTATCGCTTGCTTGGTGTGCTCTTACGCTCAAATTAATTGTCTATTTGTTCTGAATTGGGTTGCATGCGCCCCATGGGTTATACCAGCTTAAAACCTGCCCCTCCCCTTATTCTGGTATCAAATTCAAATGTAGTTTTCATCAAATCGAAGCTTTAGAAGTTTGAACAGATTCAATGGGGTGGATTTTGATAGCTGTAAGTTTTAAGATTAAAATGTTTGGTGAAAGAGGTTCACTTAGTTATGCTAAAAGTAATACAGTTCTAAAGCACTTATTTTCGATCTCTTGCAAGCTACAAGTGAACCTTAAAATTATTACATTTCAAACTACTCTTCTAATTTTCCCAAGAAACGCATAACAATTTTTTGAGCCATCGACTTGTAAGAAGCTTACGCTTGGCCTAACGGTTTTTGAAAAAAATTTCATTTAACAGAAACATTACTAATGGTTAAACGCAGTCAATCTACTGGATTTAAATTATTTTTCATTGTTGAATATGTTCAATGCATCATATGAAAACTCCAATTACAAAAAATATTGCCACACTTTCATATACAAACTTATATTCTATATATTCTTGAAAAATAATTTAAATCAACGTATGCTGCATATCTTAATAACAATAAAATGTCTAGTGCACATTTTTAACTCATTTAAAACAATTATCCTAGTCTTAATTATCACATTCTGTAATACATTTATAAATAGCAAATAAAACGGTAACATTTAATTTGTTTACATATCTCGATCATTTATTATTTCATATTTACAGTTAAAGCTATGCACAACATACAAAAAGTACTTAATTGGTCGCTTAGATGTAATTTTAATAATTTGCTGTGTTGTTCCCGAGTTTTGTTTTCAAAAGATGTCGTTTATTTTCATTTTAAATACCAACAGGGTAATAAAGCTTCGATTGTTTAAATAACAAAAATTAAATTTTATTCATTTCATATTGTTAAAATTACAAATCAACTTCCACTAATGAATCGGACCATTGAAAACTAATTGACAGTTCCTGAAGGTTCTTACATCCTTCGGATCCCACACTCTTTATTTCGATTTATTAACTTTCGTCATGAACAGGTATAAACGTATGGAAAGAGATCAGATGAAACGTGTATGCTTGCTTTTTTATTTAAAATATAATTTCTTACACTGGAAGTTGATATAAAATATATAAGAGCACTTTAAGTACTACATATATATTTTGTTCAGAATATCACATGGTCTTCACATTTGTGAAAAATACCAACCCGTCCTGACCCCTTCCCGTTACCCGGACGGGATCAGGAGCGTTTGTATATCTCAAAGTGCACGTACGGACGTTCAACACCCTCGCTCACAACATCGTCAAAAGAACGTCAAAATCCGCACGTGCCTTTCAACCTTACATTTAAAAAAGGAAATCAAATATATACTGCTAGTCTATCTTAAAAAATACTGTTAAAATATATATACACAAACTCAAAACGATAAGTCTAAAATATATGGCATCTTATAACACAGCGGATGACGGATCGGTTATTCGACGACGTTCGTGACGGCGGCCACTATGACGATACCGAGCATCAACGACAGCAACTGCTTGATCGACTCCTTCGGGTTCTCCTCTTTGAGCAGGTCCGGCAGGACGGTCACCAGCGAGATGTGGAGGAACGTGCCGGCCGTGAACGGGAGGATCCACGAGCTCCTCGCTTCTGAAAGGCAAGTTAAAAAAATTAAGAGGTTGAATGATACAGAAAGAGGAGACGGTAAGACTGTGAACTCTTTTTCAGAATTTAAATAGCTGGGAGTGGTGCTTCTGAAAGAGCACAACGGTCGAAAAGATATTGACAACCGTACTCGACTACGGTACAAATACCAACATGAATACGTACAAGAGCACAACATAATGATGAAGAAAAAGAGGAACCACTTACAAAATTTACCAGATCTTGGATCATAGACCATAGGAGTACATACACAACTTCCTATACATTAATGCGCCACCTATGAGTGATATTTAAACCTGTGGGTGCTACATAAATCTCTCTATTTTGATGTCCCTCTACTAGTAGTGAACATTACTCGTACATCACGCCTGTGATTTTTGTAAGTATAACCTTCCGTTATAATCCTCCCCATTAACACATCTACTGCATGTATACAACTGCAGAAGCTTCCCGAAACATGTCCAACTTTCAATTACAATATCGTTCAAAACTGCTATTTCGTTCGGTTTTCATATATACCTAAGGAAGTCTTGGCGCCGCTGAACTGTATGGCGGCGAGCGCGCCGACGAGCCCTATGCCGGCCGTGAAGATCTGGGAGACGGCCGCGTACCACCTCGTGAAGCCGGACTTGAGGAGTATGGCGAAGTCTCCGACCTCGTGAGGGATCTCGTGGACGAGTATAGCGAACGTCGTCAGCAGGCCGAGCCTCAGCGAGACGAGGAAGGCGCCCCCGAGGGAGAGGCCGTGCGTGAAGTTGTCGAGCGCGTTCGACAGGAGGTTCAGGTAACCGGTGATCTGAAAAAGGGAAGCAAATAATAATCAATCTTTCTATTCTAATCCAAGTCAAACGAGTAGAGACCGATGATATATTAGTGAGTGTGTCCGTTATATTTCCGATCACCTCCAAGGGGTGATCGACTGATAAGAAATTTTGTTAGGTGATAAACAATGTGTTTATCGATTAAGTTCACACGAACCATTAAAAAAATAATAGAAACGTCTGTCGACTCCTTTCCTCCACGTTATCATTTAAGTTAAACACTGTAAATACACTCTTAATCCTAAATTACTTACAAAACAGATTTACATATTTAATTATGAAAATGTGTTGTCATGTCTGAGTTGGATAAAATTTAAAACTACCAGACCTAACCGAAAAATAAGAACTGTAAGGCACTGCCTTTAACTCACATGGACGTATTAAGGATACACAAGGCAAATGGCCAGAATATTGTAAAGCGGAGGTGCCTATGCCTATGGGCATTCATGCTCAACTTGAGTACAAATTGAGTGTAACAATGAATCTACCTCTAAATAAGCAAAAGACGCTTTATAGCGACAGAAATACGACAGTTTTCTCTTGGATTTGTCTTTGTGTTTTATGCATTGCCGGACTTACGTGAGTGAGTCTCTTGTGATCCTGTGTAGCGCCCTTCGTGTTATTGTTCTCCGAAGCACCCTTCGAGGCGTCTCGATGGTCGGCGGCTTTCTCGATCATGGAGAAGATTTTCTCCGCCGTCACAAACACGATCAGACCGGTCAATATTAAGACGCCGCTGTTCAAACTTTGATGGCCATCTGGAGAAATAAAAATAGAAGCTCAGAGATCTTAGATGACCATGGGTCATCCCCAAGTTTTACATTTAAATTACTCATAATACAATTTTTGAAACTGTTAAATAAGGTGTGTACTTAAATCATGACTCACCTTTTTTGGCTGTATCGTTCGCCCATATCTCGGGTAAAGAGTGTAAGAAGACGTCGGCCAGTAATCCTCCTACGGCGAAACTGAGGAGAATTTTCAGCTTATTGGCGCCGTCTGCAAGAACGCAATGATATAGCTTCGTTGAAATCGGTTACCATTTATTCTACATACATAAACACACAAAAAATTTGTTGAGGTTAGGTCAAACAACCGATTTGCTCTCTGCGCATGAGCACAAGCACGGAACAATAGATCGAACTTACTTTGGCGCAAAGTTCAAACCTGAAACATCAAAACAAAGCGTAATAATTAACACTGTGCCAGTCGCATTGTGTTTGGAACCGTGATGTTTATAAATAAATCTAATGGATTGTTGAGAGAGTCACGACCTTTCCATTATAAAGCCCGATAATAAAGGCCGCTAACCGCGTGTTGAGTCGATTTAATATGCAATGGGGGTTTTTGCTTGTTGTTGGTTCTTTTCCTGGTAGCGATTAGATGTTAATTTTGTGTAATTACAACGATTTTAACGAGGAAGTTACGTATGCGTCGACTTCTCGCGAATAAAATCACAGAAACAAATAAATCAAGACGAAATTGAAAGTGAATATGCATAATACACAATTATCGCTGCTTTGAATTTTCAGTTACTGCATTTCCGATAGGTTTTCTGGAAACTGCCAAAGGCTTTAACGGAAAGAAATGAAGCAAAGGCCTATTGGGTTTAAAATGCTTACGAAACCTTCCAGATTTGTTTAATAATCATCTGAGGTTCCCTGGAACGTTCCCAAGATTCCTGTCAAATTCCCTATGGTTTCTCATATGGTATACTAAAAACCGAAGGCTGCTACCTAGAAACAAATTGAAAATAAATTTCAAAGACTACTAACTTGTGACGCCACATGAAATGAAACATTTGTATATCACTCTTATGCAATTATTTACTTTTATTATCAATTTTTAATTCAAAATCGACACTTCGCTTCCTTTTATCTTTCGATTTAATTGTTTCGTCTTATCGTCCACTTCAATGGTTGTAATTAATTCGAACAACTTGGGATGTATGTAAGTACCATATATTTGATTTAAATTTCTATAATTCCAGATGTGTGAACGTTCCAATGAAACATTTCCGATACGAACGTTACATATGGACGTCCTTATCTTTTTGACCTAGAAAGGTCCATTTATTTATCAGCCGCAGCGCATGAGTAATTTAAATCTGAAATGACAAAGCGATCTGCAAATGTGTCATACATCGCAAAAAATAACACAAGGAACGTCTGATTTAAATCCATCGAACTTATTTAATTGCGTAAAGTAATTAATAATTCAGAGCATACTTAAGGCAGACTTGTCATATCTAGTCACGTATAATTGATCGCTCGATTAGATTAGTGAGCACTGCAGCTTCTTATGAATAAAATGTTTTTACTCGTGGGGTCAGTTCGATTATTCAAAAATGCATATTTAATTACGTGGAAATTCAATTTTCTCATTTTTAATGGAAGGGGAAGTGTCTCAGTGTCGATAAGAAAATCCAATTTTCTTGAAGCGCTAAGGTCTCATACGCATGGTGTAGCTTATTGATTGATTCTTATTTGTTATAGGAATCTTATCTAATAAACAATAAGGTACATGGTTTTCAACATTTTTACAATGTATGTATGGCACTTAAAAAACAAGGTCGACTATTTTTCTTCCCATTTTGTACGCAACAAGTGCCGAAATAATAGTATTTTAACGCTAAGCAATTGTTTTATGGTCCAACAGATTTATTGCAATCATGATGTAAGTAATATTACATAACACTCATTTGGTACCGATATGGTACTATCGACTTCCAACAATAAATAGCAGAAAAGTGAAACTTGAGATTACAGAGAAAGTGCAATTGTATACTTCATTCAAATCCTCCTAAAACCAGTCCATCCAAGGTTATCTTTTTTTAAACCTTGAATATGTTATATCAAACAGCTCTTCACATAAGATGAAAACATAATAAGCGTTCAAATTTCACTAACAAAGTTACAAAATATTTTTAGAAATATAGAAAATTTATGGCAATGAAAACCGCGACCTTAAACACCAAACAATGAAAAAACAGAGACCTTTAGATACTCTCACTGACTTCCAAGTAGGTAAGTTATGTGAGACCTTACAACCAAGTCAGGTACATTATTTACAATAATTATTTAATGTGCACTACTGGTAAAATCTAAGATATGCAAAAGTTTTACTGACACATGAATTAAACGGTTGCGAGTTAACTTCAAATACCTAATAAGGTGCAATTTCCACTAGACAAAGTCTTATGAAGGAACAGCCTTGGTCGGGTGCTGGAATATCTGGTACCAAAACCCGGTGGGAAGGCCCCTAACCATGGGGGTAGGGGAACAAGAAGGTTTCACCACCTAGAAGGTACGATGGTCACAGACAAAGGGAAGGAAGCTTCACATCAAGACAAAGACAGTGGCTATAATAATGTAACAGTGGATAACATGAAGGTCATTTGGACCAGTCATCTTTAGTTACTGACTTCTGACGTCATACTGATGGGGAATTTCAAATATGGGGATAATAATTTTTGTTTGTTTTGAAGTCACGTTTCTATGTTTTTCTAATTAGATGCTTGATTAGCCAGAATGGGTATTGAAAGATGTCTGTTGAACTTTCTACATTGTTCAAATGATCAAATTTTACAAAGCCTGATAGCCTAACAATTGTTATCAACTTCAAATGCATTTTATCCCATCTCTAAAGTGAAATTGTTATTCAACAGATTGCAGTAAAATTATGTAACTTGTTTTTGTTCATCGCTGTAGGAAATGTCTGAAATTAAATTTAGAAGTATAATTTGTGCATTGTCTGTTAATATTAAAAAGAGTGATTCATTACAATGGATTGGTCGTTTAGCTTTTTTGAATGAATAGTCCACTTAACTTCCAAAACAAAAACAAAGGATAATACGGACAAAAGTTCCAAAACAATTCGGAATATATTATACGAATACACGTGCAGCAATTTGAACATGCCACTGATTCCGGATGGAAAACCTAGCAGTCTCATCGGCTGAGGCCGCTGTGAGATTTCTAATGGAACAAACATTGGAAATTCCAATATACATAGTAGTTATCTACTCCAGTTCGTAACAACAATCAGGAAATCCCAGAATCACGTTGGGTTGTATTAGACCGAACAATGCAAAAATATCTAAAACAGTTTAAATTTAGAAGTACTTTGGACTGTTGTAACGGAAGTTCCAAACCAATTTAGAACTAGTTTTATATAATGAAATGAGAGAAACCAGCCAAATGATCAGTACCAGATCTTAAATTGGGTGGAACAATACTGAATTCAACATTAGTACTCATTTACTAATGAAACAAAGTTCAAATAAAGTCATAAGGTTGGTAACAGTAGAGTTCTAGAACTGAAAATAAAACGATCCTCTTCGGGACTTCCACCAGAACAATATTCTATTTGAACTATGATCTATGGTAAAGTGGAAGGGACTAGACCATGAGGTCCTTCTCCCAGAAGATGGTCCGATCAAATAAAAGAATGCACTAAAACAAGTATCGGAAAAGCTGCCTGCAATGCAGTGAACATGGACAGAAGCAGTAAGAAAAGCAGCATCACTACAATAGAGTAGTCCATGTGATCACCACCCCACTGTCCACTCCTACTTTGTTAATACATAATTTGACAAGGAAACATTTATGTATATTATAAGCACATTTTGGATGTTTTTATTATGAAACAATGCACATGTTTTGATTCATCTCGGTGCATCCAAATCCGAGCTAACTATAATTAGTGTAGCTGGAGGAATTATTTAATACAAAAATTCCCTATTTGGGAACGTGCAGTGCAGCTAATTGTAATAAACTCAAGGTATTCCTAGATGAAGCATTGAAGGTATTGTTAGACAGTGACAAACAATAACAATGTTTCAAATTAGACGACAAAGGATCCTCGTTTCCAACTGTTAATTTGGAATCTGGTAGCAAACTGAACCAATCCTGCACCGAAAATTAAAACGATCCTCGCCGGAAGAATTAATGCTGAGGAGTAATTATGAAATAACTGGTTCTATTGGTTTGAAACAAGGCTGATCCCGAAGTGAGGTTATGTTATCTAACAATAACAACATCCGAAAATAAACAATAAAGGAACCCACGATTACATTCCCGACTGACCTCCTTGCGTCAACATGTCCCTCTGGTCCAGGGGGATGACGAGGAGCGGCAGGACTCCGCTGAGACCGACCAAGATGGAACCGATGGTCGCCCACAGCCAGGGTATATACTCCAGGTCGCATACCCAGTCGGGCACCAAATCCTTGATGATCTGCTGATAGGCGCCGCAGTCCATCTCCAGGCTGTTATTGTACATCTTTTACACGAAAGACCAGCGAGGGGCAGCGTTCACATGAACGTTAATACGAGTTCGAAGAGGAGATCCCGCACGCACGCACATACATATACTAGTAATGTGGTGATTATATACCGCACACGGTTGTGGTTACACAATTGGAAATAATTTACCGCCGACTAATCTTCTCTGAGACTGAGCCGCCTGGCAAATTATCCTCTCTCGGACTCCCGCACTTCAGAGATTAGGAAAGCACTCGTGTAGTCGAGCTCATAGCGTCGATTTGTGGCGCGCACATTCGGCCAGGGGCGGAGTTCCCCCACTCGAATTGCGCCTTCTGACGACACAACGAAAACACAGCTGTTACGGCGGAAGGTGGGGGGAACCACCAGGAGGTTTCCACCACGAGGAAAGGGAGTGACACTCATTTTGATAAAATCTACCAATTTTCCCCCGGTATTCCCGAAGGGTGAAAGTCATGGTGGCGCCATCTGTCCACGAAGTCACGATAATGAGTAGTTTGCGTAGAAGTAGAAATCTAACTTCAAAAGGAATTGGGGACTTTCCTGATTTCAATACCAAATTAATTACATCGTATGAAAGAGCCCCATGAAGGTGAAATATTGTATGTTTTCTAACAACAGATAAAAAACATAAGACATGTCATGGCAATGGAAAATGAAGCTTATGAAGCTGGCCAGAGAAATGTGAACCTAAAAAAACGAGATTTTGATCCCAAAAACTCAATGGAACCTAACCCAATCGACAGCCTGAAAGCTGGTGGAAGCCTCGTCAGTAGGAGAAATCGAAAAAATGAGTAGCACCGAAATTGGGGAACCAGTAGACATGGACTCCCAGTATATCATTAAAATAATGAAAAATCTTCAAAGGGAAAGTTCAAAAACCTATCAGAGGGACGAAAGTATGGGAATATTATTAGTGTTCAATAATTAAAATACATTTGAAGGCTTAAGGAAAGTTATATTTGAAAAACTACATTACTTTTGATATGGACAGACACGATGGATATGGTGGAATAGTCACTCTCCTAAGTCAAAAGACTCAATAAGTGAATGCATTCCATTCATATGAAAGACAGTTATGATGTTGGGCCTGATGGGACTTACAAACAGATTGAGCAAGCATGGACACCAGAAAACTCATTATGGACATCAGGGAGAAAATTCATCCATAACACCCTGTAGATGACCAAAGTGTAGTTTCATTGAATTTGAAAACTGCTCAAATTAAATGCAATCATTGGACGTGCGGATCAAGCGATGGGTAATTATTGATATTTTTAAGAACCTGATAAGATTAATGCAATTCCCGGAGTTTGCACGCACTCATTGTTTCGGACACTTTCAAAACAACAAACAAAGGTTCCCAATATCAACCAAATCCCGGCTGATAATTTCAAAAAATTTCACAATAACTTAGGTACCTATTAACTTAAGATATTTTAATTATTTGCGTCACTGATGGATATCTTCAAACACTCGGAATTTCATTGTTGTCTATTTAGAAATCATAAAAATGGATTTTTTAGTAATAATTATGGTTTGGGTCTCATCCAGAGAGAGTTCTTAATTAACTCGTTAGTGGGCAATTTAAATATAAATTCCACCGAACCCAGTGGCGTAGAATAAGAGAATTACACGCTACTGTTTGTCTCCTGTCGTCTCGCCATTTTCACAGAAAAGCGTAATAATAAACGTTACATTTGAAATGGATCCAAATTTAAGACTACAAAACTCCAAACCAAACCATGTCATCGTTCACTCTCCGCCTCTGTTTAACATTTTCCCAATTACTTGCCAGCACAATGGCATTTGCAGGCTGTCGGTATTGTGCCAATGATAGATACGCTTCAATTGGTAACCAAACACCAGACCTTACACATGTACCAACTATTCTGGTATGTGATCGCAGCGATTTGTAGATTATAGGAAGAGAAATGGACGCTTGGGGAAATCTGGACATCGGCGCCGCTTCCATAGTCAGGGAGGACATGAACAGCAGCTTCAGGAGGGCCAAGAAACTGGTGAGTAGACGATAATCATAAGGACACAACTTGAAATTAGTTGCTTTATAAAATTTTTGGGAAATTCTGAATTAGAACATTTTCCTAAATGCTCAAATTTCGCTCGACAGAAAGTGAACTTAAATTAGTCACCTTTCCTAGGAATTCCCAGACGGTCCGGCAGACGCGTTATTATTTACTTTCCAACTGCCAGGAATAACGACGAGTCATTAGGGATGCAATTTTGGCATGGGTCGATGGTTTCCATTCCAAAAATCCTTAAAAAATTTAATTCGTTTCCTCCATTACAGCGCCTACCTCGCAGGATCATCCCGGCCATACATGTGCTCGCTAGTAGCTATGCTTCTCTCTCGTAGATGGCGGTCTCGTCGGTGAGTCTGTAAACAAGGAGGCTGCGATTAGTTCTTGTTGAGCTGCACTAGATGGCGATATTGAAACATTAGGATGAAAAAGAGGAGTTAAATAATTGTAAAATTTAAAGCAAAAGGATGATGTCGCCGTCCACAAGCGATGAAAATTTATAATTTAAGTGGGATGGGCTTGCTTGTAACTTCAGTGGAAACTTGTAAAAAAACATTGAACATTTGTAAGTTTTCGAGCGAAATGGGACATGTTTTTCGTTCATTTAATAATAATCCGGACACACGAGGTACGCGCTGTCAGTTCTATCTCTTCCCGAAATAAAAACGAATCTTCCTCGGCGAGCTTGCAGTTTTCTTATTTTTAGAACGCCGCTTTTAATATCGCAATAACCGCCCGAATTCCACAGTAGTTTGGTGTTACGTAAAGGATGCGCGTTTCGCTCACGGAACTCCCCTAAAACCCCCGAAAGATGGAAGTGTCACCGGACGTGTGGGGCCAAATCGCCCTCGAGGCCTCCCAAGTGTACCTGACAGACGGGACGGCCGCCAAGAGTCCTTTCGCCGGAACGGTACGCACCAGACAAATTTTTTGGCGGTTTTACAAATTTTCCGTTGAATTTTCCACGTTAGTTGGATCACCGTGTGATTGTGACGATTGGATTATAATAGGTGAAGTACGAAACGAAATGTCCGAGTGTTGATGTTTTGTAAGCATCCAGCACTGCGTACTGGTTATATTGCTGAGGCTAGAGGATTGTTAGCACCTGGTGGCCTGGTGCCAATTGCCTAAGGAGCCCCAAATATCCATCCGTTCACTAATTTCCCTTTCCAGACGATAGAGAAGCTCCCGGACAAGGTCCTCCTCCACGTCTTCAGCTACCTGAGCCACAAGGAGATCTGCCGCATGGCGAGGGTCTGCAAGCGCTGGCGCATGGTCGCCTACGACACGAAGCTCTGGAAGAACGTCTCCCTGCGCCCGGAGATCTCCGGGCTGCACGTCGGCTCCCTCGAGACGCTCCTCGCGCTCATCAGCGTCCGCTTCGGCCCGTCCCTCAGGTACATCGAGCTGCCCATCGAGCTGATCACCCACACCGTGCTCCACGAGCTGGCCAACAAGTCCCCGAACCTGACCCACATGCTGCTGGACTTCTCCACAGCGATGCAGCTTCACGATTTCAGCGAGCTGCAGGCGTTCCCGACGAAGCTCAAGTACTTGTGCATCTTCCTCTCCGAGGTGATCTTCATGGAGGGCTTCATGAGGAAGATCTATAACTTCATCAACGGCCTGGAGATATTGCACCTCGTAGGGACCTACGAGAAGATCGAGGAGGAGGAGGAGGAGATATACGAGGTGATCAACGTACATAAGCTTAAATCCGCCACGCCGAACCTCCGGGTGATCAATTTGTACGGCATCAACTTCGTGGATGACAGTCACATCGACGCGTTCAGCTCCAACTGCATACAAGTAAGCCCCTAAGTTAGAAAGATGATAAAAAACTATATGATCATATTTACCAGGCGACGTATTGATCATGGGGACTGTAGCAGCAGATTCCCAACACCACATCTTCGAAATCTCAACTTATCTTCTACTAGCCGTTATCCCTCGCGACTTCGCTCGCTCACTTATTTAAAACAGTTACTGTATACAATATTTGACGCAATAATAGCAAAATCATTTCCTTAATTGCTCTAAAACTTCTCCTATTGCAGCTGGAGTGCCTGGCCGTCAACTTCTGCTCGAGGGTCACCGGATCGACGCTCAAGACCCTGTTCCAGAGGAGCAGGAGGCTCACGTGCCTCCTCATGAACGGCACAAGTAAGCCTTCATCGCATTCCGTGTACAGTTTCCAATTATTCTTTCTTAATTCCCGTTGAGGTCTGAAGAGCGAATACCTCCTGCAAGTCGACTGGGACAAGTGCTCCCTGCTAGAACTCGACATAACGGCCACGGATTTGTCCACGGAATGTCTCCAGGACATGCTATCCAGACTCCCGGGTCTCAGGTTCCTGAGCGCAGGTCAGCTCAACGGATTCAACGATTCAGTCCTGAAGGCCTGGATGGAAGTGGGGAATCCCAGGAACCTCGTAAGGAGGATTCGACGTGTGCTGGAATAGGAGATAAGAGTTTTGATTTCTAGGTGGCTTTAGACCTGGACAGCTCCGATAATCTAACAGAAGAGGCAATCTATAAGTTCCTGTGCAAGCACGGCCACCAGTTGTGGGGGTTGGGGTTGTCCGGGATGACCCACATCACCGATTCGTTGTGGCAGTCGGTCCTACCGATACTCACAAACGCTAAGTAAGTCCACATTAGTAACGGCAGCATAGATTCTTCCATAAGTAATGATTTCACTTTCATCGAGCTTCTGCGAATCCACTGTAATCCAGGGAACGGTGTGTTCCCTTTTCCAGGATTCTGGTGATGGGCACCCAGGAGAGGTTAGGAGTTAACATCCTGGTGGACCAGCTGATGGACAGCGTCGCCAGAAACTGTCCGATCTTGGAAAGGGTCGAACTCCGATGGGACCCGGAGAACCTCAGGTTCTCCGATAAAAGCCAGAAAGCCATCGATACCATACGCGTTAAGTGTTTGAAGCTAAAGTGTCTTTGCCTCAGGTGAGTATCATATAGTCTATAATTCAGAAACATGTTATGGTTTGTCTTAAAATGTTACAATTTGCAAGAACTGTGTTATAATCAATGTGGATTTCAGCGATGGTCGTTACTATGAAGTGGTGAAGGCGAACTTCGAAAGGGCAGATAGGATGACGGTGGTCAGGACCTTGACTAACTGTAGGGTGTCGAACTACTACCTCCTTTTGAATTACAAGGATCTGATCTTTAACTGAATCGAAGCGATCTGCTTGGAATATTTTAATTGATCGGACTCGAAAGGTACGTGCGAGCTAATGTGTAATGTGCGTTCGAAAATAATTGAAATGGTAAAGTTTATATTACAAAAGAAATGAACGTTATAATTATCTGTACAATTAGTTGTATTTTATATATATATATATATATAGGTATGTACATTAAAGGAATCGATTGTTGAAAATAGTCTGCGTAAAGCCAGCAAGGATAAGGCCATCCTTCCAATACAACTACACATTGAATTGTCAACAGAAAGATTTTGTTTCGTTTTATAGAAATCCCTGGAGATTTACAAATACATATCACATTTGTAAAAAAGAAATTGCTCAAAACTATATAAATATATTTCTAATCCGGAAATAACAAGTAAACTTTACAAATCTTTGTAATATATATTATATGTAATTGCAACTATTACGATGTAGCCAAGATATACAAGTCATAAAAAAATATATTTACAGCAATCTCTATAATTTTCATAACAGTCTAATCCCTTCAGATATTCGCACTAAACAAAATGGTGTCTAGATCTTTTTCGATGGTCTCAGTGCATTATTCCAAAAGCGACTAGGTTTGTAAACGATTCAAAGGTTTCATTATTGCTAAAATCCTTCAGCAAGGGCACTTCGAAATATCTAAACGATTAGACTAGGAATTTAAAGCAGCCATATTTATTATCATTACTGAAGTAATGGACTGTAATTGTCGCAGTGCAGGATATGAATAAGTACAAATAAGTTATTGAGACTGACGGTTATAATTAGACAACAATATTAATGTGCAATAACAACAATTAAATTGAAGGAGATCCCTACGAATCATCCTTTACTCGCTAATAATAATAAATAATCAAAAACATTTTTGCAAAATCAAAACAACGACACTTCTTATCTTGATGGGTTATTAATAAATATGATAAAATTTTCAATAACCATTAAACAAAAAAATCCTAGGTATATCACCCTAATAAACTTTTACACCGCTAATTCAATTAGACCAGGTAATATCATCAACTCGCTTTGAAAACTCACAAAACCTACAGCACTCCCAGAATCGAAACGTACAGACTTTTCTGATCCAATTGTCGATAGCGAAGAGAACTGTGAAGTCCCATTTTGGCAAAACCCAACAAATAAATCATTTTCACCCTCAGTTAAAAACTATTCGATGACACAGGCCTCTAGGTTCCAAAAGCGGTCTTGTACGAAATTAAAGATAAATGGGCAAGCGTATATTACGGGAATTCAATGTGCCTTGTGCGCAATGAAATTCTAAGACATTGAATTTTAAATAAGCTAACAAGTTTTGGTCCTTTAATCATTTGATGTAATCCTACAAATGACAACAAAATGGTTTAACACTGAATTTACAATTTGAAGCTCCACGATGCGCTTTACCTCACGAGACGAAACTCAAGTGAGCCATTGCTAGCAAATTAAATGAAATCCTAATGATAACCAGACGACCTTTGCTCAAACAAATGTTAGAAATTGAGCCGACTACTTTTGGCTTTAAAATGGTTTACGCTACACGGAGCTTCCTTTCGTTGCGAGAAAATGTGCCGTGAAGACACCGTAAGAACAGAAAATATATATCAAACAATAGAACGCGAGATGTGTTCACAGCAGATTTTATTTATGCCTGATGCATCACACTTCGTTTGGTAATATTGTATTTACGTCTTCAGGTGGATGCAGGTCGGTGCGCTACGACAGTTTCAGATGGTTACTTACTAGTTTAGGTTAGGTATAAAATAGTTCCAACAAAAACTAATTTAAGGCTACATATAGATCCAATAATGGAAAGGGTTTTTTGGTATGTAAACTAGATTATCACATCGCTATGACTACTTTGTACTAAACTTGATGGATCAACTATCCATCCGAAGATGTAACTACAATGGTAAGAAACTAGTTGTAATAAATAAAATCTTTTGTGAATCTGTAATCTCGGTTCCCTAATCCTTCATATCATCGTTCGAAATTAGCTCACTTTTGGCACGTCTTAGGGAACGTTTCAGCATGTAGTGGATTCACTATTGGGTTGCAAATGCCGGTAAATCTTTTGTGAAATGTAACGTGCCAATCAGCGATGGTAGAGCATCATATCTTCTATTTTAGTGAACTGTTAAACGTTCTAAAATGAAAGAAATTAGTACTAAATATTTTATAGAAAGTAAAAGGTAAACCACTTGACCGAAATTGGTGTTCGGTTTGTGTCTAATCGTAAAAAATATATCAAAGGTTAAAAGCAAGCACTATGGATATAATTTACATAGGAAATCAGAGATACGCTCTCATCAAATAAGCCATCACTGCTATGTTCGGCCATTTTCAAGATAATAACGAACAACAAAGATATCACAGTTCATAAAACCATCAAGTTCTATTTGGGTATTAAATCACGTCTAAATGTTGGAATTCCTAAAAATATACTTGAACTGAGTGGCTGTGATATCTTTTTTACTTGTTATCGTCCTGAAAATACCATAATGGAGAAATTACAGTTAATGTAACGAGGATGTATCTCTGATTTCCTACTAATTGCCCAGAGGACATACTCCAGGATAAAATCGAAAGAGCGCCAGGACGTGAAATACGCGGGTCCACTACACCTCGAAACGCCCCTCTCTCTGATAAAGAAAATATCCCATTTATCTTTCCGAACCGGATTTAATCGCCGAAACCCTACAACCAGACCCCGACCCGTGCGATCGACGTACATAATATTGTCCCTGTCAGAAACTCTCGAGTCCCAAGACGACATCCCCGAAATTTCCGTAACCTAGTTATCACAAAAGCGAGAGGAGGAGGAGGAGAGCACGCCTTATCATCACCTGTCGCCGTCCTCTTCGAACGCGAACGGCTGCCGCTCGGGGGCGGCCTCGTCCTCGCCGGCGGCGCCCGCCGCCTCCCTCGGCGCGTCGACCCCGTGCAGGATCTCGTGGCACAGCGGGCAGCTGTCCTGCACGTACAGCCACTTGCGCAGGCAGACGCCGTGGAAGAAGTGCCGGCACTTCGTTATCTTCGCCGACTGCATCTCTTGGTAACAGATCGCGCAGACGTCGTCGAGCCGCCTGAGCTGCTCCTTGTCCGCCTCGGGCAGGCTCTCGATCTTGTTCACGGCCGTCCTCCTCTTCATGAACACCGACCAGCCGGCCTTCGCGTCGCACCATATGTTGAAGTAAGCGTGGATGCACATCATCACCGCCCTGATCGCGCTGCCGCTCTCGAACATCAGGATCCAGGCGCCGTTGAAGAACAGGAAGATGCCGAAGCAGAACTCGATCGTGTTCCCGAACGCCCTTATGTAATAGATATAATCATCCAGCTTCTCCCAAAACACCTCGCGCCTCGCGTCGATCAGGAATAACGAATAGATCGCCAACGACACAAACACTTTCACTATCACCTCGATGCTGAACGCGGTCACCGCCAACAACCACGTCGATGTCTCCTGCGTCGACCACAGGAAATACATCAGGCCCACGGGCAAAATCACCAACACCAGGCACACCAACAACGCGTGTAGGTGTCGCCTCAACGACGGGTTATGCGACGCGCTCAAACTCATCAGCAACGGGTTCACTATGTTATGAGTGAAATGCAGCAAGGCCGTAAATAACAAACAGAAGTTACGACACAACCTGACGAACCGGACCTCGGGCTCCAGTCCGGTCAGACCGGTCTGCAACGCCAGGATGTAGAACACGATCGCCGAGACGGTCCCGAAGTTCTTGTCGTTCTCGTCGTCCGTCAGCAAGATCCACTGGAAGAACTTCCCGATGTAATTGCAGACGTACGACACTATACTCGTGATGCCCAGCACGGCGGTCAACGTGTCACAACCGGTCACCATCAGGTACTTCATCAGCCTGAAGTACGGGGAGTTGCCGTCGTCCAACTCCCAGTACCCGGATACGAAGAATATCGCGACGTGCTCCAGCGCCCGTAACACCCAGAAAGTCCTGAGCACCTCTGGCACGTTCAACCTCAACCACTCGGACTCGACCAGCGCAGACATCCCGAAGTTAGACACGAATATCTTCGCCTGGAGGTAACCCGAGTAGATCGAGTGGGCGATCTGCACGGCGGAAGTGCACAGCACGAACTTCACCATCGCCAACGGCAGTAAGGCCGCCACGACCGGGGTGTGGTTCAAGAGGAACGGCGGAGTCGGCAGTATCGCCAGCACCGACGGTACCAGAAAGGCGACCGGCAGCATCTTCTGCAGCACAGGGTACCTCGGGCCGAGGTGGATGTTGATGAAGATTATCGAGATGAGCGACTGCAGCACGTAATTCTGCATGATGTCGAAGAAGAACATCTTGTGTTCGAGCAGCTGTTCGAGGTTCAATGACATGATGAAGTGGATGAGGCCGGCCGTACTGTTCTCCTGACCCTCGATGCTGATCACGGACTTGACGGTGCTGACGTTCGTCCAGTAGGAGATGAAGATCAACAGGATCGACATCAGGTACATGTAGACGAGCATCAGATGCCTCGTGCTCAGGACAAACATGCATATCGCTATCACGCATCCTGGAAGTATAAAGATTGTGAAGTTTTGAAGTGGTCGAGTGATGAAGACATCGAGACAAAAAAGACAAAGACAAACGACCGTTATATGCAGATTCAAACTGTATGTTCACCGGATGGCCGTTACAGTTCATGGTTTTAAGCTTTATAGTTTGAATTAAACACAACTATGAAGACTGATTAGTTCATTAACTGTCTTTTTAAGAATGTATTCGTGAATGCTCAAAAAGAAAGAGGATGTTGTTGTCCTTAAGCAAATTTGATATCATAGCTGGTTAAACACAGCAGGTAGTTCAGATGAAGACATACTCTCTCGCACTGAAATGTCTCATATGACGTTTATGTCTTGGAAATCGACTTAAAGCAACTGGAGTATTTCAATACATCTACGTAAAGGAGTCCTAAAATGTTATGTTTCACCAGGATGTGAGACTTGGACACTAAAGGCTTCCATCATAAATAAATTAGAAGCACTGCATCTTAAAAATATCCCTTTAATGCAATATATAATCTCCGAGGACAAAGGACGACACCAGTATCAAAATGCGCGCCAAAATGTATTGGTAACGTAGAAACATGCACAATTATACGTAAAACTTGTAATTAGTTGAATTAAACTTGATCTAGGATTTTTTGATAGTATGATACGATTGTTACTTTACATAACTTATCTTATTACTTTTGAAATTTAGCTAGCTGGATGTGTATCATCAATTATTCAAATTCATAGATTATTATGCTATTAGCGACACTAACGACATCTCTGCAGATGAAACGCAGTTACCGAATTGAAATAAATGGTGACAAGGCAATAAATGCAACAAAAATTGTAGGAGATAAATCGACAAGGTAAGGTTTATTTACTAATAATTTTATCTGATCGTAGTCCCCCAAATCAAAACATCAACTCTGGCGGTGACTTGGTGATATTCAAAAGGTATTCACCATCGAGTAGAGAGAAAAAGGACAGATAATGACTAATCACATGGTATCCTTATCTTCGCAATGAACAAGCAGAACCTACAATTTACAATGTTAATTTAAAAAAAATTTGGTTTGGTAATGTTGGAATGTACGAGCGTGTACGTATGCAGCACGTGGTATCGTGATTTTAGTAAACATAGTGTCTTTTGGAGAGGGCGAGAAAAATGAATAGGGTTCATGGAACTATTGTAAGATCTCCACTGTGATATCTATGAACATGCCACAATTACTATATCTCCATGTTATTTAATAATAATATTAATAAAATTTAACGAAACAACATTGCCTAACAATCAAAATATCAAATTATGCAAGATTTAAACAGAAAAAAGTACCACGAATATAACAATATATACAGTCAAAAACAGTTTAATGGTACTTCAACAAACTATCACGAAATCAATTAGCATTTAAATGCTCTGTACCTAAACTAATGCAGCAAATAAATCATAACGTTCATATGCTGTTAGTAAAATTGAATTACAACTCTCTTATGCTGAAGGAAAGAATTCTAAGAGGTAATTAGTAATTTGTTGGCAAAGTTATGGTTCTGATCACGGCAACGACCATCGCTAGTGCCTTTATAATTCCTATCGAATCAATCATTGCAACATATACCAGAGCGAACAACTTAGGGACTGTTGAGGCTAGTGTAGTAAATAAATTGGTTCTTCATAAATAAATTGGTTTAAGTAATGACTGTTCTGACCATATAATGGGCGTCTTTGTAGTAAATAGGCAATAAAATCTACTACTCGGGTACTTAGGAATTTACTTAAGGTGTGCAGTGGTTGCGTTAGACTTCTTACCATGACAATTACCATAACAAGAATAATATGCCCGTAATAAAGTAGACGATTGCAATACAACTCTCCCGTGTTGACCGAGATGTTTGGTAACCTGGCATGCCCTTACAGTCCCTGAAAACGTGTCACAACTGGATTATGTGTTTATCATGAGAACGCATTACAACTTTCACGCTTTGCCCCTAACGAGCGCCTAGCTAGTCTGTTAGACTCGGTACTATGGTTCGGATGTTAAGTAGTGCATGCATAAAAAGACTATACTAACCCAATGTGCTGAATAGCAGCCTCATGATGGACATGAGGACTATCCTGTAGACGACGGGGGCCAACGGGTCCGGGTTCGGTGCGTGCGGCGTCGAGACGTTCCCGAGGGTCTCCCCGTCGCCGGCGCCCCTCTCGTAGCCCTCCTCGAGCGTCGTCAGTTCGGCGAGGCCGAGGAGCCCCATCTTGAGGATCTCGTCGATGACGAACAACGGCGGCACCCGCAGGACGACCTCGACTAAACCCAATACTCTGCCGCGGTAGGCCATTTCCATCTCATCGCAATCTCTCTTCAAGGGTCGTCGGTCCTCTTAGCGGCACACTAGCTCGAGACACTTATTTTTATTTGACGAAGTCTCGTTAAAGATTGACAAACGTCATTGACAATGACAACTGTGCGACAACTTTCAAGTTCGAAACGGGTCGGTAACGTAGGGAACCGTCGAGGGGTCGGAGCAACATCTCACGGACGGGTGCTGAACCGAACAATCCTAACCGAATGTAGCGTAAAGATTTAATGGAAACTTCATTCGTTGTAAATAATCCACATGGAACCAGGGAATCCAAATTAAGTTCACTTTTTCATATCAATACACAGTTACGAGCACTTACAAACATCATACAATAACTTTACACAATGTGGCGACATTTGTTTAGTGAAATTGTAGTAAGAGATTCTCTCCAAATTCACTAGTTTGAAGGCTCGTTTTTGGATTGTTCCGCATGTGAGGACACGAGAATAGAAATGTTCGCTTGAAACTCATGAAAAAATGAATATTTACTCACCAATTTTCAAGTTTGGCACTAGTAGGTAATGCAGAAAATTGTAAGCATAACTCGAAGAGCCATCTATGGAAAGCGGCGATAAGGACAAGCTTCCGAGTTTCACCTGTGAAGAATGAACATTTTAGTGCTTTAGGCAACCAAAAATGCTGGAAATAATGGTTAATTGTGTTAATTTACGAATTTCATTACAATCCTGAATTATTATGAACCACCTGAAAAATAATTAAAAATAGTTACTAGTTGCTCTAGTTGTTTAATAGAGAAACGCACCCTTTCGGTTAGTTCAATGGGGAAAAACCTTCACCAAATACCAAGTGAATTCACCAAAACCAAAATATATGGTCATTCAACATAATTTT
The DNA here is from genome assembly GCA_963576515.1 of Cryptocephalus primarius. Lineage (NCBI taxonomy): Eukaryota > Metazoa > Arthropoda > Insecta > Coleoptera > Chrysomelidae > Cryptocephalus > Cryptocephalus primarius. The sequence continues at coordinate 13,563,055 of OY754943.1, read as the reverse complement.
GACTTTCCACCATATCAATCTGGTGGCTATTGCTTATGTGAAAGTGAAACGTGCATTGGAAAAGTTATAGTTGATAAATTTCATCTTCCAACTCCGATAAAAATTTTGAAATTTGAATTTCAGGGCATGTTTGGGAAAAATCGAAAGTGTTTACCCCTTTTTTGAGTTTAAGTAAGTTAATTTTCGCTACAAAACTGGCAGGGTTTGTCAAGGAAACCTTTTTTGATCCGTAACAAAATTGTTCCTTAGGGTTATGAAAATTGTGTCTTATTTCCTAAGTAGCAGTTGGTTTCTTTTATTCGCGCTCCGTTGTGTTTATTTATACATCAATATTTTAAAACACGTGTCGCGAAAATTCCTAAAATCTCTTCCTAATAGTAAATCAAAGTATATATACGTGTCAGTACAGATGTTCGTTTAAAACCCGATGGAAGTAAATTTTTTTTTGGTCTATCTGTAAGTGGAGTATCTTTGGTAGCTTTTAAGTGCGTATGAAAAATGAGAGGCAGGCCCATAAAAAACGACACCTTTCATTATCGAGAGCCGAAGAAACGAGCGGTTTGTAAACGTGGATGTGTGGAACTAAAAATAATCGTTGCACATGTGCCTCGGAGGAACACTAATATGCCAACGCTCGGAGATCATTAGTGAGTCTTTAGCTAATAGACTAACACCGCTCCGTGTCAAAATAACGTATTAATCAGCGTTGGACGAGCCCGCGATGGATTTTCTCATGCCGCCGATACTTTACTTTTTTCCTCCTTACATCCATTCATTAGGGGAATTCTTGTGTGACGTTCGTTTACACGCCGCATTTTTCTCTAACTCATCTCGAACAGACAATGAAAATAACGTTACCATTTTACACAGCGACACGTTGCTTAATGGAATCCAATAGAAACGGAGGCAGCGACGAATGTCGCCATCTACCGCAGCTCACCTGGAGCTACAATTAAAAGCACGTAGAATTTAAAAAGAAAAAACCCAAAAAATAATTATATTTTTCATTTGCTTCCAAGCAAACTAAGGGTGCATTGGTAATATCACTTCTACCTAAAAGGCTCAAAGGGATTTTCTATAGGTAGGCGAATTACAGATTACAAATAATGCCAAGTATGCGCCAGAATAAACTGTATTCCAGAAAATATACTCAATGTTATGAGAATATGCTAAGTAGGCATTTTTGGCGACGTCATATCTGGTAGCAAATCACCCAAAAAATTGAAATTTTATGACATACACATGTGCTTTACCTTTTGTCAAATTTCTAATATACAGGGTGTCCCCGTGATGGCCACAAAAGGATACCACATACTCCTCAGATCAATTTATGAGGATTTATTCCACGATCCAATTATTTTTGTACAGAGTTTCATTTGAATTAATTAAAAACTGCGCCCTCTATCGTGTCTACCAATTTCGTCATATTACCTGCCAATTAGCAACGCTCCATCAATTCATCAGCTATGCACAGCTAGAAAAATGATCATTTAAACTTTACACACCGACGTCCAACTCCTTGGCTCTCCTCTGGGAAAAAAATTAATTACGTCCTTCGGCTCCTACGTGCAAAACGGGGAAGAGGGGGGGAGCGGGAAGCGGGAGACCACCCATTCTCGCCACGACGAACCGCAAGTCAAGAGCTAATTACCGGCTAATTAACAAACAAAGTAAGCTCGTAAAAAAATGACGACTCGACTAAAAAGACGCACGTCCTCGGGAGACGGACGAGTCATTTAATATCTCACTTCCTTTCCAGTAAAGACGACGGGCGAGGGGATGGGGGGGGGAGGGGAGGAGAGGGGTTTAATTTTAGATTCCGCCAGGACCATTCGCTAACGGGAAAAAACGTTCAATTGGACAATCAATAATTAAAATTTTTTTGGTCGATTTGGGATGATTAATTATTTGAACTAATGATACTGGTGTCACACGATCTCGAGCTTGTAAATGCAGCTTTAGAGCGCTTTCATGCACTAAGGCTGCGTTTCCACCGCTCGAGGTTGCGTGACGTCAGTCTTATTACGAGTGATTTTTGGGCATAGCATAGTTGGTTTCTGAAAGCTCAAAACGTTTAGGAAATGATTATTTCATAATTTGTACATTTAATGGCACTTAACTACTGAAAATTAAGGAATTCGTTTTATTACTCATTTCTGGTCCTACTTCTGCGTTAATCATGCTTCAGACTAGTGGAGTAAAGCACTGCTGTTGCCAAACTTTTTTCCAAACACTAGAACATATTTCGATACGATTTATAGCTGCAATAGGTACTGCAATATAATTGTTTTTGGCTTGTGTGTGTTGACTTAAGAGACACCTCATCAAAAATATGTTCCAAAAAGTTTTATACAAATCAAGCAGCAAAAGTTTACAATATTTGAAGAATAATGAAGAGTAAAGTGCGTTTAAATTTAAATACAAGGCAAAGTTTTAATCCTCAAGATTAGTAGTAAGTAAAAAATTAGGCTCACGTTTAAATTCGGGGCCTTCCTCGAGCCCAAAATAATTTTCTAATAAGAAATTCCACCTCTGATCCTGCAAATCGTGAAACTTCAGAGAAATTGCAGAAAATCTGTAGTGTCGGTATTAATTGTGAAAAACCTTTTTGTACCAGGATGTATTTTGTTCTGTGCTAACATCTACTCTTTCAGATAACGTGTATTAGTGAGCTGGAAGAAGGATGGCGATTTCCCTAGATGGCGCCAGCGTTCCCGGTTATTTTCCTAGAAGACGGCTTTAATCTCGCTGCAAGTGATTCGTTTTTTGAATGAACACCTCTTAACGATCCCCGGACTGGATGAATAAAAGTTTCTTAAGAGTACCGAACAAAAGCGCGCCAGGTACTTAATGGAGCCGTATCTTAATGGGATAACAATGAGGTAAGCAGTTCGAGTGGTCGGTAACAAATGAAGATTAATGTGCGCCGTAGTATTCCCATAGGATCCCCGAAACAGATCCATTTATCCTCGATTTTTGACGTTTCGTACGTTTTGTTTCTCATTCTCCTCTGCGATTCCTCTCGCTGGGCTTTTGAGAGAGGTGCGCACCACCCCCTTTGAATGGACGGTGCGGATGAATGAACGCGAAATATTATTATATTTTTGGTTTATGGTGCGACGTCTTCATTTACACGGTCCTCGTTTTATTTAGTTTTATTTCTGCTATTGTGGGGCCGTTTGAGGTCACATAAATCCAGGAACGGAGAGGAGATGTTATATATCATCCTAACCGGGCTGGAATGCGAAGAGGTATTCGGCCGCGGCGTGGCGCGATCATGTCGAAAGGCTCTCATGGCGATACAATAGGGAAGTTTGGGACCAATTTCTTTTCTTCTCTCTTCTACTACGAGTTTTATTGACTGGTGCCATTGAGAGCGAGTGTCGCATTGTCCTCTCGCTTTCATAGGAATTTCAGGCCTTTCAGATAGACTTTTAATGATCGGTATTAGGCTGAGTGGAGCAAATTTAGCGAGTTGAAAAGTTGCGTAAGAACTAAATGGCCATTCAAAATTACGAGGTAAAAATTAGGATTAAAGCAAGATTTTTTGGCAATGTTTAGAAAATTTTCAATCAAAACTTTGCGTACAAGCAGTTTTCTTCATAATTTCAATTTTGAGATACACTTTTTGATGGTTTTGAAAAACTTCTCGCGCGGATCTTCTTTAGGTGTTGAAGATGTCTAACGGGCAAATTTATAATCGCGCCTTGAGGGTTCCTCAAACCTCAAGGCGTACTTACTGTGCCATCTGTATTTTATGGTCAACTAAGTGCACCTTAAGGATGAGATGAGGCCGAGGTCGGTTTGATCTTACCTTGAGGATCTTCAGAAAATATTAAAAGTTTAGTTCGCCTTCGAGACGTGGATTCAAGATGAATAACGATTATGAGTACTTCAATCGGATTAATGATTAATGATATTCATCATAAACCCAATAATAGAGGTTTGCCAGTGGTTCCACTGATCCAATTATTAATCAGTTTAGGATACTATGATACTGGAAATTTCCAGGCAAGTTGCATTTTCATATATGTATTTATATCAAGAAGAAGAATGATTACTTATGCTTCATTCAAGTTTTTGAACTTTATTTATCTATTCTATTTTATATTTATTTTGGACTATTGCTGGTGATCTTAGGGGAATTTCACAATATACAGTGTCTCTACTAATAAAAATGATTTTATAGTCATTAGCAGAAAAAATGAGGAATGTGGTAAAATTCCCAGAAGACCCTTTTCATTATTAAGTTTTTATGAATAAATTTAATCAAATTCCCAACTTTCCTGGTGTAATATCTTGTATAGACGGTACCCACATCCCAATAAAAAATCCTAGAGGTGTTGTAGGTGATATATACAGAAATAGAAGGAGAATTTTCTCCATCAATTTACAGATACTTATATTATCTCAATAATGATTGATGAAATTGTTTAAAAAGCGTTATTTACAGGTGGCATGTGGCCTAAGAATGCAAATATTATATATTATCACTAGGTATCCAGGGTCCACTCATGATAACATAATATTTCAAGGAAGTGGGGTTCATGTCAAATATGAAAATAATGAAGTGCCAGGTCAGCCTATAATTATTTGTTTAACATTAAATTTGCAATATGAATCTGTTATAAATTATGTGTTGTTACAGGTAAAGGGTTTTTTGACAATGGCAATGCATGTAAAAGATATCTGCTAACACCAGTTGTACATCATAAGACACATGCAGAAAGAAATTATAATAGGGCTCATAGAAGCACCAGAAATATCTTCGAAAGATGTTTGGGAATCTGGAAAGAACGATTTACGTGCTTAAAAAAGAGGGTTGAGGGTTGAAATTTACTTTTTCTTAGTTGAATTACAAGTCTTAATTTGTTGTAGTTTATAACCTGACATTGACACGATCGTAGAACCATAGAAATAGAAATAATATTGTCTATTGTCAGAACTTTTTACCTTCTTAAGTGCTCCTTGGCGGAGGCAAAAAGATTTTGTAACTATCGAACAGCTTATCTGAGGCTCTACTAAGGTTTCCTCCACCAAGGCCTCCATGAGTATTCCTTGAGTGATGGACTGTAAATTTGCCCCTAAACGATTGCGGAACCTCCCCAGGGCGATTTCAATACGCTGTAACACGTGCACTTTTAAATCCGGCGATTCTCCCTTTCGGTCCATTTCTCTTCCCTCCGATTCGTCGATGATGTCAACGACGTCGACGGCGGTGACGATGAAATTAATGAAATAAGAAGACGAGAAGAGCGAAAGGATAAGGAGAGCGAGAACAGTAGCCGAGGCAATAAATTCCCGGCAAGAACGTTACCCGTTATCTCCGGGAGTAAAAGACCAATTGGTCGAAATGACTATTAGCGGCTCCTACGATGGGAACATCGCACCCCGGGCTATCTATCTATCTCGCTCTCTCTTCTCTCTCCTCTCTTCGTTCTTCCTTCCATAGCCACCAGAGGCGGAACAAAAATAATCCACGCTGAACAAAAAAAAAAAAGAAGAAACCAGAAAACAGATCTAAAAATGCATGTGTTTCAAAAACGTAATCGATTCCCTCGGTGAAATCAAAATTTGGACCATTCTAAACGCAAAATTGTTTAATTAATCCAACAAAAATCTACACACACCCCCCTACAAGTTATACGTGGTACCTACAGACTCCATATTTAACTTTTGACGGTGGCACTGCGCCCCGCTGGAAAAATAAATCAGGCCCCCGATTCACACCTCGTCCTTCTCGATCGCCTTATCACCTCGTATCGCCCGGGGCCCTGGAGGGGTCGTTAATTAACATTATCGTCTTAAATTCGTCGGGTCGTAAAAGGATTTAACGTCTCTTTTACGGAATAACAAAGTCAGTTGTTAATTAAACCGAACACACTGAGCGACGGCCGTTAAAACTTTAACGGACCGTGCAGTAAATGGATATCGAATGAACGATTAATTTTATTACTGTTTTTTAAATTACAAGAGGAGGAGCCTGTATGATATTTGTCGATGTAGTTTTGAACGTAAAGGGGATTTTTAATTTTTGGTGAAAAATCTTGTGCATCTGGAGATTTCCATCAAACAGCCCAATTTACCCCTCAAGATTTTCCTGAAGATTTTTCAGAGAAGGTCCAAAAGTGAAATCACCAAACTCAAAAATGCGTTCACCCAAATTGTGAGGAAAATGCCTGTACACAAAATTTCTGTTGACCTTTTAGAACCATCACGAAAAGAAGAAAATCACCAAATTTGAACATACGTGAAAGTCTTTAGGAAACATCCTAATAAACCGTCTTTTGAAAGATTGAGGAGACGTTTTGAAATCACCATCACCACCATCGGCGAGTTAAAGGAATCACAGTTTTCCCGAGGAAGTTTTTGAGAGATTGTGCAGTGAAAATCTTCCACAAGGTCTGCAAACTTATCACCAACATCACCACTGTAATTGTCGGTGAGTTAAAGGGAGGGCTATCAAGAGGTGACACCTAAATGTATAAAAGTTTTGAGGAAAATTGCATTATGGGATTTTCCCCACGTCATCGAAGATTCATCACTAGACTCGAAGAGTGAATGAAGTCACAGTTTATGCGAGGAAGCGAAGAAAGTAAAAATCACCGAATTTGGAAAAATTGGTGCTGACAAAATGGATATTTTGGGCGGGATTCTCTATACAAAGTTGAACTTTCGGATTTTAGTTATTGTTCGAAAATGTATTACTTAATTAAGCTGGGGTAAATGTTGGTGCAAATATACAAATTGAATATTCAATAGAATATTTAAAATTAAAAAAAAACGACGTCACTTGCCCATGTCAATTGAATTCATATAAAAGTTAAAAGTTTCATTAAAGCGGTAATAGCCATTCACACTGGATGCAAACTTTTCTCCTCTTTTGATATAATCTAATTTAATTTCGAATTATACATTTCTCGAGTTAAAAACTCCGTTTACCTCTTTCTTCTACAAGTCATCCAGTCGTACGCGATATCCTATTATAAACCCCATATTAAACTATAAATAGTCCCTCGTTTTTCGAAGATGTGCAATTTTCAATCACACATGTACCCACTCGTAAACGTCCGAGACAAATCGCTAGAAACTTTTCACGTACCTGCGTACGTGCCGTGAAGATTGCTTTAAAATCGAGCGTAAAGCGCTGGGACCTGAAAAACGCGACAGCTGCGCAAATCATAAAATTACCTATCGCCTCTTCGGTTTTCGCCGATTCTCCCTTTGTTCTCCTCCGAAAGGAAACCGGAATGTCTAGGAAATGCGACGTAACGCGTAAAAATATCGACAATCACCGAGTACGTGCCATAAGGGCGTTTCTCACAGACGACGGGAACTGTAAAAACTTCGCCTATGGGAGTCTGGAAGTAATGATTTCGAAACTCCACATGGTTTTGTCCCAGGAATGCCTCAGTTTTTAAGTGACCACAAAATTTTGTTAAGCAGAAGTTGTGGAATCTTTGGTGGAATCGCCAAAGGTTCAACCTCCAAAAAATTAATCTCCAAAGGGTTAAGTGGGTAAAAATTGTCCCCTCCTGGATTTTTATTTCGAACTGGCCACTCAGAAGGACACTTGAAGATCCCTTCTGCCAAATTCTTAACCCCATAGGTAGTATAGGGATCCTCCTAACACTAAAAACGTGTTTTTTTTTCGAACAAACCAGATTTCCGACCCACTGTTAGCTTCGAAAAATCTAAAAAAATTCATGGACGTGAGCTTTTGAGTGTAAAAGCACTCTGAACTTTTTCAGATTTTTCTGGATCGTTTCAGCTATTTCAGCTCGTCGAGCGCGTCGGTCTTATCACCGTACCATTTTTCTGTATAGCGCCTTCTCCAAAGCCTCACCGACGTTTCAAAATTTTAAAAAAATCCCCCGATTTCGAGCGAAACTCTCGGCCCATCCGGAGCGGAACGAGAACCAAAAAGAAGCAGAAGAAGAACCGCTCGGGCGCACAGTAGCAGATCGCGGCGGCCCAGATAAGTGCCTCCGGTGTCCTGTCCCAATTAAGGAGTGATCGTCACGTAATTTATGGAATACGAAATGAAGTTCGGAAAGTCGATATGATCTGGAGGAGAGCTCGGCGACCGTATCCCCTCCTCCTCCTCCACCACCACCTCCTCTTACCTGGCGAGAGTCAGATTCTTACCTTGTCAGATTGGTCGTAACAGATTCTTTTTCATTTTATATATGAAGATTGAGTGCCGCCCTATCTAGAGATCACCAAGAAGATGGTGAAACTAGGACTCTACGATTGAAAGCTCTAAGGACCAATTGTAATGCTCGTAAGAGTTTCGGAAAACCAATAGTATCTTTTCGTTCAGCAACAAATAGCAATGTAAAATAAGCAGAGGTGGCCCAACTTTCTTCAATTTATCACGTTAGTTGGCTCGATGGACCATGAATACTCCCCAGGTTATTTGGTGACTTCGTGTAACTTCGAAAGAGGAGATCAGAAAACCCCCTCCAAATACGCCACGTCAATTTGGTAGGCCTGGTGCAATTCAAAAGAGTACATCACCAAGGGGCAACTACATCAGATCAGATCAGTAGCGAATGAAAAACCTCTTCGGATTGGTACGCCTGATCTAGCTAGAAAAGTCAAAGGGAACATATCAGAAGACTTAAAAGGAGGAAATGTACGCTGAGACCTGGAAGGAAAATAACAAGGGTATGAAACCTTTTCAAAAAAGTTACCCAAGGATTGACGGTACGGAAGGATTGAAAGTACTGACGAAATTTGAAACTAATATCTGATTTTTTCCCAGTAATGCGAAAGGAGATTTAACGCTGCAAAAATCTACTTACATATTGGTGGATTTTTAAATTTCACAAAAAAATTATAGAAACTCCAAATTCTACGAAACTCTTCAGAGTTGTACAGTAGGGTTTCGTTAAAGTTCTGACAAAATTTAGGGCACCAATCTGAATTTATTTCAGTAATACACATTTAGGTTTGAAATGTTACTAAAATCTGCTTGTCGAACTTTAGAAATTCACAAAAAAATCATCGAAACTCCAATTTTAGTGAAACTCCCTGGAATTATTTATTATGGATCCATTAAAGTAATAAAAAAGTTTGAGGCTAAAATCTGAATTATCAATAATACAGATGTTGGTTTTAAACTTTATCTTTTCATATAACTTTAAAAAATAAGTTATCACAAAAGATTCAACGAAACTTCAATTTTAATAAAACTCCTCGAATGTATTTAGTATCATACTGGCGAAGCACTGAAGAAGTTTGAGTCTTACAGACGAGTTTGTTTCGATTATATGTAATTGGAGACAAAAATTATGCACCTGCCTCGAAGGATCAATAGCACTGCACAATTGTTCTTGTAGCAGAAAAATCTCAGGATAGAAAAGGTTTTCCAAAGTTCACTTGAACGCCAGGAATAAATCGGCGGAATGAACTCCTCCGCCGCTGCCTCCAAACCGTAGCAGGAGGAAGGACAGGGAGAGAGAAAGGAGAGGGAACGTACACGTTCAAACTCCTCTACTTCCCTCTCCGTCTCTCTCACACGTACTCATACAATTTCCAGACGACGTCGTCGTCGGCGTCGTCGGCAATTCCCCAACCGCATGACATATAATAGAAGATAAGCGCTTTGTGTAATAGTTCTATTGCATAATAGTCGCGCTACGAGTCCGCTTATCAGAAAATGACTCATAACAACTGACAGACGCGAACAGGAAATTGGAATAAGAAATTTTGGGGCGTAAAATGAAAGATAGTAGTCCTGTAATTTCCTACCATCCACGGGAGCCATTTGTAGTCTGAAGTGGGAGAGAGGAGGGGTGGGAGAGAGAACGGGGACAGGGACGGGCCTCCCGCAGGCGAAGCAATGGAAATAGGGGAGACTTTTCACCCCGGCCTTCATATATAATAAATAGATGGAGAAAAACAAACTGTTATGCTTAAAACAATTCACTCAATAACTGTGTATCCAACAGTATTTCAAGAAGTATTTTGCAATCTCCTTTAAGATTTGATTCAGTAGAATCCGTAGAAGAATCGAAGGTAGCATTAAAAAGGACAAATGTTTCCGAAAAAATTAGGTCGCGCCCTAGGAAAAAGTAACGGTTTCAAAATTTCGTGCAATGTCGGCATTTTCCCCTATGCATTAGAAACAAGTTTTCAAGACTTGTAATTTAACAGTACAAAATTTTGCAGTTGTAATCCGTCGATTCTCTCCCGGATTCGACCCTGCGTCCACTCCTCCCCCCAGCGTCCCCCTCTCCCGTTGCCTGCCTCCCTTCCTGCTCCCACCATCAACCCGAGTGGAAAGTTGGCGGAGCTTTTCACGACTCGAAACGATATTCTATTCACTTCACGACTACCCTTATTTCTCGCCTTTCCTGCCGTTCCTGCCTCTACACGCCCGTTCCCAGAAAAGAGGGAGAGGGAAGAGGGACGAGGAGGTCGAAGAGGAGGAGGAGGAGGAGAGAGAGAGAGAGGGAGCGATAGCGTTTTGGCGCAAGCTTGTACTAATTCATTAGCGTTGAGAAATTGAGGTGTTCGTCTCTCCCGCTTCTCTTCCCTCTTCATCCTTAGGGACGCCTGCCTCTTTCGCGAGGAGGTGTGGATGCGGAGCGGGATGGAACGGTGCGTGACCTCGGAGCTCAGCAGGAGGCGGATTACCGAGCAATTTGCCGAATACTTCAATACATCCAGAAGATTTTTGCAAGGTTGCAGGACGTTCTTTCAGAAGTTCCAAAGGCAGAAGTTTTAATATAAGGGAAAGCTCAGTTCGGAAGGTAAATTATCTGTCATCTTAGACAAAGTTTCCGTGGATCTTTAACAACAAAGCTCAAATTACAACTATGTACAAATGATGAAGCCTTAGATCTACTTGTAGATATTTTGAAGCAAAGTCTCCTAAAGAAAAACTTGCTTTTCTTGCTCACTCCCTAAAACAGTGGTTATTTCTGTTGCTTGTTGAACGGCGATTGGTTCAGGGCGAGCTGCACCAGATGGCGCCACCGGTAGGGCTCCAATCCGACCATCCCATTGGAGGCGTCGATCCCGGATCGATTCCGGGAGAAATTTCCGATTAACGGGACCGTAAAATGACGCTGATTTCTCACACGTGCCGACGGCGAATCGCGCGATCCGAGCGTGGAAAGTTTCGCGCTCCTACCGAGGATTTTACAGGCCCCCGCCTGAAATTCGCGTAACGCAATCGCGGGCACGTAACCGAATACGCACGTTTCGAGCGGCGGAATTCTTAATTAGAATTACTATCGAAACGTAATTGTCGCAGGTGTTCACCACGTTTGATAATTTCACGTGTAAGTAACGTTTCGATCGAGAGTTTAGACGCGCATGATCGAAACGCTCAGCAGGAAGAGCGTATTCCAAGCGAAACTTTGAACTGACGATAACAGGGAATTAACGTCGAGTCGGTATAGAAGGAATTTCGCGAAGAAAATGGAACAAATTGCTTCTCGAGAGTTCCAGAACATTTTCTGAAGAAGTCTCCTGGCATTTGAACCTAATACACTTATCTAGTGAATAATGAGATATCTCGTGCAAACGTCCTTAAGGATGTTTGGGTAAGTAAGTACCATAAAAGAATTTATCTGCTTTAAACAGGTATGGCGGTGTGGGGATTTGCCGATATCCTTTACGACTACAGCTACTAATCCATACAATATATTTTCCATATTTTCAAATAGGCCGTGCAAATCATCATTGTACATATATTCCTCACTGAGTTAAAGCGTAAATGTGCAAATACGGTGTATTTGAATTGAATATCGAAAAGGTTACGAAATGTTAAACCGAAATTAAAATCATAATTGTTTAGCGCTTTGTGATTATTCAATTTGTAATGTAATGCAATTATAAAATACCTTTCTAAGGCCTTGTAGGCGATAACGTGAGTTGACAACAAGTCGAACAGTGGTTATAAAGCAGAAATAATATTATTACATTGAAGATAATTTATTGACTATATCAAAAGGGTTGATACTTTTAACAATATTAATTGGTGGAAGTTAGTTCCAATAAATTACATTTTAAGAAAGAAAGTTGAGAATTTCAGAAGTATTGAGCCAGTATATCTGTGACGTATTGACGCAACTTGTGAATAAGTGTCAACTGCCATAAAATGTGGTCTCCATAATACAACTTTGTTGTAAGGAGTTGAAACTCTTTACACTTATAAAGTACATTTCCGTTAAGTATCCAACGATTATAGAGTTATGGAGTTGTGGCTGATTATCTGGCAACAAGACACATTTAAACGCCATTATCAAATTCATTCATCAAACATATTCAAGAATCGTAAAAAAATTTTTTGGAACATTGATTTTAATAAAACTTGGTAAGATTGTTTAGTAACGTGTCTTTAAGAAGTTAGGTAAGTTTCAAGTCATTTTATCAGGGAATTTTGGAGTTGTGATCACTTTTATAATGCCTTGACATCGTCTCCAAATAACTAGTAGGCTTTATGTAAGTTCGAATATCCATAAAAAATAGACCAAACCAACTATTTTAACAAAACTTCTTAAGGTTGTTCAGTAAAGCGTCTTTAAGAAGCGTGGTAAGTTTCAACTCATTTGACCAAGGAGTTTCGGAGTTGTGATCACTTTTCTAACGATTTGATTCGTATCTAACTGACCAGTATCCTTAATAGCAAATTCAAATATTGATAAAAAAAGTACTAAACCTTCCATATTTATAAAACCCGAAAGGTTTCTTCAGGGAAGTGTGTTTAAGAAGCTCGAGGAGTTTCAACCCATTGTGAAAAGGAGTTTCGGAGTTGTGATCACTTTTCTAACTGCCTTACATCATAATGAACAAAAAGAAAAATGGAGTGAAATTCCTATACGCAAATGTAGGAAAAAAAAGGATTAATTTTGAAAAAACGAAAAAGGATCACCCCACTTATAACTATTCCAATTTAAATCAGAAAAACATCAATCTGCATCATAGCTCGGTAAGGTATGATCAGCATGAGCGACAGCATCTATCTCCCCTCTGACGTCGTTCAGTTGGTACGGTTCGTCGTATTTAAAGCGTCACTTCGACGTCAATTTAAATAGGGATAATGTTATTTATTGGGTTCGTTTGAGAGTGGAAACAATAGATTTGTCTCGAGACACGCCAACGTTCCGTCATGTAACTTCTGCTACGCTCCAGGACCGGTAATACGAGCCCTACATGGAAAGATGCATAACGATGGGTACGTATACCGGAGGGGGGTTCTGTGGGAATATCTCAGAGGTGAACAGAGGAGGAAATGTTCGAAGTTAATGGGCGCAAAGTTAAGAGTTGAGTTGGGGATTTTTTGGTACGTTACAGTTGGGTTGATGGCTTTTCCATTGTTCGTGTTCTTCTCAGCCATTTTCAGGACTTTAAGAAACTTTTGTGTTACAAATACTACCGTTCTTAAATCGTGTTCTATCCTTTTTAAAGGTAGGTTAGAGTGACTCAAAAGTAGCTGGAATGGAAATTTCTTATTTTGGATGTTAAAGATTTCCAGAGACAAATTTTTACAATGAAAGAATTTTTGTTTCAAGTACGGTCCACTGCAGGTAATTGTTAACTGCCCGATACACTTCCTTAGAATTCAAGCAATAAATTGAACGCCCCCGAGTATTACACCCTCATTAAACTCCTTATAAGTGCTGCAGCCTAAGATTTGTCCCTAGATTCGAATATAGTCTATAGAAGCTAAACCAAAAGACAAGAAAAACATCAAACTTTATCAATTCGAGCCATTTCCATGAAACCTATAACCTGTCTATAATTTTCTTAAGTTTAAAGTCAATATTTCCTTTTAAGTATGGTCCACTGCAGGTAGTTGTTTAGCTTATTATGCCTTTTTCGAACTGAGCTCAGTAAATGCTTGCATTTCCCTAATTAAATCGGCGAGAAGGGTCGAATCACTCCGAGTTTACATGGGAGAAATTAAAAACAGGAAAAAAACGTTTTGTTAGGGCACGAGATAAGCGCTAAAACGATCAACAGAGGGAGCAACAGGAGCAGAAGAAGTAGAAGCAAAAGCACCAGAAGAAGAAGCAATAAAACACCGCGAAGGTATAAGGAGAAGAACGAGACGAAGAAGAAGATGAAGAAGAAGAAGAAGACTCCTCTCCTGAGGCCAGGTGTATATAAATGCGAGTACGGCCGATCCGAGGTTGGTAGCAGTGCCTTCGCCTCTTGATTTATCTCCTAATTAGTGCGGACAGGTATATAGGACGGGTACGGCAGGAGGAAGGTTTTCGTTAAAGGAGGGATACTATATAAAACGGAATGTAATATTACACTTGAATTGATCAAATTGGTCGTATCCATCGGAGTTATCTCTATAAGATACCGAGCAATAATTGACTAGCATTTTTTCGAGGAGATCGCTTATCTCCTGCGTATTTGTAAGAGGAGAAGTAGAAGAAGGAAGGAGGAGAAAGAGTGAGCGAGACTTAACGACGAGTTATGGATCCTACTGAGCGATCTCTAATTGCATACACTTTGTTATAACGGCGCGTTCTTATAAATGGTGATGCTTTTAATTGCCCCTTCTCTCTCTCTCACTCATTCACTCTTGAAGTCCATTATGAGATTAGTTAATTGAAATCGAATATATTCGCGACGAGCGAACGATCCCATTTCAATTTTTTCCCTTTTCTCGGCCGTCCGTCTTACAAACAGGCATTTTAATTAAAGAAAGACAATACATTCGTACTGGTTCTAATAGCTTTAAACCAGGTTAATCAATTAGTCGGTCATAAATGTAATCATCGCAGGTTCAATTATTGTGTATAGATTGCTCATGTGCGTTTTTAAAAGTTTTAAACCGCAAGTTTACGTGTGGGAACAGTTCGGATGATAACATCGCCGGATATTAATTTGAATGCACGTGTAGACGACTGTATTCCGTAAATAACAATAAAATTATACGGTCTGGCCGACAAATATTCCGACTTCCTTTATACAATCGACGTTAATAAGTACCTGATTTACCACTTTATTGTGACAGCCGTGGCCTCAAACCTTGACCTCTTCCTTTTTTTTTTCAATTTTGAAAGGGGTTAATGTGGTGTACGAATAAATTTGATTTAATTCTACCGAGGACAAAAGATGGAAGAGTCAAAGTTTAAAGAAATTAATAAAAGACCATTTCGCATTTGAACATGTGCGAAAACACCCAGTGCAGCTCACCATCCAACTAATGCGCCATATACGAGCATCAGGAGGTATTTTCTGTTAGACGTCCATTTCAAAATTCTAAGGGTTAACAGAACCCACCACAAATACAATGACGGCATGTCATGATACAATGAAAGAGAAGGTATGATCGTGGTGGTTCGAAATTCGACCGTTTTGCGCATGTGTCACGTTGTGAGTTGTTGTGGCAAATTTTAACATGATCAAACAGGAATTTGATTCACTTAGGAATTTAACACGCTTACACAAATATTTCTTAGACATTCTACGACGTAATAGAGAGCTCACACTTACCACCAGAGTTTTCATTGGATCACGAGTTGTTTATTCACAAGATGACGTCATACGCTTCCATTAGCCACGCCCTCATGCGCGATGTCTCATCTTCTCTTCGATTGTATCATGACGTCATGTGACAGGCTTAAATCAAACGTATTTCAAAAGGTTTTTGAGAAACTTCTCGTAATATTTCGCGGTTAGAAGCAAAAATGGAGGCGTCACGGGGCGCGAGGATAATAAAATTATAACTTTCGCCATGGGAATTGCGTTAATTATTCAGATCGCCCTGGAAATAATTAAGCTGGATGAATTTAATTTGTAAGCGGAGTCTGGGTTTAATTAAAGGCGAAAAGAGAAGAATTAAGTCTTCTCTCTCGAAAACCGAAGTTGGAATTTTATGCGAAGTACCTTTACCTTATCGCGGATTAATTTGTGTTTTAAATTAGGTCTCGTTCTCGCGCTCTTTTCTTCCATAGGAATAAGTTAGGGTTCGTGTAGAGAACCGTTGCAGGAATTTGTAGGGGAAATTTTGAGAAAGTTACTAAAAATGAATGAGAAAATTGAGAGGATTTGAAATCAAAATAATGCACACCACATTTCATTAAAGGTATAACTTTCCCTAAGAAGTATTGTAATCATTACCCTTGGTTGGTTAACGCACCCCCTATATACCCACTATATATATTGTAGAGGAAGGAATATTATGACTTTTACCATAAATTTATTCCTAATGTGTCCGAAACGGGCGATTATCTTTTTCCTGTGAATTTCGTAAAAGGTGGTTATAGATATATCTGAGGTGATTATATTTCCATGGCCCGCTGGGCGTATATCAGGCAGGCGCAGATGCCCGGAGACAAAAGACAATCAGCCTATTAAAGGCGGACACCACCGTATACCAACAATTTATTGTCCCAATTAGCTAAATCGCAAAGATACGTGTTTTGGAAAGGCAATGGTCCTCGACGGACGATCCGAGCGGCAGCTTCTTGTTTTTTACGAGGGAACAACGACAATTTACACATTTATATACAAAAGGGAAAAAGAAAAAGAAACGAGAGAAGGAGAGGAGTCCGCGAGGGGAAGAAACCGTAGCACACCAAAAAAAGACAAGACATGCACGCCAATAAGGACCAATTAACCAGCGGCCGCGGCTAATTTACACTGTCGCGATTAATTTCACTTTTAGATCTCCACGTTCATGAAAATTTTACCAAACACACGGCGTGAATACGTAACAATTTGCTATATAAAATATCCATTTCCACTGATACGATTAATTTCCTTATTAATTATTTATACCCATTCAAGTTTAATCTAACACACGTTATGAGTTTTCTGCGAAGATCCAAGCAATTGAAAATTGAATAACAAAGTTACATACTTCTCTGAAAAAAATTTGACTCTTACAACTTTCATTAACGGTCATAAGGATTTTTTAATGGTATCAATAACAAAGGTTGTTTTCAAACATTTCATGAACAAACGTCATGATAAGAACTTGCACTATCATGAATGACCTCCATAGCGCCATAACTGTTACAACTTCTTCCCAACTGTCATCAAATGTATATTTTGTAGGTATTTTTCTGAACAGTTATGGTGTTATTAACAAATACCATACTAATTATCTGCCATGATAACATATGATACTTCTAAACGTTTTATAAACTTTATTCTAACTGTCACAACATTCTTAAACTGTCATAAATAACAAAGTGTCATTGTAATGGTCATAACTCTTTCTTAACTGGCATAGAAACCTTCAAGTGTCATTTTGTCATGTCTTAACTTAAACTTTTCTTCTAACTGTCGAAATTAACTGTCATAATGTGAGTCATACAAGCTATTTTCATTATTATGACAGCCATAGAAAGCCTTCAAACTGCGATAAACTCCTTTAACTGTGATAGAAACCTTCAAACACGTTTCGTGATCGAGTGTCATTTTGTCATAACTCAAGTTGCATTATCACGAAACGCTTTCATGGTTTCTTGAATTGGCAAGAACTTACTGTCATAATATGGGCTATAGGAGCTATTCTAGTTATCATAGTCTGTCCATGATTGTCATAGTACGTCTTCAAACTGCCATAAACTCATCTGACTATCAAAAGGTGCCTTCAAACATTTCATGATTGAATGTAGTTGTGTCATATCCCAACTTACATCGCCAGGAAATGCTTTCACTGTTTCTTCGGACTGGTAAAAACTTACTGTTATAGTATGGGTTAGAGGAGCTATTCTAGTTGTCATAGTCTGTCTATGACTGTCATAGAACGTCTTTAAACCATGGCAAACTCCTTTAACTGTCATAAGGTACATGCAAACGTTTCATGATTCAATGAAGATTTGTCATATCTCAAAACTTACATTACCATGTTGAATGTTTTTTCGAACTGTTAAAACTTACTGCCATAATAAGGGTCATAGGGGCTATTCTAATTGTCACCATGATCGCCATAAAACGTCGTTAAACTGTAATAAACATAACAAACTCTTTAATAAACTTGCTAAACTACATCTTAGCTGTCATATCTTTAAACACTTCATGATTGAATTTCATTTTGTCATATCATGAAATGCTCTTAAAGGTGCATCGTGAGATGCCTTCAAAATGTCTGGAATTTGTTTCTTAGCTGTCATAAGAGGTTTAAACATTTACGTAAATGTCATGAGATTAGAAACTGCGTAAAACTGGCATAGATAGCGTTGATATTGTCACACCTTTTTCTAAATTATTAATAAAGCAGAAGACGACTTTCAAAAAAGCGACCAAAAAATTTAAAAAAATTAATTTACTCCAACCGACCGTCGGAATGGCCCGTACGTACTCCCCATTCGCTCTACGTCGCCTGATGCGTTGTCACTCGATTAACCACATGGTGGTACGTGTAATAATAAATTTATTATATCGCTAATCCGAGGATACTCCTCTACGACTAGTTTGTTATCTGTCACCGCCGGATAAATCATATAAGCGTACTTTTCTGCTCTCTCACAGTCATTAGGGCCAACTACGAAGATAACTCAACTTACATTACACGGATTCCAGAAATGGCGCCGTTTTTATTTTCCGCGCAATCCGTCAATAAACTTTGATCGATAGAGAACCAGAGAGAGAGAAAGAACAGAGCGGACAGACCAGATCGACGGAATGTTTTCTTTTTGTATTGGAGAGTTGTTAAAAATCGATTTAATAGGGATGAGAATTATTTGTATTGACTGACGAGGTACTTTAATGATGCACGAATACAGCTATATATTTCTAGAACCATTGGACTAAGGAGAGACATAATCAATAGCTTTGTACAGTTGTATATCTCCTTGGTCCCCTAGAGTTCGAGGATTTTAACTCTAGAAGCATATTTTGACATCGTCATTTCGGCATATGGACGCCTGATGAACGATGACTGAGCCCCCACCAAATTACCTGAAGGAAATTAATATTGCAATAGATGTTTATGTTGGATTACTTTTTCGACCCTGTTCTCCTGGGCGCGTGTTCTAATTCGAATTAGGTCGTGTTGGGCCCTATGTATATAGAACCGTATGGTACGTAGAGCCTTCTATAGGGATTGCTTCCCTTGAGAAAGTAATGCTCGCTATCACTTGATAAACAAGACTGACGATTTCGGTTGGTATGCGCGGAGCCAACGCGCTACCCGCGACATTCGTGCGGGACGAGTGACTGTAAATTTAAAACGAAGGAGAATCCTGTCTCGGGCATCGCTGGCATTTCGCACTCGCGTTTCCCGGTAAAGCGTCATTCTTTCGTTCCTTCCCTTTCGGAGAGGAGAAGAATAGCGTCGCATCGCCGCGAGATCGCGATTTAATTTCAAGTCGACCCGTAGAATCCGCCGAGAGAGATTTCTGCCGTCCAATTAGCCGGCGATGTGCGGGAAATCGTCGTGAGCGCGCCGTCTCGGGTCCGATCTAGATCGGCTCCCGGTTCGGGAAAGCGAACGGGAAAAACGCCGCATTTGAGGCCGTACTCGGTACCATTAAGGTCCCGGGAAAGCAATTTGTATCATTAATTAACAAATTAACATTTAAATTATTAATAGTCGACGTATCTCGACGGCGATAAATTAAGCTCGAGAGCTACCTGTTCTCGTCCTCCGACCGCTACGATGCCGTTTTCGATGCAATTACGTCTCTATAAATTACCTTTCCGTTTTTATTTTTCGTTCCACGCATCATACTACCTTTTCCACCGTGTGAACCTCGCGCTTTCTTACGATCACTACAATTGTAACACGTAACACAACGAAATCATCACCTAAAACAAAGGTTTAATACATCCCGCAAATCTATCTGGTATGTATAGAAAAAAACATATTTAAAGTAAGTATTCTAATGACATTATGTCATAACATCATAGGCAGTGCCTGTAAAACTTCAGCGTTGCTACTCAGGACCTTTATATAAGGCTCTAGTTATGAAGCTTAGAAAGCGTTGGAAAAACTTTCTATATGGGTTAAACCTTCACCCAAGTATCTTCAGATTACTTGGAAAGCTGAAAGTATTGGAAAATTTGAATCGTCACAACACACTTCAAAGTTGTTTATGTGGAGTTTTAGGGCGATATACCCATTTAAAATATAAGTATACTATGGGAACTTCCAGGATCTATCCTGACAAATTTCCTCAAGGAGTCCCTAGCTTATTCGATTCCTTGATTAAATGGACTTCCAGTTTTCCAGGCCAAAAGTTTTCTCAAGGATTATTTAGTTTTACCCATTTCTACATAAAATGGTTCCTTAAAAGTCCAAATGGTTCTCCAGGAACAAACCTGGTAAATTTCCCCAAGACTAGCAACCTTAACCAACTCCTAGACCAATGGTCTTGCAGGATTCAACCTGAATAGTTTTCGCAAGGATGAGCTAGCATGTTCCATCCCTATATCAAATGGTTCCTTAATCCTTGATAAATTTTCAGAAAGATAACCAGCATATCTAACTGCTGTGCCAAATGGCTTTCCAGGATCAAACTTGGTAAACTTCCCCAAGGACTAGCTAGCTTATCCAACTCCTAGACCAATGGCCTTGCAGGATTTAACCTGAACAGTTTTCTCAAGGATCAAACCCGGTAAATTTTTCCAAGGACTAGCTAGCTTATCCTGCTCCTAGATCAAATGATCTTGCAGGATTTAACCTAAACAGTTTTCTCAAGGATTAGCTAGCATGCCCAATCCCTAGAACAAACGGTTCCCTAATCCTTGATCAAGTTTCAGAAGGGTAACCAGCTTATCCAATTGCTGTGCTAAATGGCTTTCCAAGATCAAACCAGGTGAACTTTTCCAAGGACTAACTAGCTTATCCAACTCTTAGACTTATGGTCTTGCAGGATTTAACCTGTATAGTTTTTTCAAGGATAAGCTAGCGTGTCCAATTTTTATATCAAATAGTTTCCTAATCCTTGATGCATTTTCAGAAGGGTAACCAGCTTACCTAATTGCCGTGCCAGATGACTTCCCAGGATCAAACCTGATAAATTTTCCCAAGGCCTAGCTAGCCTATCCTACCCATAGACCGTATGGACTTGCGGGATTTAATCTGAACAGTTTTCTCAAGGATCTGCTATAACGCCAAAACCCTAGAACAAATGGTCCCTTATTTCTGAATAAATTTTCAGAAGAGAACTAGCTTATCCAATTATTCTGGATAGGCCACAGCACAATTACACAGGACGAAATATTTGTAATACGAACTTTGTGGCTCCTGCGAACTCCTCTATTATTTAAATTTTAAAGATCGTAATCAATACCCTTGATTGCTGATATTTTATGGGACCTACCCCCTTTTTCAATTGATTAAACACTTTCGAGTTTCCTCAAATTCCCGTTTCTAATTTCCCCTCTTGGTGGCGAAAATGCCGCAACTCTTCCTTATTAATTCAGTCATTTTCGCCGTTTCCTTATATCGATCACCACAAAAGGGGAAAGGAAAAACTGGAACGAGCGAAAGCCCGCATTTCCGATAACAGAACCTCCATTGTCCGATGTAATAAAAATAAGAACGAAAACCGCGTCCCTCGGAATTTAATTAATTAGCTTTATCTCGCTTCGGGAAATTATTTAGAGCGCAAAGAGAGACAGAGAGGCGTTAAAGGTGGGCAATAAAGTGTCGCCGTTTGAACGTACGCGTTTAATATATTTAATCTGTAAGTAATTACGGAAAATGGTTTTGTAACATATTTATGGTGTACGGACAACGGTTCGAGCCGCTGACTCACTTTTATCTTGATTTAAATTCGTTTCGCGTTCCAGAGGTATTTTAAACACGCGAAAAGCATCGTCGCTCAAATCTAATACTTCCCACCGTTTATGTAACCATTGCAGAAATAATAATTTAGTCTATAGGGTACTTTTATCTTGTTAATTAGTGATTTCGAGCTCAAATAAGTGGGCCAAAACACTGTTTTGGGTACGTTAAAAGTTGTAAGGAACATTTGCACAGCATGCATGGACAGCACACAAAATCACAAAACGTTTTCATCACATTTCAACATTTCTTTATCCCCCTGTATATCGCATAAATTTCGAACCCCTACGCCGAAAAAATATTTTCTCGAATAAACTCGAAAAACGAAACATCATTATCACTTCGCAATAGGGGAACCCCACATGTGGGACACGGGGGCGCCTCTCAGCTGCCCGGAATTTTTTCCCTGCCAATGGAAACTTGTCGAAAAAACTTTTGGCCCACATCGCGCGCGCGTTCCCCTTTTTTCCCTCGCCCCTCCCCCCCGTTTCCCCATTAATTTGCCACCATCTTGGGGCAATTAAAACTTACAACATAATTAATTAGTTTACATTAAAAAGCGACTGGACGAAGAGGAGAAAAAAGGAAAGAGAACTCGTTCCGAGAAAAGAGACCATCGATAGAGGAGAGAGGGAGAGAGAGAGAAGAAAAACCGGCCAAGATAACAACCAATTAAAAGATGTGTTGTATATTGAATAATAATTACTCTCCGGCTACCATTCTGCTGAGCTAACAGAAGCGAAGTTAAAAGGAAAGAGAAGGATGGAATCTCGGGCGCAATTTGTGAAATTATTTCCGAGAAATGTGCTCTACAGATACCTGAAGGAGTGTACCTCATTAAATCCAGAAAAAAAAAACAAGTCATCTATAATAATCTGGGATCTAGAATCTGGACTAGAATTGTACCAATCGTAGCCAAGAATTTAAAAAAAATTGCCAGGAATATAGTACTTACCCTTAAAATAAGTTCGGAAATCCTCTAAACCACCAATGAAACAGACATCTATAAAAAACAAACATTTAATATTATCCGTCTATATACAACAATTTACAACAAAATTAAATAAGGCTTTGTACATTATCGGACATATATAATTACACATTTACAAATAAAAATTCGGAACGAACGATAAGACGAACCGAAATAAAAAAATCGCTACTCAGTCTTATGTATAAAACAAAAAAAAAGTAAGGGGATGTATTCGAAGCGCCCTTTTACGAAACGTTCACATTGCACTATATTCTCAGGTATGTACAGGCGAAGAGGAGGGTGGGGGAGGGGGAGAAATAAAACCTCAGGTAAGAATAATTGCTGCCGCAGCAGCACCACGAGAAGAGATATGTATCATTCTTCTTCACCACGTGTACACCTACGAAAGTAGGCGTGGGTAAACATACGAACGAGGATAGGTCGGGAAAGGAGGACAAGGCGTGTCGCGATAGCCAACCACTCCCACTCACTCCACCGATCTACCCGGCCACGCCCCTAGGGCCGCCTCCTCCGTCGGATATCCTCACTTTGCCCTTCGAATTTAACATTACGATTTCCCCTCCTCGTCTTGTCACTGCGGTATGTTGAGCATGGGACCGGAGAAGGCGAAATTGGGCGGTCGGTGGTGGGCCATCGCGGCGAGGAAGGGCGAGACGAGCGGCGCCCCGCCCGGGAAGATGCCGAAGCTCGGCGGTAGGAGCGGCCTCGCGGAGAGGCGGAGCTTCTCGAGCTCCGCCTCCTGGAGCCTTTTCGCCTTCGCGCGGCGGTTCTGGAACCAGATCTTTACCTGGAAAGAGGAAAACGGAGATTTAATAGAAGGTTTAGACGCTAGAATTGTATTCCGGTCAGTGAAAGTTGTTAGCTACGAAATCTTTAAAACTGCAACGATTTTTCTGAAAATTTGGAATTACGCTCGTCTTACCCTCCACCTTTTAAGTGATGGAATCTACCTTTTGTATCGAACAAATTGACGAACAGATTTAATCGCTTTACACGATTTAATTATGTATATAGCTTCTACATTTCTCTATTATTTCTACAGCTTAAAACGTTCTTATGGTGATGTTTGTACAGAAGACTTATTTCCTCATTGTATTTATGAAACATCCTGCATACTGAAACCCAATCCTAGTGCTTTAATTTCCTTTAGTTCTTTTAGTTTCGTTACCTTTATCTGAATAAGAAGCTCTGTACAAAATAATCCAGCTTTTCCTTTTAAATGCGTCATAACCTCTACAGTGTTTTAAGGTGATTTTGAGGCTATGCTCAAGATGGCGTCAAAATGCGTTTTCCAGTTGATCAATGTAGCTACTGTGGCCATTGCAGGAAATGGCGAATGCGCGCATTATTGCGAATGCGAGCACCGTAGGGAAATTCAAATTATCTCTCGAACCGTTAATCCTATTGAATTCGAGCAAGTATACCTTTTCCTTAGTAAATTGTATGATGAATACGTTGTCGTCAGCACGGTGGCCTACCATAACTGTCGATGCTGTTATTGAGGATTAAAATTAAAGGTGTATTTGAATTGCTCCCTGCGGGAATGGCGTCTTCGGAGTGTTTTCCGCGGTCTGAAACTTAAATTCCTGGCGATTCCGGCGCCGCTTTCCCGCCAGGCCCTTTGTTATGCGTGCGTCTTGCACGAGCGCAATTATCGACTTTGGCATTCCCTGAAAGTGAGAAGAACGTTCCGGGCGATCGATTAGATTAGATTGCAAATTAACCTCCGCCGATCGCGGAGAGTAAGTGGAATTAATTTCCATGACGGTCCTCGGTTGTTAGCAGGATCAGATAGCGATTTGTAATTTAGATAGCGGGTAAGGAGCCCGTCGCCGTTGTTGTTGGCCTGTTGTTGTTGTCGTCGTTTCTTTTTCTCGCGTTGCGCTAAACTTTCCTTCTTTTCTAACGACCTGTGAACAATATCAGCGTTTTTATGGCTCCTCAACAATGCCGGGACGTAATTTATAGGTTCTAAAACCCGGCCGACCGCCATAAATTACTTTTACGTTTTACCTGTATGCGTTTCGGTCTTCCTCAAAGAATCGCTGGAACCCACACCATCGGGATAAGTTAATTGATTGCCTCTACAATTAACAGGGAGGCGTCACTCCCGGGTTTATAATTTATCCTGCCGTCGCGGCTTCCTCAGTTACAAGCCACCGGAAAAAATATTTTTTGACTCGATCCTATCTCCCGATTTCCCCTTGGATATGTTCCTAGCTTTCAGATTCGAGTCCTGGTCAAAAATACTCTCTTGAAACATTTTTAGTCATCTCTGTCATGGTGCCTTAAAGGGTGACGCCACTTTGAAATTTTCCAGAAATTAAATTTTTTGCTCAAATATCAGTGACACCCTTTTTAAAAACCTTTCATCGCGCAGATTACAATAATTTTTGGTTCACTCATTAGGCTGACGTTTTAAGTAGCAAGTTCGCATACTTTACCCTTCATTTTGCGTAAAATTGCATAAAAACCCTTAAAGTAATTACTATTTTAATTACTACCCTTACACCCTTGTTAATAATATCATTATTTACCTGAGTCTCGGTAAGCCTGAGGGAGCTCGAGAATTCCGCCCTTTCCGCTATGCTGAGGTATTGTTTATCCCTGAATTTCTTCTCGAGAGCCAGCAATTGTTGGGTGGTGAAGGGCGTCCTCGGTTTCCTGTTTGGTTTGTGTTTCCTGAGGGCGCAACGCACTATCGGCGGGCCTCCGTTCGTCGTGAGGCCCTGTAGGTTTGCTGAAACGACTAGTATATTAAAAACGGAGGAAAAATGTAAGTATGCTCTCTACAAAATCAATTTAAGATATGCAAAACATGTATAGTTGAATGATTTGCTGTTGGTGAACACAACACGAAAGTGCGATCGCTTGGTGCGCTGAAATGGAGATCCATGTCGTTGATGACTTCTTAAATTGACTTTGGGAAGAATGTATGTATTGCATTTTGAACCAAAAACCGTGAAGAATACTCTCAAGGATTGTAAAAGTTGCTATCGTGGTGTATAACTAGGTTGACTAGCTCTTAGTAAAGTAGACAGTACAAGGGAGCGTAACTAGCTAATTAAGCTGAGGACTGACTAGTTTAGCTACATTTACTAACTGATCAGCTTTTACCAGCCACTTAATAACCGACTGATTTACATCCCAAGTTAAACCCTAAGTGACCATATCCACAGTTTCTGACTAACAGGCTAGGTTGAAGCTAACTAACCTGGCGATTGACTAGTTTAGCTTCAATAACTAGCTGACTATCGTGTACTAACCGGCAAATTATTGACAACCTTACATAGTAAGCTAAATTGCAATTGATTAAATATCAGCCCTCGATGACTTAATTATACCGTTGAAATTGTTGGTTGGAGAAATTATTCTTGCTGTTTAAGCTATTACGCATGCGTGTGAGAGCCGCTCATCGATATCATTAATGTCAATCAGCCCTGAAACATTTTTGACAGCCTTGGGAGTTGAAGGAATAGGTTAAATACACCTAGTCATGAGATTGGAGGTCGATGGACATTTTTTCGGGATTTTTCCTTCAGATTTTTCCAAACAATTCGAAAATTTCGTTCTCAACGTTAATTTTATATTATTTTCTAGTTCAGAGTGTACAGAATATTTTGTTGATCAGTTTTCCATGGTTTCCCTGAGTCATTTCGGGCCGTTTCAGAGTTCTCCTGACTTTTTTTCAATTTTTTTTAAGGTTTTACAGTCTCCCAGGAATCCTGAAGGTTTCAAGGGAAGTAATCCTGAAATACTCAGGAGTGGCAATTAATTAGAAGTGAAATTTCATAAGCGCATTTCCGCTAGTGTCTACAATATTCGCATAGCATTGGTGGCCATTTTACGGAGGCTGTCTTTAAAAAACGCCTTGTTTGGAACATTGTAGATAGTCGAATTTAAACACTGGCCGTTAATAAGAGGTAAGGGGTGAACGAAAGTAACAAATAATTGGAATACGTGTTTCCACAGGGGTGAGTGAGAGGTTTTCCTCGGTGGACACAGGCGACAGTGGCGCCGCCTAGCGCTTTAATGTGTTCGTCTAAGGGTGGAATACTCGTTTTCCATAGGGTAATACTGATAAAAAAATTGTGCAGTTGCAATAATAATACTGCTCTAAGATCCGAAGGTAATACTGCCCCAAATTGATATAGATGTAATAATAATAGTGATGCAGGAGAAGAAGTAGGTAACGTAGTGATAGCATGGAGAAGAGAAGCGAAGGTGATCATAAAAATAAAGTAAGTGGCAACTGATCAGGGTTCTAAAAGCTCACTATTAGAGCTGGAAAAGGAGCTGAAAAAGGAGTTTCTGAAATGGCGCGCGCACACGGCGGTTAAGTTAAACCCCCCCAAGTGGAAGCGTTCGCTCTTTCGATTAGCAAATAATAGGCAAGGAATTTGCAAATAACGAGGATGATGCCATAAAATCAAATTCAAATTTATCGGCGATTTAATTTCGTATTGTATGCATACACGAGGCTCCTTATTGTAATATTTGCGAATCACACGACCTTTCCAGAAATTCAAGCGACCGCTCGTTTTACTATCTTTACAAATTAATTTGTGATTCGGCGTCAAATTGCCTCCTCGTCCGATGAATATGTTAATGAGGGATAGCGCTTTATTAATTCGAAAAATATTTCAACGTCCCAGGAGTTTATCTGAAATATCAATCTGTGTGATCACGGCTGTAAAATCCGAAAAATACACAACGGATTTAACCAGTAACTCGAATGCAGTTTGGATTTAACGTGATTAAATTTAATTAGCCGGACTTGCGAGAAAAACACACGTACCCGTACACGCCTCCTATGGTTGTTTTATTTAAATTTACTCACACCGACGATATCTTTATCTAACATACAATTATACCCTCGATATCTTTATTTCAGTGAAATGTATTATGTGTACTAATAATTGTTGCGACAATCGTAAATCTATAAGTATGGAAGGTAAAATGGCGCTGGTCGTATAAAAGCCGGCGGGTTGGAATTTTTACGAGAGAAATGAGTATGTTACGGTTAATGACAGATGTAAGATAATAAAATTAACGACTCGCTAATGAAAAGTATGTGTGTGCGTGCGTGTGTTAACAACGACTGTATTACGTTCGGTCTTGAGGAAAAATTTTTACGAGCCAGGTTGGAAATAACGGCGACTTTAATGCTTGTCACAAAAATGACTTAACTCGGGCGGTCCCTGGAGGAAACCTAAGCAGGCAGAAACTGAATTTAAATACGTATCGCACATATGTACTTGGGTACACTGTTTCCTGCCCTAATGCAAGGTTCTACTAAAGAATTTAAGACCATACACCACGTGTGTGTCAATATTACAAGGAGTTTCCAACGATTACTGATTTCTTCACCAAATGCAAACATAACACGGGACTCAAGTCTCCATGATAACTTTTCCATGAAGTTTACTATTGTTTTTTGACCATTAACCAATTTTGGGAGCAAAAGAATTTTTGAAATGACTTTAATAAGGGTGTTTAGAAATGTTAGTTTTATGGGTTGTGAACATTGACATAAATTATGTATGGGATGAGCACCTGACTACTTCAGTAGCACCAGAAGGGTATTGGAGACCCTTAATTTTACCACCAACCCATTTTGGAAAATCCTTTACGTTCTGCCTCCATCCATTTTCCCAAAGTTGCAGGAGAAAGAACTTTGGGCACATTTCTTGTACCACCTAACCCTTTTTGAAACAATTTTGGGAGCATCTGAATATTTAAAGCGGGTTTTACTTACATTCAAATAAATTGCATTTATAGGTGACTTTTTAAAGCCCCCAAAGCTACAACAAGAAGAACTTTGGAGACACTTTCTTTTACTATTGAACCAATTTGGAAAGTACCTTAGATTCTAAGTGCTTTAGCGAGTTTTGTAATGTTTCAAATGGTAAATACATACACTGATACAAATTTTACTTAGAAATGGAAGAACTTTGGAGATATCCCGTTTTACCAAGCAACCAATTTGGAAAGTCCCTTTGATTTTGAATACTTTAAGAAAAATTTTATATTTCAAGCGGCTTCTACTTAAATTGACATAAATTCTACTGCTAAGTTCTTAAAGCTCTTGAACCTCCAATAGGAGAAGCTTTGAAGACGCCTCCTTTAACTATGAAGCCTATTTGAAACTCTTCTTAGGTTTTAAGTGGGTTAGGGAATTTTTGAAAGTTCCAAACGTTTCTATATAGACAAATTTAACTTCGAAATGACCAAAGCTCCAACAAGAGGAACTTTGGAGACAACTTTTTCCACCAAGGAAACAATTTGGAACATGCTACAAGTCTTGAGTGTTTTAGAGAGTTTGTGGAGGCTTCACACGGTTTCTAGTCAAATTGACATTAATTCCATGCCGAAGTGAAACTTGAAGTTCCTACAGGAGGAATTTTGGAGGCATCTCCTTGTACCAACAAACCAAATATCCCTTTGAGGATTTGAGTGTTTCAAGGAATTTTTGGGCGTTTTATACTACTTCAATTAAGTTGACATTAATTCTACCTCCGAAATGTCTAAAGCTCTAATAGGAGAAACTTTGGAGGCAAAGTGTTTCACCAATGAAACAATTTGGAATATCTTCCAGGTTCTGAGTGAGATATGAAGGTTTCAAACGGTTTTTCTACTTAGACTGATATAAATTTCGTTCTGAACTGAGTTCCTAAAGCTACCAAAGCTTCAACAGGAGGAACTTTGGAGACATCTCAGCCCAATACCCTCCTTAGACATTTTTGTCTTTATTTCGACGTTTCGCTTAGAGTTTGAAGCTTTTTCAAGGCATATTAAAAACACCAAGTACGTACCTCAGAATAATATTGTGGAAATGGGAGCAACAAAGATAAATTAACGAAATCACATCAAAAACTGATAATTTACACTTAAAATTAGTACAGGTTCTGTTTGAAAATGATGTGAAAGGAGGTCATTTCAGAAGAAAATTATGGCCCTATCAATGAGAGTGTATGTCGTGGTTCTTTTATACTTGAAAGAAATACGTGTTAAAAAATTAAGGAATCTTTTCGGCCATTGGATTCTATCCAACATTTATTGTTGTTCAAGAGGCCATGTTTTTGAATACGTTTCCTATTTGGACTGCCACTTAGTTCGTGAGTGGTTTAAAACCTTTTTGCAAGTTTTGAATGAAATTTTATTCTGAGACGAAGTCTGTGATTACTGTGCATTACAGCGTTACATTTACAGTCCCTCAGAGAGTCCCCTACGGCCTACGCTTATCCCCAAATCAAAATCAACGTGCACTTACTCTGCGGCGAGGAGCTCCTGAACCCCCCGGGCCCGATCCAGTGGAAGGGCCACTGCGGCCCCGTCCCGGGGCCGACGATCCTCGGCACCGAGGGGTGCAGCGGCTGCGGTATGACGACCGTGTGCGTCGACCCGGGGCTCAGGCTCTCCCTGCCCTCCTCGTCGTCGTCGTCGTCGACGGTGATGTTCTCCTCCTCGTCCTCGTCGTCGTCCTCCTCCTCCTCGTGGTGGTGGTGGTGCCCGAGGTGCTCGTACAGCTTCTCCTCCGCCTCCTCCGGCTTATCGTTGTTGTTGTTCGGGGGTTTCGTGGATAAGAGGGACTCGACGCTGAACGAGATCTTCGACTTGATGTCCGTCGTGGTCTTCGTCTCCTCCATGGCGGCGCCCGAGTACATCCGCACTAGTGTCCACCTAACTCACACAACTTTAACTCAAGTTCTGAAGTTGCTGCTGACTGATCACAAGTGTCTAATAACTGAACTCCTATTGGTTTTAACTGACTCTACCGGAGCTCTACTCCGGTCGGCGATCGGTGAGCGACTGACACAGTCCTCCGGTGCCGAATGGAGAGGGATGCGGAGCCGCGGCGCGGGGCGTGCACCCGACTAGCACCACCCCTATAGCGCATCCCCTCCCCTATTTATTACCTTCGGATCGGGGGCCGTGTGAATTGATGACGGTCCCCTCCCCCCGCGGAGGTTTGCGTGTGTGTGTGTGTGAATGACGCTCTAGCGTGATTTTGTCATATTATATTATTTGTCGTTGTGTCTAGTATTAATTCTAATTGATTATGGCGACGAGGGGTAGGGGGAGTGGGACAGGGGGTGGAGGGGAGGTGGGATCGATTCCCTCCTCGATGGTGCGACCCCGATTTTGGGTGCGGATGTGGAAAATGTCTTGTCGGCATTCATTAACAGATTTTAAGGTTCTTTAATTTTTTTTTTGAGATATTTTTGAAAAAGAAACCTTTTTTGATTTTAGTGCTGAAATCAACAGAACCCAAACATTCCAGAAAGAGTTTTCTGCCCAGATGATAATTAATGATGATTAATAGCTGAGATATGAGCAGCTACAACTTTTAGAAATTATGGAAAAAAAGTCCATTTTTGAATTTTTAATGTTAATGCTTATATCAACATAAAAGTTTCTTATCGGTACAAACATGTTCCTTACAGTAAATTCAAGTGGAGGTATTGAGGGTTGAAATTTTTGAAAAAGATGAAAAGATTCTTGAAGGGGTTAACGTGTTGAAAAAAAACCTAATTTTTCTAAAAAATTTCAAATTTTGAAATTCCGAATCAAGTACCTGCAGATTTCTACTAACGCAGGCGAGTTAATACACGTGTAAAAAAAGACTAACATTATAGTAATATAAAACTTGCCGATATGACCGTAGCAACAATTAAATTCTAACCCAAAGTCGAGACATGTACCTAACTCATTTCCTGCGCTCCATAACTCTAGAGTAAGTAATAATTCCTATCGTAAATCGTCGATAAATGCCCTGGTACTTATACCTTTACATGCATATACGTTATGCAATTACATAATTTAAAAAGCAATTGTTTTCCTTCGGTTAATATTCGAAGTGAATGTAAACAGTTGTAATTTATGTTGACCGTCCCGTACTTAAGTATACAAACATTTTATTATTGGCATGTCGTTATACGTTCGTACTTCGTGACGACTCGATCTTTTACTTTTCGTTTGTGTATGTGTGTGTGTATACGCTATAGATCGACTTATTTAACGACTTCGAGTCAATGACAGTGGATGAAATATGACGCGCTTGGCTTCGGGTGATCTGATGGGGCATTTTTTGATATACTTACCGAGGTTTAGGTTGAAAGTTTTATCCAAGGTTTATTTATGTAAAGGTGCCATTTTAGTTTGGTTATCGCAGAAGAGTGTTATTTACAAAAAAAATTTGAGAAAATTTCCATACGACAAATGCTACGGATTGAATTGCAAATTTTTGAATTGGTGGTGACCTTTGGGGTAAATTTGGCGGCTATGCTTATTTTGTATTTGTATTGAGTACGTAGTTTTTCTGTGTTTCCAAAGTAGTGCGTACAATGAGAATAGAGTTTTTCCACTAGCAAATCTTACAAAAAATGCTGCTGGAGGAAAAAAATTCAGTTGGAGGAAATTTCTATTTAGGGCTGTCTGAGCATTTTTTGGATTTTTTTTTGTCAAAATAGGAACTGCTTAACGCAAACCCAACCCATCGAGGACATTTCTAAACTTCAGTACTTGTACAACAATTAAAAAAATTGATATCATGTCAGCTTTGGGATGATAATGATAGATTTTGATAATTTTGAGGTGATTTTGAGACAATTCTTATTTTATATTGTTTGAGTACATTTCTAAATCCTTACAGAATTTCACTAATTTTTCGGTTTGAGGTGACTGTTATTTTCAGCCTTTTAAGAATTTTCCTCCTTTTTTGTAATTTAGCTTATCATACATATTTATTGTCTTATCAGAGATCTGTCATTATTGAGTGAGCATTATTGAAATGGTGCGATGTACTACTCAACTCGCAGAAGGTGAAGCACTGATTTTCTTGTATTAAAATGCATGAAATTTCGTACAATTTTAGTTTTTCATTCAAGAATTATTTCAAAAATTGCCTAAAAACTAATCCTAATTTGCAAGAAAAGTTCTGAAAATATACCCACTAAATCTAGTCATTCTAAAAACGATTAATAGTAATTTAAGAACAAAAAAATCTCCGCGACAGTCCAAAACATAACGCCCACAAATTTTAATGACCATAGTGTACCTATTATGACACTTAATGTAGAAGCACAATTCCTATTTCTTATGCTCCATCTGACCGACTGGCTTAGTTATACGAGGATCTGTTCACGAAATATCATGCAAAAAAGTTTATTTCTGACAGTGTTTTTAATATTCATCTAGAATTAAATGGCTGAAAAGCTAAAGAACGTAATAATTTTACGTTATAGTAATTGTGATGTCAAATTCCGATTTATCGCGATCTAATCACGCGATTAAAATGATTAAATGACAGGAAATTGCAGTAGATAATAAAGAATTAACGTTAATGATCAAATAAATCAAATCAATGTTACTAAATTTCGAACAGATGTGGATTGATATGTACATAATTTCGATATGAAAGCATCTTCGGTGATTTTCAACTAATCTGACTCAAATTCAGACAAAAACTGTTTCCATACCGCAGATACAATGCAAGTCATGAACATGCTTTATTAGAAAAATAAATAGTAACCTGCTATATAGACGGAAGCTCTCTTCTTTGCACGTTACGTCAATTTTTTCGAACTGAAACGCATATCTTTGCTAAAACAGCGTGAATTTGCCATTGACAGACACTGGGATACAAAGGCTGCGCAGTCCGCGTCTCTACGCAGATGTGTTAAGAGGGTGGAGGTAATAATTTCACTTTCCACCGACAGATGGCTTAAGAAAACTTAAATATTGCTTATACGCTGATGGGTGGAGAGTGTAGTTTTCTTCGTTGAGCACGTGACCACTCATCGAATTGATCGTTTCGAGAGCCTTTGTCTTCAAAGAGATAAATCCCGTTTGATTTCGATTCGCCCCCCATCGTCGCGCCGAGGCGCGTTCGTTACCCGCGGGGCATAAAATTGATTTGAATGTCCCCCCCCGCGTCCGGGGGGGAAACATCACCCGAACCAATAAGAAGGGAGGAGACAATCGCGACATATAGGCGGAGAGACGTTCTTTCCGCTGCCAATCAAACCGACGAGGGGAACGTAAAACTAACCGGGTAACTAGATGCGTATGTATGCACGTTCATTTCCCCCCACCCTCGCGACGCTCAATTGCGCCCCCCCTCGCCCCTGCCGGCCCCCCTTCGCGCTCGCGCCAGCGCGACATGATTAATTTGTTCGCCGATTAATTAATTTCGAACGTGTAATTTCGTTCTATCACTCGAACGCGATGATTTTCCTTTTGTTTTTTCCTCGCGGCGCGGAATTAATTAATGAGTAAATGAGAGCGAGAGAGAGAGAAAGAGATAATTTTTAAATGTGAAATTTTATGGTAATTAAGAGGGATGATTGATATCGGCGGTACTTCGTATTTTAAGAGCAAATTACTGGGAACATTATGTATATACGAGGGTGAGTCCTAATTAACCATTATAGTAAATGGGTAGGAATTAAGCGCGCTTTCCTAATAAGCAGAGACTGGAGTATACGCCTCACTAGGGTCAAATTTTAAATGGGATTAAAACGACTGTCGCTTCTAGCGAGAATGAACTTTAAAATAGTTCCCATTGTTGACATTGACAGTAACCCGAAAACAACGAGAAAATAATTTCAATCCGTCACCTATACCAGGTAGGTAGGTAAGCTGCATACAAAACAGAGATTACCCCGTATACCTACCCACAGTCAATTTACTTAGGTACATTTCACGAAACAGGATTAAGGCCTAACGCCGTGTTATCTGTCACTTTCCCAAAACGAAATCCCCGTCACAACAAAACCCTCTCACGGACAAGACGTCACGACAAATTTCGTTTCGAAAAAGAGAAGCGAAAATAAAAATAATCCCTTAAACAGATTACGTGTACCTCCTAGGATCCGGCGAAGGCAATTTCCCCGTCCGGCTACGTAAATTACTCGACGGATACCTTCTTTTCGGCGGGGAGAACTCGACTTTTCGATCTCGGGAGATGTTTTCGAAATAAATACATGGGCGTCACCACGTGCCGATTAACTCGGTGCGTCCGATTCTAATCTCGTCAGGTGTTGAAAATCCCTTTTAAAATCGACTCGGGGGAGAGAGGATTAGGATCTCGTCGGCAGGGCCATTGTCAAGCGGTGATTCCCCGAAGGAAAACACAGATGAAAAGGAAACAAACACCCATGCTAATTATAAGATTGTGATATTAGAATTTTTTTTGAACAACGAAGCTTAAGTGTTAAATTAATTAACCGGATAGTCGATGGATATTTTCATTACCCATACAGGAGTAACTCTATTTAAGTGATAAAATATCATGAGTGTCGTCTTCAATGGTTCATCCATTGAGTAAAATCCATTGAGCGTCGAAATAAAGTCCTGCTTTATCCAATTCACTCCCTCAGGATATTTACAAGGATAATTCTCATAAAACTATGCAGTTCTATGCATCTAAATTGAGTGTTTTGAGAGTTACGGTGAATTGATCTTTCCTCTACTGTTCCAATATTGCATAAAAGGAGTCATAAAAATTATTACTTCATTCAGTTGAGCAAATACCCTGCCAGGACGTTTACAATAAGTTTTCTAGTAACACCACGAAGTTTTACGTAAGTAAATTGATACGTTTTGCAGATATGGTCCGTGGTCGTTTCCACTACTTCTCCAGGAGTGATTCTACTTGAGTAAAAAGTCGTTACAAATTTATACCTTGCTCAATTGAGTCACAACTTTGTAAGGACGTTTAACAGAATATTTTGCATAAATCTACAAGTTTGATGCATCTAAACTGATGGCTCCTAGAGTTATGGTCAATGGATTTTTCCACTACTTCTCAAGGAAGGATTCTTATTGAGTAAAAAACTCGTCACTCAGTCCCACTTTACTCAATTGAGCTAAAACCTTGTAAAGATGTTTAACAGAATATTTTGCATAAATTCACAAAGTTTCATGCATATCAGTTGACAGCTCCTAGAGTTATGGTCAATGAATATTTCCGCTACTTCTCCAGGAGTGAACTTATTGAGTAAAAAAATCGTTAGAAAGTCTTACTTTACTCAATTGAGCCACAATTTTATTAGGACCCTTACCAGAATATTTTGCATAAATTTACAGTTTCATGCAACTCAATTGGTAGCTCTTGGAGCTGTGGCCAATGGATTTTTCCACTGCATCTCCAGGAGCGATTTTTCTTCAGTAAAAAAGTCGCCACAAAGTCCTACTTTAATCAATTGAGCCACAATTTTGTTAGCTCCTTTTCCAAAATATTTTTGTATACATCTACAAAGTTTCATGCATATCAACTGATAGCTCCTAGAGTTATGGTCAATGAATATTTCCACTACTTCTCCAGGAGTGATTCTTTTTGAGTAAAAGGATCGTTACAAATTTCTACTCTACTCAATTGAGCTTTTACTTTGTCAAAACGTTTAGTATAATTTTTAGTTTAAAATCACAAAGTTTTTTTCATATAAATTGATAGTTCCTAGAATTATGGTCAATGGATCTTTCTACTACTTATCCAAGAATGAAAGAAATTCCTGCTATAGCCAGCGGAGCTACAACTCTGCCAGGAAATTTTCTGACACACTTCTCATAAAATTGCCAAGTTTAATGCATATTCTTCTTTGGTAAAAGAGTCACAATAAATTCATACATTTTTCAAATTTCTCAATACTTTTTCAGCAATTTCCTACTTTATTCTACTGATTATTTACAACAGCTTTAAAGTGATTTGGGTGTCCAAAATCATTGCATCAATGATGTGGCGCTCAAAAATCTTCAAAATCTAAGCACCAAAAAGTCTTGGCATCAATTGACCCTAATTGGAATTGTTACAGGATATTTCTCCGTTTGGCTCTGCTAATGAATACTCGTCAAGCCAATCCAATAAATATGTTATTGAGAAACGTTGATTTCTTTAAAGCGCTCTTATCGAAATTCAACCCAGGTTTCAAGTAATTTATTTTTTTCAAGGACCGGTTCACAATGGAATCTCCTTATTGTCGTTTTGAAAGTTCCTCATCCCCTTAATTGCCCTCATTCAAGCACGAGGAACTTAAACAAACATCCCGAAGGGTGAGTTTGACTTTCGTACCTGACGCGTCTATAAATACCTCATAAACGTTATACAAAATGGCTCCTGGCGAACACAATTAACTACATTAAAAATTACAAACGACTCCTTCTCGAAAGGGGAAAAAAGGAGAGAGAGAGAGAGACGAAGAATGAGCATTGACGATAAAAAGGAATATCATCTCTCTTCCCGACAATGGCACCGAACAGTTGCCGCTTGACACGAATAATAAATTAATGTTTCACGCTAGCAAATAATAAACTAGGAGTATATTTAGCAGTCATTATGAGGGGGAAATATTATCCTCATTTCTTTCTATTAAAGGCACCGGGGCAGATGGTCGTGATTCCGATTGTTCGCCGGCTCTCGTCATGGTCGATGCTCAAATATAACGTACGGTCCCGGGACTTTGAAATTTGATTACAAGGACACGGCTAAAAATCGACTCCGCCAAAAACAGGGACGGATCTCGAAAGGTTTCAACGACACGACGTATCCGCCGTGTAGCCCTACCGAATTCCTACCTTCGAATCACGTAAATCCTTGGATCCGACAGAGATCCACATCGACCTACAAATCCTTGGAGCCTTGTGGAAATCCCAGGAACCAAATTCGCTTAAACTTAAATTTCGGGTGGATCTGACCCTGTGCCCTTTCCCCCTACTCTATCGTCCTGCACGATTTCAAAAGCGTTTAATATCAAATTAGCTCATGCGCCATTTGCTGGGATCGACCAATCTGGAGGTCCTGAACGATTTAAAAGTTGTCAGTGCCTGAAACGGACGGGTGTTTGGATAAATTAGATAAATGATGTGAAGTGATATGGGAAGGTTAACAGGCGCTGGATGGTTAGGGAATCGTTAAGTAACTGAATTATATATTGGAAGTTGTTTTGGTCCCTACTACCCCTATTTTGGTTTTTTGGGGATCTTTTCACCCCCTGAAATTGATGAATTTGAAGCTTTGTTAAGGGATAAATCATTAAATGATATCCACCTTACAGTCACTGAAAAATGACAGTGTTGTACAGAGGACTGTTAAAACTAAAATAGTATTAATCAAAGGGCGAAAATAAAGGAAAGTGCATGATGCAGTTTGTATTGAAATTTGCTAGAAATGTTACAAAAACCATGTCAAATACACTCAAACAACCTACCAGAGTCAATAATGATGCCATTCATTGGTTTTCATCTACTTAAGAGGACAATTACGGCCAAATCTATGACAAAAACGAAACATATGTTTTCACTTCATGATGTAATTTTTAAATGGCTACAACTTTTGAAAAAATCAATAAATGGTACCATTCCAGCATTCATTCTGAAGGGGAGAAGCAGCAATAAATGATACTACTGGAAGAAAAAATTCCAAAAATTTCTGTAACCTATATCTACCTTCAAAAACAGTAAAAACAACCATTTTTCGTGTAGTAACCTAAAATATCTCAAAATGCTGTCGTGACAGGCCAATTCTGAGCTCAAATTCGAAATTTGCGCAGAAAATTACTTCGGAAATGAGCCCCAGGTGCGCAGCATCAAAATTGATACTATTGTAATAACGCATTGGTGTATTGAAATAATTTGAAGTATTAATTAGAGTCTAGTAAAGAACCAGAATATCATACAAATGAAATATTTAATGGTGACGAAGGGACAGTTGATTGAATTTTTTTTCAAGCAAATTTAAATGCCTGGCGCTAAACAAAATTTATACCAAAACATCCTCTCCCGTGCTATCGTTTACGGTCCATACATTACACGTCGTCGATCGGAAAAAAGCGGTCTTACGTCGCCGATTAAGCCGCTACTGCATTAAACTCTAAGATTGTGAAGGGAAAAGAAAAGAAAACGGAGCGAGCAATAAAAATTTCCAACTGCCATGTCGAGCCGCAATAAAGGCCCATAAGCGTTAAGATAAAAGCCACTACGTATATCTTCCCATCATTACCGCATCATTCCGTATAATTCAGGCCCGATTTAAGACAAAGTTAAATGGCGCAAGTGAAAAAAGTGCATGTCCCCCCCTTCCCGCCAGGACCGCATGATCCATACAAAGTACTAACTCAGTAAAAGTTTAATTAAAAAATAATTAACGTAAGGGGGAAGTCGATGTCTATTTCGCTCCGAGAGTGCCTTCAAATTGTATGCCATTCAAATGGGAAGAGCAATATAGGAATAATGGCGCGCTTATCGCGACGACGCTTTTAACGATACCGTTCGACTTTTATCGCCATCGGGGCGTTACACTTTTTCGATTTCGACGGCAGTTACGTTTATTTTTTACGGCCCGCGAAGCGTAATTATTTCTTTTGTCTCGCCTTTATGAGAAATTAAGTCCGCAGTGGCGCATACCGTTAATCAGGAGGTGGAATAGTACGATTTATGAAATCTGTCAAGATTCAAGTTCGAATTCCCAGAAACTTTAGATTAAAGTCAAAAAAGTGTCCGATTTTCAAAAATTCAATAAAATTTTGAGCTGCCCAAAGTTATACAGGGTGTCTCTCGAGCCTAAAAGTGGGTGCGTACAGTGTTTCCACAGTCAGTTTGCAATGATACATAATCCATGTACACCTGACATCAAACGGGCCGATTTCATAGGTGTGAATCTCACACATGAGATAAGAGAACAGAGATGAGGCAGAATATGCCATACATGCAGGAGAAAAGAGATAACGCTACAACACACAGCTTCAATATCGCATCGTTGCCAGAATGTGATTAAATATGGTTTGTTTAAAAGACCATAACCTCACATGTAAGTGTTTATATGCCTTATAACCCATTTTCGATCGCATGTAGGACGTTAAATTTAAATTATTTTATACGTAATTTGGTGTCCTGTCAGAAACTATACATTTTCCTCATTTCTCGTGCCACCCGAGCAACATGTCGCATTAATTTTGATAAATTCGCTCATTTATGGCACCGAATTAATTACGGTTATCAAAGGAGTACCATTATCAACAGTATATCGAAAAATGACCCCCCGTCGACCTCGATCCAGAAATTGCTCAATTAGCCCACTCACGGCCGAGAGCAGATGTCCGATCATCAAGCTTTAATCACGGCCCTTTGCCGTCAATTCAAAACCCATACCTCAGATCGCCTTTAAATAACATTATAACAACGGTGGTAGTTCCAAAACCACCCATTATCTCAACAACTTACGGACGGATAATAAATACTTGGTGATGGATTTAACGGCGAAACATTTAAAATGACGAGGGAAGTTTACAGCAGAGAAAGTTTCACTTTTACTTATTAATTATTTAAAACAAAAATTTGAAAATGCGTTTTGTATAGGGAGCTTTTTTTTGGAAATGTGGGAATTTGATACTAAACAAGCAGATGACGTTTCTGGAAATTCAGGAAAAATGTCAGCACTTTCCATCACATGGTTTCCACCACGTTTCTATCATAAAGCCTGGTACGTCTGATGGAGGAGGAAGTTCACAGCATTGAAATTTTGAGTTTCAGGGAGCTTTCATGGAAATGTGAGAAGATTTGGAAGTAAGCTGAACTTTCGCTAATTTCATACTAAAGAAGTTGAAGAAGTTTCTGGAAAAATATCAGCACTTTCCATCAGGCGGTTTCCACCACGTTTCCATTACAAAAACTGGTACGTCTGATGGAGGAGGGAAGTTCACAGTATAGAAAGTTTCACTTTCAGGGAGCTTTCATGGAAATGTGAGATTTGGAAGTAAGTTGAATTTTCGCTAATTTAATACGAAAGAAGCTGAAGATATTTTTGGAAAAATGTCAACACTTTCCATCAGGCGGTTTCCACCACGTTTCCATCATAAAGCCTGGTACGTCAGATAGAGAAGGGAAGTTCACAGTATAGAAATTTTTACTTTCAGGGAGCTTCCATAGAAATTTGGGAAGATTTGAAGGTACGTTGAATTTTCGCTAATTTAATACTAAAGGAGCTGAAGATTTTTCTGGAAATTCTGGAGAAATGTCAGCACTTTCCATCACGCAGTTTCCATCACAAAGCCTAGTAAGTCTGATGGAGGAGGGAAGTTCACAGTATAGAAGTTTTCACTTTCAGGGAGCTTTCATGAAAATTTGAGAAGATTTGGAAGCTGAATTTTTGCTAATTTAATACTAAAGGAGCTGAAGATTTTTCTGGAAATTCTGGAGAA
This sequence comes from Cryptocephalus primarius, assembly GCA_963576515.1. Lineage (NCBI taxonomy): Eukaryota > Metazoa > Arthropoda > Insecta > Coleoptera > Chrysomelidae > Cryptocephalus > Cryptocephalus primarius. The sequence goes on along the minus strand of OY754943.1, from coordinate 13,522,146 downwards.
ATGTCAGCACTTTCCATCACACAGTTTCCGCCACAAAGCCTGGTAAGTCTGATGGAGGAGGGAAGTTCACAGTATAGAAATTTTCACTTTCAGGGAGCTGTCATGAAAATTTGAGAAGATTTGGAAGCTGAATTTTTGCTAATTTAATACTAAAGGAGCTGAAGATTTTTCTGGAAATTCCGAAGAAATGTCAGCACCTTTCCTGGTTTGATGTGTTGTGATATCGTGTAAAGGATTTTCGATGAACTTGTCTCATACGGCTCGAGAGAAAATACACAGAAGAGCAAAACCGAAAAGCGATCATCGATCACAAAGGACAACAACCGACACGAAACCCTACCTACCTACCTACCTACCTACCGCGTAGAGTCCTCGAGAGCGCCACAATACGGCCGACAATGGCAGAATAAGCGTCTTCGAATACATGGTATATCTGTTACGGTACCACTCTGCCATTGTGGCCGCATAAATCCGTGAATGGCACTTCGGGACTTGGAGTGCGTGTGGAGAATCTCGGAAATCGTCACACGCTGCGATCGAGTCGAGTGTTTCTGGCGCGTTTTAAAGTGCAACAAATTTTCGGATTCTAACGTTATTACCTTCCACTTTAGGGCAGCACCTGGCCCGGGGCGGACAATGGCGACCATTAAAATCCCATAAGGCACACAAATAGGAAATGTGCGACGCAAACTTCTTAGGCAATGAAAGAAGATCGAACAGTGCCTAATTTGGGTAAATTCAACTGACTTTCTTTCTAAGGGAAGAATGGGGATGACACGAAATTATTCTTTTTACGATCACTTTGGGGAAATAAGGGAACTAATGTTCAATTACACCCTTATCCAACCACTAACAGAATCTAACCAGATTACAGTTAAACGTGCAACGAAGGGATCAAAACTATATACCAGTGGTAGGCTTCGTTCTTCCGGTGGTGCATGAAGAATTAGATTTTTCAGTGGTACCAAGCCTGAAAGTGCTTGAAATTTACTCCCCAGTGATCAAAAAGCACCATCTCCGTCGCAGAAAATTCCGCCACATTCAGTGAGAAATCAACGCAATGCCAAAGCGCCGACCGATCGACCTAACCTCCTGCAATTTCCAGAAATTTCATTATAGCGATGGCCCGATCGTCCGTCGATAAGTGGTAATAACATAATTCGTCTTGATCGTCCGGTTATAACCGTGTCCGTTCGCGTGAACTGCCGTGTTAATGACTTACGACGTTACGTGATCCAATTTCGAAATTAGCCACCGGCGCGGAGGGGGACGGGGTGGAAATACCCCCAAGTACAATTATATACGAGCACCTAATAATTTCGGTCGCGGCAAAACCGACCCGTCAAAGTATTAGATAGTCAAGGGTTATTACACGACGCGTTTCGAAAAGGTGAATTTGGGAGAATTTACCGGACTACACTGCGAGGAGCAAAAGTGGAGTAGATATTGAAAATCTAGGGAAAAGAAGGGTCCGAGGAATTTCAATTTTACATCCCTTATAGTCCCTGAAGTTCCATACAAAAGGTTTTTTGAAGGGGTCAAATAACATGAGAGTTAAGGAAGTTATGGTTTAAATTAAATGCATGTTTCGGAGAAAATTTTGAAGCACCTTAAGTAACAACAAATTTAATGATCACATAGACCATTTTAGTCACAAGGGGGGTTGTTAAGGGCTGAAATGTTGCATTGTAGAATAAATTACATTATAATCAGAGAGAAGATTGAAATGTGCCATAATTAAGGCATTTTTCATAAGGGGTGATTTTTTAAGGGTGAAACGGTTTTGCCACACCGTAAATTATTTCAGGATTATTTGGAATAAAGCTTTTTCCATGTACTTCAGTAATCTCAAGGTAAAAAAATTATTCAATAATTTGAATAATAATTCCTTTGTAGTTTCGTCATCATAAACACCCCCAAGGGGTTTAAAAGCGTCCTAACACGTCGTAAATAACGTTTCAAAACATAAAACAACCTACCTTTCGATCTATAAATAAATTAAATTTGGTTTCATAATTTTTTACAACAAAGGGTAGTTTCCACCCCTAAATTCAAAAAGCGTCAGGCGCGATCACTTTTGGAGCACAGAGCGAGATCAGCTCAATCCAAATTTATCACAAAAATCAGTCATACTCGAAGGAATTTCGAGGTACTCTCCAAATTCAATTGGAACATTCAAACAGTGGTTTGTTACTATTTATTTACGGACGAATCCTCACAATTCAGACAGCTGAATAAAATTAGAAATCGGAATTGCATACATGCATCGAACGTTCGCTGTTTCGAGGGTCGTTAAAATTTTACGACCGCAAAAAAACTGTACAAACCTCTTCTCCTTCGCTAGTTATGCGTTGGTATCGCAATAACTCTGTGATGTTTGAACGGTAACTAACGATAATTTCGCCTTTGAAGAAACATTCTACGTAAAACTACACAAAAATATCTTACATCAAAGCATATAAAGGGGGTTCATTTCATTAACAAGTCTATCATTCCTCGATTGATTGCCGACGTGTAATAACCGTTCGTACGACGATATTCCCTTGCGTTTTACTTACTATGAATAAAATTTACAAAAATCTAACGTTTACGAGATAATAACATGAGCGCACCGTTACATTATTCCGAGGTGCCAATTCACCGTCGTTGCCTAGAGGCAGGATAGACGCCCCGAAGCTAATTAATAAAACATTTTAATTAACATGTTGATTAGATAACGGATGACTTTACAGAAAAAAAGGTGAAGGAAATGCGCCCGTTGAAGGCATGTTTGATGTTTCGAGTTTCTAAAAATTCCGCCGTCAGTACACGGACTTGTACCGAACAGTTTGTGCTCGTCCATATTTTATACGCATGTGTTGTCGCAACGACTTTAACGAAGGTCTAAATTGTTATGATAAAAGGTAGCAGAAATGGATTACTTAGCATGTTTGTTAAGAGAAAGAGGCGCTCTCTTCCGCAGAGGAAACAATTAATCCTACCATTTACCGCTTAAAAAAGAGGAAGCCAATATATCCATAATCCTTCCTAATCCCCCCTGTGCTCGACCTATTATCCCAATTAACGTGAGCTTATCGGATCGAAAAGAAATTCACGGAATGTTACCTTATTATCGTCGTCTTACCCTTTCGTTTCAAATAATATAACTTACACGATTTTAATAATACGGAATTATTCACGTGGACTTCCCGAATATTCCCGTTGACAGAAATTAACTTAATTAATTACGTTATTCACGACGTTAATTACCACTTCCTCGTGTCCCGGATAAGGCGAAAGCCTTAACGAGGACCGAACGAGGAGAAAAAGAGTAAATTCGACTAATAGTTTATAAACATATGTTTCCAGCGAACCGGTCATTCCGTTTCTCGTGTAAAGATCTCTGCGCGTATCCCTCCTTCTCCCTCCCTCTCTTTCGAATTAGTTGGATAATGACATCGCCGGTCGGGTTAATTAAAAACAAAAGACCGTAATGGACAATTCCAGGAGGGTGATAATTGCCGATGGGACGCGGCGGACGGCCGCCCGTCAATTCCTCCGACCCAAGGAAATTTCCTTCGAGCGATTTGGGTGTGTGAACATATTATTACTAAATTACGAAGAAGGCTCCAAAATTTCTCTTTTGTGATTTCATTCCATTCTTACCTAGTTATATAATAATAATAATAATCGCAGGACTTTATTCGGGATAATTTTCCCTATAATGCGGCGTCTAGTCCAGTAATGTTCAGGAATTGTCGAGAATAGAAAAGTACCTACTGTTGTCTATTGCAAAAATCAATATCAATGTCAATATACATCGCTATAGCTCCCTAAGGGTTATAAGGTATCTCCTCCATCCTCCAACTGGATCCCCAATTGAATATGACTGAAATCGAAGGCATATTAGGCAGAATGCTCTCCAGAATGTCATATAGTGCTCCAGATGGTTCAAAGAGGTTCTAGGACGTCCCAGTGGTTTCAAGAGAAAATGTTATGGGTGGTTCAGGACCATCGAAAAGATTTTCAGTTCCAGAATCTTCGATAACGTTCCAGAAATGGTTCGAGAATATTTTAGAACGTATAATGTTTCAGGATGCTGGGGAACGCTCAAGAATGATCCAGGGCGTCCGGGATTTTCAGGTTCGGAAATATTATGAGAATTTTCCATAAACGTGGGCATGGAACGCTTATGAAACTATCATGCTTAAAGATGGAGGAAAAATGTTCTATAATGTTCCATAATGTTCTTAAAACTCCCAGAGATGTTGAAGCTTCAAAGGACTAAGAATCCTTAAGGATCTTCTCGAACATTCGAACAAAGCGAGCAGCATGGGGCAGTAAATTTTGTAAATCGATTACAAAGGTAAGCTTGAGATGTTCAGAAATGTTAAGGCAGTTTCCAATTATCTGAAAACCTGAAATTTTACACACTTATGGCATCTGTCCAGAATAGGTCAGGAAAAATTTGGAGCAATTCCCACTTCAAACTGGGGAAAATTTAAGATTAAGAAAAGAAAGATTTAAATTCGATGCCGTTATGTAACTTAAGGTCCTGAGTGGCCTGAAAAATTTTAAAAACCGAATTTTCAACATCAAGTCCTTCTAAACCTTCTAGATTCGGTTTTATTAAATTTTCGAGACTACAAATGTTAATTTTAGATTCGTACTAACATTTTAAATCAAATTAATTGCTTGGAGCTTGTATAAACAAGTTGTTCTAATGTTTCTAATTGAAATTGAAACTTTTTAAATTTTCAAAAATACAATTAAATACATTCTGGCTTTCCAAAATTCAAAAGGAAGCGCTAGAATTTTCATTAGCAAGATTCAGACTTTCCACTATTTGGATTTTTGAATATTTGAAACTTTGCAACTTCTTAAAGAACTTCAAACAATTTTAGAACACTTTCAGATACAATTACACAGTGTAAACGTGTCATGAGACCTTATTTTGTCCCATTAAGTTAGTTAGTCTCGCAAGTTTTGTCGCTAAAATTGTCTTTTAAGACTCGAAAAAAGTTGAAATTTTGCCTCTCATCTTCTCAAGTCGAATTAGCGCCCGTCCGTATTGCCCATGTCCGGATACGGGCATCAAATTTAACGTTTGCCCGACCGAGAGGAATGCCTGGCTCGCTAGCTGGCTCATTAGGAGGTATGCGGTGCTAAACTGACATGTGTTCCGCCACTAATATTAATCATGTTTTCGGGCAGTAATTAAAACTGCGCGCCTTAATTAGGGGGTGTTTAGTTTGTTGCGATGTTGACATTCCAAGAAATGCAGAAAACAGAAATACGTAACAAGATACACGAGAAAAGGTGGAGGTGTGTTCCACGAGCCTTGGATTTTGGGAAGCGATTAAATTGCCTACGTGTCAATTTTTTTAAAAATTGTTTGTTCTGCGGAAAGCTAACGTGTATCTCAAATAATAATCTTCGTAAGTGCGTTTTCTTGGAGATTTCGATAAATTACACGTTATAAACAGGATAATTTATGCTTGCAGAAAAACAATTACTCCTTCACTTACTTGACCAAGTCACGATACAGCTTTCTTAGGTATCATTTCCCCTACTTAATTCGAGGAGCAAAGGCTTCTGTACAAAATTTACAGCTGTTATATCCTTCTACTAAGGCGTCATTGTTGAAACCGAAATATTTTTCAAAAATTTCATGGGACACATTTTCATCTTCCTTTGTCGTATTCCTCGCAAGAAAATCAGAAATTCGATTCGGGAAATTCCGGGGAAATTTTCGAAACCTCCTTCCCTCTTCGACTAGCCTAAACGACCGTCCCTCGATCCTGAAAAAAAAATTTATTTATTTTTTCCAAAGATGCGCGACACCGAAAATAAATACCTGCCCATTGAAAAAGGTATACAGTGCGGGCAGGTAAAAGGACGTCCCCTACACTTCTCCTTTTTCCCTCTCTATCTCCTTTCTTTCGACTATATTTATGTTCTTATTTGTGATGATATTTTAAGTGTACGAGCTTGTAAATAACACAAGTCGAAAGGGACCTAATTAAATGTTGTTTTAACAGGGCCGGTCATTAGTAGATGGACCGCAAAGCGCCGCTGGCCTGTCGGCGAAACGCCCTTTGTGATCGGTTCTTTTTCTTCTACTTTCAGTGGCGGCGCGTTCAGTCTTTAATTGGATTTACGTTCAAAGCTTCATTAACCTCATACAAAAGGGCCCTATTTTCGAATCACCCATACAGCAAAGAAATAATAGGTTGTGCAGTAGTGACAGAATTTTGAAACTATCGTATCAGTCCACGTATTGATCGATATAACTGGACTAGAAATAAATGATTTGTTCAAGAGTACTTCCTTACTTAGTGACGGAATTTTGTAGTTACCCGTAGTGGAATTTTTATTTTAGCCGTTGTGTCCAGCCACTGGGCTGACCTGCAGAGACGTTTAGCCTTTAAACAAACTCCTATTGTTGTGAATGCCCCGAAAGTCCCAAATTACACGCTTTAAAACGAAACCCGAGTCGTTTAAGAGCGAACGAGACCATCCTTTGAAAGGCGAGAAAAAGCCAATTAGAACGCTTAAATCGTCGAATTTTTAAGCAGTATCGGCGTGGACACACCGCAAACCAAGTTTAACAGCGACTTTATTTAAAGTTTCTCCATACTATATAGTTTTCTAGTGACGATTCTTTTATGATCCTTTGGTGTTTTCTACTGGAGAGTAAATCACGCGATGACAACATCTTTACGACTTACGACGATAACGAGCGTTGTACCAATTAAATTACAATATATATTAATCGACGTGAAATTATTTTTAATTAGTTATCGGCTCCTCGAAACAATTACGCATCTCTTAGCTACACCATCGCTTTTTTATTCTAATGAACTAAGAGGGAGAGAGAGAGAGAGAGAGAGAGAGAGAGAGAGAGAGAGAGAGAGAGAGAGAGAGAGAGAGAGAGAGAGAGAGAGAGAAATGCCAACGTCGAGCTAATTGCGGATTGACCCACAGAGATAAACCCAGAGGAGATCGTTAAGGCTTTTCGCAATAAATTAGGGATAGTAATAAAAGTCCGAGACGACTTGCGGCGCCCCGGCGCTCCGCCCCGCAATCCGAGACGTTAGAAACAAAAGATATTTGCGAAAAGGGAAAGAGGCTTTGAGGAACGCCGAAACGTCTGGCGTTCGTAGGAAAAGTCAATTAGTCACGACAGTTTAGCATATTGTTACTTTCTGACTATTGTAACTGTGGATTTAATGCCCAAAAATTTAAAGGACAAAAGGTTGCGCGCTATCGATACAGCGCAAATCGATTTTTTTCCTGACAGTAAACCTTAACAGCAAAAGTTCATGAAAATCACTAAAGAAAGCACATCCACCACGATTCCAGCACTGCCTTTGTAAAGAAATACAATAAGTCTTTTGGAATGAAAAATCACAAAAACGAAAATTTCATGTGTAACGCAAACGCTGCAAATAAATGCTGGAATGTCGTTCTTAAGAAATGTAGTCAAGCTTTTGTATGGTGCTTTTTTTTGTAATGACAACATTATGTAAAAACTTGAATGTAATTGTTAAAAACTAAAATTAACCCTTTTGTACTGAAAACAGAATATATAAGGCCTTTGGAAATGAAATATTACAAAAATTAAAGTGGCGTTTTCAATACAATGTTTTGTGTAGTTCTTCCAGAAATACAATTATGTATTTTGTAATGAAATATTACAAAAACAAAAATGACGATTCCAATACAGTTTTTTTGTGTACTGCAAACGTAATATAAATGCAAGACTGTCGTGCCTAAGAAATGTAATCAAGCTTTTGTAATGTGAATACTTATAGAGATAAAAGTGTCGTTTTCAAGAAACACAATCTAGTCTTTGTGTAATGTCAACGTTACATAAAAACCTGAATGTAATTTAAAAAATTACAATTAATACTTTTGTAATGCACTATTACAAAAAAATAACGTTTTCAATACAAACAATTTCCTTGCGCATTGCAAACAACTGAGACTTTATATTGCATACAAGTTGTGCTGTCATTCTTAAGAAATACAATCAAACATATATCATCAAGCATAGTAAATATTGTATAGCACTAAACTGTCATTCTAAAAAATAAAAACAATTTTTGTATTGTATTTGTATGAGCACAAACTAGTTTTCAATAAATAAAATGAAGTCCTTTTGTAATGCAAATGTTATAGAGAAATTAGACTGTTGTTCTCAAGAAATTCAATTCCAATAGAAAAATGTAGTTGCTACAGAGACTTCACTGATGTTGATAAGAAATACACCAGAGTTCCTCTGTAACGTGACTGTAATAGGGAAATTAAACTGTGTCCCTTAAGAAATACAATGTTAATAGAGATGTGCTGCTGTTACAGATACTTGACTGTTGTTTTTAAGAATCACAATAAAATCCTGTTGTGTTGTAAATATTACGTGTAGAAAAATTAGACTGCTGTTTCCAAGAAATTTCATTGCAATGTGAACATTGTAGAAAGACTTTTGATGTGAAAAAGTACAATGTAGTCCTTTAGAGAAACTAGTCTGGTGTTCTTAAGAAATACAATACTGTCCTTTTATGACAGAATAGCTTTGTTTCTTATTAGATGTTAGATAATTTTATTTAACTTTGGTTTCTAAAGTTTCGACAACTCCCAGAAAATAATGTTGAATTTTCCCCAAAATCATCGAAACAATTATTTTTCATTTATTTCTAAAGATTCCTCAGACTTCACGGATTTTTCCCGTCCGCTTCGCCGTTTTAAGCGAGAAAAGTTATTTCTGCGTCCCAGCCACGTGTTGTCGATTAGAAAAATAAAGGCCCTCTCGCGAAATTAAATCGGACGCACAAAAACCGAGTTGACAAACGGAACGCGACCGACCGCGAGGGCCAGACCGTGGAATAATAATTAGTAATGACCGGCGGATTTTTCTCCGTTCTCCGTTAATTAGAGACGGCGACCTTACAGCCCGATTGAAAGTAAGTACACCTCAATTATTATCCTCCCAGGTAATAATGAATGTATTTACTTGTAATGTACGTGGACGAGTACGCGGCGCGCGTTTCCTGCACCTGTCAATCTATTTAATAAACCGTAGGTAAATAAATTCCGCGCTATTTACCGTCGAATAAATATTCAATGAAGGGACATGAATGGAGCATACGGACGATGGAACGGGAGATTTCCATGTCACATAAACCGAACGCAGAAATTTTTATTATATTATTTTTTGGAAAGAAAAGTAGACGATGCAGCGGTTATTATTTAACCACTGCGAGAGACTTCATTACGTAACTTTCTCTTGCGACCCTAACCTTTCCTCCCACTAAAAATAATAGCGTCATCACTCCCTCTGACCCCCTAGGGCACCCCTTCAGGACCCCTAGGACAAAGCGAAAAAGATCACGACTAATTAGACTTACAATTTTTTGCACATTATCGAACTTCCCGATTCGCGTATTCCCAGCGCCTAATCGAGATGTCCCTTCAATCAACGCCGATTCATCGATCATTTAAATCATTCGATCGATCAATCGATCATTACTCGACTCCTCGAGCGGATTGAAAAGCGCCGAAGAATACGCGCCTAATTGCCGGGCCATTATCGCGTCTGCGTATCGTCGAACCGACGGAAAAGCACCAGAAATGGAAATATAAGAATCACACTGTACATTTACCGTTTGTACGACGCGACCGGCATGTATTATATACTTTATCCGCCACCTTTTCCCGATGAAACGGCCCCGTAATAACGTCGGACGATCGGAAAATCGAACGTGACACTTGAATTTATAATTTAGTATCAATTGAATGTTTGAATGCGTTTGTTGTGAGATTTCGACGTGTACGGGTATGTAAGTGCTCCGCGAGCAGGGCACTTCAAAATGTTACAAATGTAAGGGAAACGACAAGAATTTGAACTGAGCTTAAGTCAAGGAGAAAACTCCTCGATGGAAATTCAAATCGGACCTACGATTATTTTGAAAATGGTGATCAAAATGATCAATGCCACAATCTAGCAACACTTCTCGGATGCAATCAGCACGCCATCTAGTGAACATTCTGGAACTATATATTTAAGTCAAGTAATTTACATATTTTCCTAGCTAAGGACCTTAGCACCTTTTTATTTTGGCAAATTCGAAGAGCTTCCTAACGCCACAGTAAGGTAGTTATTAAATTTTCCAATTTTTCGTATTACCACAACGGCCTAAAGTGAGCTAATTTAAATGGGAGTGTTACATGGTCGAAAAAGGGTTAACATAAACGTGCCTTGCTTAGGAGCCACGCAGACGTGAAGAGTAGACACACAATCGATAAGGTTTTTTGGTATTTACATAAAATTTAACAGCAAACGAACAAAGGAACTTTGTGTAAAATGGATTAAAGGTGATGCAAAACCAAAATCCAGACACATCTGAGCTTTGACGTTTTTTTAACAGTAAAAATTTAAAAAAAGGGTCTTTTTTCGGTTTTTTTTATCATAGCATGAAAATTATTGATGGAAATGCAATACACTATCAGACAGTTTGTAGAGAATTAAAAGACCTTCAAAATGAGCGTTTCTAAATGGTGATCGGAGCATTTTTCACAGAGAAAACTTGGAAAAATCGTTAAAATGGACCCCTTTTTCAAGAGTTCACAGCCTTGTCCAGTTTAAAGCTGATGTGCTAATTTTGCGTGAAATGTTAGATTATTCTGTCTATTTTAAGCATGCAAAAGTTGGATGCTGTCGGATGAACAATTTTTGCACAATTATATTATTAAGAATATACAACGAAATTTTGCAAAATTCTGCGTATTGACTGAGATGGACCGATTTTAATTTTTCCAACGGTTTTTGAAAGAAGACCACATTACCTACAACTTGGCTATTTTGAATTTTCATATACATTTAAAGAAAAGTGCGAAAAATGGTCTCGACTTGCACCGACCACTCAGCTCGAAACACGAAATCGCGCGTTTCGAGCAATGTTCGAGGCCATTTTCCGCAATTTTCTCTAAACCTATATGAAAATCCGAGATAGCCAAGTTGCGGGTTTTCCTGTCCTCTTTCAAAAAATCTCCTGACTTGTGTAATGAAATTTTCTCTCTTCCCTTTGCATCAATAGGGAAGTTTGTGTTAAAATTTTATTAAAACACCAATCAACCCGTGTCTTCTCTCGGCCTTTGTTACAGTCACCGCTACCTAAGTTACCCCCTTAAGGGCTACTACGGTCCCTTATATATTCAGTATTACTATGAAATTTTTCTGGCAAATCTTTTTCCGATACTTCTGCATCTACACTTTGGACAAATTTATTCGACACGTTCAGCGTTTTCCCCCCGCGCGCACGTATGAGCGCGCCACGTAGGACGTTTGAGGACCGCAGGCACCGCCGGCCCCGTATTAATATATAATACCTGAGATATAAATAAGTGATACAACAGCATTGTCCCGGACATATTTATAGTTCATTAAGGTCCATTGGAGTCCGTGTGGCCGGACACATCTCTAATTGTATCCGAATAATGCCCCCTAATAACAGGCACGGAACGATCCGACGACTACGACGCACTTAATACCGATGTGAATAATTTATTTATAATAACGGGAATAAATATCGGATTTAAGAGATTTGTGTGGTGTGATGGATGGTATTTTCGCCTGTCCGGCTTTCTTTAACTAATTTAATTGATTAGGGATAGAAGGGGGGACGCGGGTCCAGTGGTGTGGGTCTACGTGGCTACCGCGCAATCATTTTAATTTATTAGCTATCATGGAATTAATTAACCATTAGCTGAGCAATGGAATCAACAGAAACGTGTTATTTCGATTCTTTTCATATTTTTAGGTTCTTTGGAAATTTTTGAGGCATTCTCCATGTTAAGTCAACTTTAATCGAGTTATGTAAGCTCAAATATTTTATTATATCTCTTTGTTCTAAACACTTCAACTCAATGTTTGTTTAAACTAATATGAAAATTAATAGGAAAATATCAAAAAATGTTCCATATGCGAAAATCGCACAAAATTATTTTAACTGTAATATTGATTTTAACTTGAATTTTTAAATAACACTGTTGCCTTAAAATTTTCAAAACAGTATATAATGTGCCCTAAAATGTACCGAATTGCGAAAATCCTTAGAAACTTAAATATTTCACCTCTGAAAAAAATCGTAATTAAGTGGTGCAAAGTGCCTTTAAGTAATTTCCTTCTACTTTAGCTGCTTGACAGCTTTAAAAGCTGGAGTTATATTTTTCCCATGGGCTTAAATTTTTCCTACTTTTATTCCATCTCGTTCGTTGCAGCGCCTACTGCACTGGTAAGCTGCCGGCGCGCGAAAATATGAATTTATAGGCAGAAAATTAGCCTGGCTAGAGTGTGTGGTGGTTTCATTATTTATTATACGCACGAGAATTATGCAGGTTTAATTCGCGTTGGTGTTGAATAGGCGTTCCGCCTTTAAAACGTTTATTTATTCTTGAGCCGCGCAGTCCTCTCTTTCTCTCTCTTCTATGATAAAAGAGAGGCTTTCGCGCCTTATTAGTTATTGCCCTTGTCGACCGGAATCGTAATCATGTCGGATTTCGAACGATTATCGTACCTCACTCATATAATAATAATAACACGGCTTGTGGAGGAAAAGGGAACTTGTTATTAAAGAGCGTTTGTGATAGGATGGGATAGAGGAAACGTACATAGGATTTTTCTTGCGTTTCGTGCTTGTTTATGCGATGAAATATCGACGACGGAAATACGAGACGATTTGCTGTTTCAGTCCCGAAAAATAATGAAAATGGAAAAGGGAGTGGAAAATAACGGTGCAATTTTGAAACAGGTATTCCTAATTTGACAAATTTTCTCAAAAAATGTGCTCAAAATTCCTAAAAATAAATAAATAAAATTCTAAAAACGCACCTGAATAGTCAAAATGAATTCTGAATTGTGATTCCAAATTTGTTACTTGTGGTACCAACGCTTCCAAAAACCGCGGAATAGTGTATTCGAAAATATGGCGAATGCACCCAAAATTGCAACTGACACATTTAAATTCATAATTATTTATTTAGTATAGTGTGTTCGGGAAAGTAATTCTAGTGATTATTAACACAGTCTTACTGTATCAAAATTGCAAAAATTTTCAAGAAATGTGTCAAACTTGCGTAAATACCATCGAACGTGTTTCCTAATTGGTAGAATTTTATTGTGAATTGAGCTCCTAAATATTATAGCTCTGTAAATTATTTTTGGACCAAAAATATTGTAAATGAGTCAAAGCCGTAATTATGCCCAAGTTACTAAAATTATTTTAAGTTATACGTATTCTCACTTAAAGTAGCAACCAAGTGTTTTAACTTTGTTGTCCAAAAAATACCCAGTTAAATAAATTTCCCATAACAGCGCTAAAATTCCTCAAATTTTGTGTTATACGCCCAATATTGTGTATTAAAAAAAATGCGTCAATATTATTAGCACTTTGTCTTGCCATGGACTATAAAATAGTGCCAAGTTGTGCTCCACACGTCAAAATTCTCGTAGTTGTCTAAAAGATTGCCCAAAAATATAAAAAATTGCACAAAAAATGTACTGAAATCGTTAAAAAATTGTTTTCAACTGAGGCATAATAATATCTAAACTTTAAGAAGTCAAACTGTTTCAAAAATGGGTAAGAAATTTGCTGAAATGATCCAAAAGTATCAAATTGATTATAAATTGGATTGCTACTTATGTATTACAACTCTAAGAAATAATGCTCATGACTTTATTGCGCAAGGACTGGTACATTCCCCAAATAATTTACTCAGTCATTACTCAAATTGTGTAAAAATTCCCAAAAGTATTTTTTTCGTCATTTTTAACTTCTTGGGCCAAAGTCGCCCAAAAGTACCTCTAAATGTACCCAAACTATACTCCAATTACCCCATTAATTGCGAGTTAATCTTCAAACTATTTCAACCCTGTGTAGTGTCACGAATTTGTGGCGTTAGAATGGCGTCCTGTAATTGAAATTATCCACGCATGCACCGATAAAAAAATTCAATTTGTTCGGCCGCCGAAACTTTGAATCTAATTATTTTTTTCTCTCGGACAGATCGGAATTCAAACGGCCGCTATCTGCTTTTAATAAAGCAGTCATCTGTGGGTGACAAAACGATTCTTTTCCCTCGACAATGGACCTTCCACCCTCTCTCTTTCTCACTTGGCCATTCAATCGGACATACACACACACTCTCTCTATGAAATCTTTATTAGATTCGCTCTTCGGAAAGTGGCGGGTCCTCCCTTTCATCCCCAACAAATTTTTACGGCCGGCGGGTCACAAACGCGCCCGTACATCAAAATTTTATTTTTATTCGACTTTTTGGTCTCGCGGTCGTAAAAAAATCAAGTTTGCCGATTTCGAACCACCTGGGCGCAGGTTTTGTCGGGGGAAATCGGTTTTACCTTCACTGGCGATCCGAGCCCTTTTGGGGACTTAGTATTGTATGTTTACGTTTAAGTTCGTAATCCCTCGACGGGGGGCGCCATTGTCGGCCGACCGGCCGGTAATTGGAATATGTTAATTCCTCACGGGACTGTCAATCTCTCAGTCGAACGTTGTGACTGTCGAAATTAATTTTTTGAAGAAAAGATAATGAAATTTTAGGTTCGTCGGCCAATTAAACATAAAAGAAGAATTTTTAGGTTATGCCACAAAGACGACTCAGGCGCAGAATATCGAAATGAGTTCAATCTAAGGTTTCGTGCGCAGGTTTCTCAGAATAATTCTATACCTGAAAATCATTCATTTACTCGTTTATCTATAATACCAAAAATTTAACTCTACTTCCTATATAAAATTCGTTACTTGTACAACGCCGCAAGCTCGGTTAATGGAGGAAACTTCATTTTTAAAATTGAAACAATTAATTATACTCAGGATCCTACCTGAACCCGCATTAACATCCTGATGTATTCAACTATTTTTTTTTGAATTATTAATACGTTTTTGGTGGAAAGTGACAGGTCGAAAAAAATATTTCTCCCGGTCACAATTTGTTCGAAACGTCAAACGCCCCCCCGGGGCCCGGAGACCCTCTCGACATCCTCGTTAACCTCGTTCTACATTTCAAAAACCCAGTTCACAGATTTTTCTAAGAGATAATTGCGGCAGAGCAGAAAGAGGACTTCTACCAATAAATCTACTTTAATTATATTTCGAAATATCACAATAAATCATTCGAGGGGGGAAAATCTGGCGAAAAAGGCCGTCACGGGTGATCGATTGATCAAATGTAAAATTTGTTGAAGGTATTTTTGGACGCAAAAAGTTATAACAGCGTTTAAGGCTAACCATAACATGCCCTATCGATTCGTTACCTGAGAGTGAGGAACAAACCACGCACCCTTACGCTTTAAGCGAGCTTATCACCTGACGAAACAGCGTGAGCCACTAAAATTAGTACAAATCACACCCAAAATATGCCCAAAACTTCACAATTTCGCTACTCGAAATTCCCATGCTGGAAACCTCAAATTCCAGCGATCGACCACGTTTTGACTGTTTTGAGGCGCGGCAGGAAATCCGCAGGGACCGTAAATCAGGCCCGAGCTAATTTTCGATTAGCTGCGAGTTAGGAACTGTCAATTATGCGAAACACGTGTTTTTAATAACCGAAAAATTCGCTCCCTCGATAAGGCCAATAAACGCCGGAGGGGGCGCTTCGTTACACCCACAAGTAATACCTTCCGAGGGGCAGGAAATAAAAATTGTGATATTAAGGGAAATTTCTATCTACTCACCTGTGAGTCTCGGTGAAATCTAAAATAGAAAAAAGGTCTTCATTAGTTATTTCCTAAGATTATCTATTTTATTGTTAATTGGAGTTTGTACAGGTATCACACATTGAGAGCAGGTGTGTAAATGCTGTGGAGCGCTAATGAATAGGAGTATTGTCCGTCGGCGTAAAATGAGCCCTAATTGCCAGACAATCGCCATTCTGTTCGTTTCGGGGATTTACTTTCACCGGTCAATAGTCCCTTGATTGCTTTGTATGCGTACCTTTCGACACGAATAATCCGTCATTATTATGATATCATTCGATTTGTCGTTCGATTTAACACGAAAAAGTAACGACAAGAGGTCGAATCAGGTTAACACTTGTGGTGTTTAAGTTGAATAACACTGCCAGGTTAAAATTGACCGTCTGAAACGAGACGGTCGGTTATGCTCGGTTCTGGCGTTCTGCGCATGACATAACCTCAAAATGTGAAGGTTATCAACTCAAATAACACAATTTCCACTACGGGTGGTGGATGTAATACGTCACGAGGTACCTACCTCAAAAAATATTTTTTGTTTTATATAAAAGACTGTTTTGTGCTCCACGCAAGTTGGTTTCTGAAAAAAAAAAAATTGGGGAATCGTTTAGACACGTCAAAAAAGCTAAATTCTTACAGCCAACATTATTTAAAAAAATGTCTATTAATAGTTATTCAAAATTTGTTATTTTTATAAAACCTCGCCTTTTAGACTTGTTTGGGTTTTGATGGAAATTTTAAAATAGATCAGATGGTTCAAAATGGGCAAAGTTGAGCCTTCAAAGGCACTCAAAAAATCTTTCCTTCAGCACATCTCACTATGAAAAATGACAGAAATTTTAAAAATTCAATTTCTACCCATAAACGAACTGGAAGCTTCCAAGTGCCATTACAACTATCAGATAAGTATGAATATGTATCTGATTCCGTGTATCTCAACGTATGGATAATTTCGTTTTCTTAGAGGCCCCCTCATCTAAAAACGAACAGATAACGATCCCACGCCGAGGAGATATAAAACGAGAAAAAGAGAAAGACCCGAAAACACGAAACAAGTTACAGCTATTAAATTAAAATACCCGGACCACCTAAATGAGCCAGCTCCCGGTTTTAATCCGCCAATTAAAATATTTCGGTACACATTCGGTTATAATTAATACAAATTGTTTTAGATATTTTTTTCGGGAATCCGTTTAGATAATGGCCGGTTTTAATTAATTCACTTTACATACTGGGACCGATCCACGGAGACAGTGCAGGAGAGAAGAGAGAAAAATTTAGTAATGAACTTCTTTAATATACCTTAGTTAGTGTCCGTGAGGAGTTTCGATAAAATTAGAGTTGCAGTAATTTTTGAAAGAATTTTTGTAAGTGACAAGAATTATAGGAGCCGAATCGAACAGTGCGCATTCATACTTCGGAAAGTTCAATAAACAAATGGACTGAAACTTATTTAACTTCTTAAGCACACTTTAAGTGATGCCGACGTGGAGTTTCATGTAAATTGGAGTTGTAATACTTTTTTTACGAATTTTTGAAAATGAGTGGACGTGGGTTTCGACTCACTCGTAATGCAGTGCGCATTATTTCATAACGTCCTATAGATAATGAGCTGAAACTTTCAGAATATCGTAAATGTACTACATTTAAAAAAATCAGAGTTGTAGTAACCGTTTTTACAAATTTTTGAAAGTGTAGAAGCGTCGAAATGAAAGGGGGGTGTTCGTGTTTCAGAAATTTTGAAAGAACACAAACTGAAACATACCACAATTCATAAATGTACTTCAGTTAGTTTACATCTGGAGTTTCAATGAAATTAGAGTGGCAGCAATTTTTTGATGAATATTTGAAAATGACGAGAAACATTAGAAACTAAGCCAAAATTTGCGCAGTCATATTTCGAAAAGTTCTATAAATAATTGACTGAAACTCACTTAACTTTTCAAACATATATTCGTTAACATTTGTGAGGAGTTTCAAGAAAATTGGAGCTGCAATATTTTTTTACGAATTTTTGAAAATCAATAGAACGGGGGTTTCGAGTCATTCTTGGTAAAACATGTTTAATCACAGAAACTTTGCTAGGTAATGAATTGAAACGAACTAAGTATTCTAATTGTGTTTCAGCAAATAATTTAGAGAAATTTCGAAATGCGCAGAGTTGCAGTAACAGTTTTTTTTTAAATTTTAGAAAATGCCAGGAACCAATTTTTTCCAAAAGTTTTGAAAACTAATAAACTGGCTCACTTGACTTTCTACATGTACTGTAGTTAATATTTCTTTAGAGTTTCAATAAAATTACATTTGCAATAACTTCTACAATTTTCTTTTAAATGACAGGAATAACAGGTACCGAAACTAAAAATATGCAACATATTTCAGACATTTCGATAAATAACGGGCAAAAACTTACTTAGCTACTTAGCTGTACTTAAATTATTATCCATGTGCAATTTTACCCGAATTCGAGTAGCCGTAACATTTTTATGAATTTTTTAAAACGAGCGAAGAACGAGTTTCGAGTGATTTGTAATAGATACGTATCTAATTTCAGGAAGTTTGTAAGACAAGGAGCTGAAACTTACTGAATATTGTGCCTGTACTCCAATCAACAAGAGCGAGGAGTTCCAAAGGAATCAGAGTTTCAGTGATCGTTGATTCGAAGCTTTAAGGCAATTATGAAAGGCTGAGGCAATTTTTAAGGATTGGTGAAAATGACAAAAATGTACAGCAGATGTGAACTGTTAAAAAATTTTTCCCATAATACAAAACTCCTCGCCTCTAGAGAGATATTTTCTATAAAACTCCGGTTCACATAATTATAGAATCGAAATGTAAATTTCAATTAGTGTCGAGTTAAATTACCTAATTTGTTTATAATTTATTTCAAGTCAAGGTGCCGATCATTATGTTGAAGAGTGAGTGGAAAACACGCTACTTACCTTAAGATCCGTATAATTCGCGGAATCGTTCGCAGGTTTTATTAATTAACGCATATTTGTTTCACAAGAGCGATATTAGTGTTCCGCGGCATCGACAGAAGCTAATTAACTTTATTTATGAATCGATAACCATGTGTATGTGTGTTTGGATAAGTTTTATCGGCGTTTAATTTAAAATAAATTAAATTATTATCTAATTTCGTCTCGGATAAGCGTCGAGAGTGTGGCCTATAGGGTTTCGACACAAATTTCAATTTGAACGTTATTTATTAGCTTATAAAACGTGATTGTTTATTATAAGAAATGACACAATTCATTTGAGCCGTTATCGCGATCGGCCGCAGTAAATCAGACTTATCTGGATTTAAGTGGCCCGACCTTTCGACATCCATTTAGAAATATTTCAAATTGTATTTACATCGAATAATTGCCTCTAAGTGCGTGTAAACACGAATACGGGTGGTCTAATTGTCGATAAAGCTGTTTATCACACGACGAACGGAAAAAAAATGAAAGAGTGGACAACTTCGTCTCACTCGATTGACGTATATTATTGCCATTTCAGTTTATTGTTGTTAAAACGACTCGCTGTAACACACAGGAACATATAATGCCACTTTTATTGTTAGGAACACTATGAATAGGCGGTATTGTGATTCACGAGGGTCTCAATTAATAGTCGATTTAGTATTGTTGTTAAAGAGCCCGTTCGGCTTGCTTATCTCAAACGGATAAAGGACGCGATTTGAGCTTGTCAAAAAATGTTTAAACAACCCATGGGATTGTAATATTTAAAAAAGGAACGAACGTTAATTCCTAACATAACGGTCTCATTGAAGCAGTCACTATGATTAATTGAGCTGATGTTCACGTCTTTAAGAAGACCGAATGATTGTTGAAATTATATGAATGGGCTCAAAGGGCTCGAAACTGAAACAATTTTTGGGAATTTTACTGTTTTAATGTGAACAGGCAAAAATCTTTTATACGAAAAGTTTTCTAGCTCTCCAAAATTTGAGAAGCAATTTTTCCAAAAAAAATCTAACCTAATTGCAGTCCCTTTCCTGAAAATAAGGTTTTTTTAAAAAGCCTAAAATTAATTTCAATCTTTCCCTAATTTATCAAAAAATTGGAAAAGCCAATTTCGAGCCCTTCCATTTTGGGTAATTTCAGTCTTCTGAAGAATCGAAGTTTCAGTCGTATCTGCAAAATTAAAGCACGTTTAGACCACTCTTTCAAAATGCAAAGCGTGTTTCAACCTTTAAAGCCCATTTCAACCTTCACACTTTTCTCCAAAAACAATATTTTCCTGAAGTGAAGTCCTAATTTTTAAACAAAGTAGTAAACTGAAATTTGTTATAATTTTTCAACGACACAATTCTTTCAATAAATTAATTAAAACTCCATGAAGAACCAATATAGATAAATTTTCATAAATCCCTCAAGGACTAAAAATAATCCCTTGAGAAATTCAAATGATTCACGAAATCTCGAATATTCCAAATTACTCTGGAAGAATTCCAAAACATATTTAATGCATGTCGAATGAATGAATTGGATCGTTTTTGGAATTTATCCAAAAAATCTTGTGAATTAGCAAATTATATAATTAATTGCATATGCTTAGGTAATTTGGTAAGCTACATATTTTATATGGCATGGAAATAACATGTAGAAAGTAATAATGCAAGAAAGTTTTCTTGCCCTATATAACTTGGCTCTGAAGAAAACATTTTTCAGTTGAATTTCAAATTTTGGGAAGCGTTTGGAAATTAATTGCCATATTTTCCAGAAGACGAATCTAACTAGGTATAATCTTTCCCAGAAATAAACTGTCTTTTGAATAGCTTAAAAACTAAATTACATATTTTTCTGAGGTGACTTTATAACTTTTTTAGAAAGAATTTTCATGCAGAATTAATGCAGACAATGTGAATTACAAATGTTCATAAAACATCTTAAGGATCCAAATAATTCTTTGATAAATTCCGATAACTCTGAAGTCTTTATAATTCTATAGCCCACATAATTCTGGAAGAAACTTAAAATATTTTAAGGAATATTTTAAGTAGAACTGCATTATTTTGCAATTTTTCTAAAAAATCTACAAATTTTAAAAGCGTTTGAAAATCAATTGTTATTTTTTGTAGAAAACGAACCAAATTGCAATTTTTCCTAGAAATAAAGTTTGTTTGGAAAGGCTTAACTTTATTTCAACCTTCCATGAACCCTTGAAAAAATATAATTTCTAAAAAGCTAATTTCAAACTATAACGTTTTGTATAAAAAAGAGAATTTCACTTTTTTTCTAGAATTAATGATTTAATTTTTCTGGAAACTTAAAGCTTGTTTAGAACAACCCTTCCAAAACTCATTTTAATCTTTTATAAAATTACAATCATTTCAATATATTTTCTTTCTCAAAAATACTAATTAAAATTTCATGAAGGATCAATATTGTCAATTTGAGTTAAAAAAAATTTTAAAGCTTCTCAAGGATCGAAATAATTAATTGAGGCAGTAAGATAAAAGAGATAAAATATTTTAAAAAAGAAACATAATTAACACTTTCCAATTTTTTTCTATAAATATTCCTGAGGGAATTTCAAAACAACAAATGTAAGTAAATTGGATTTTCGAACTTTGGACTTTTTTCAAATAATAATTCTGGAAATTTTTTAGGTTTTACAAAGAGTTATTGCAAGTAATTCTGATCCACCGTTAATTGCCAATTGGTACAATTCTTTTCAGAAGCCTAAATAATTTGATACAGTATATATTTAGTAACGAATGCATTTAATTATGTAAGAAATTGAATGGACATTTTTTAAAAGTGTTGTAAGAAATTCTGGAGACTTCTGCAGGGCCTTCAAATTATTGTTTTCTAGCACTATTAAAAGCACAATTAAAGATTTTGGAGACACGCAATCAAGAATCAATACTGCTCAAAACTAAATGAGTCGTTTTTTAATATCCCAAACGATTCCCTGTAAGTATGATTGATAGATTTAAATCAGTAAGACCCTCCCGTGTTTTAATAGAAACCGCCGATTCCGTCCCATAAAAGCCTTAATTTATGAAAATGAACGGAAAGCGGCGTCTCTGGCCACGCATAATAACATTATTAACAACTCCACTTATTATCTCCATGACTTGCCAAAGAAATTAATCATTTAATAAATGAAATTGCTCGTGAATACCACCCAAACTAATTACGGAATTGGCTATTAGAGTCTCGGAAACTAATTAAAAGAGATTGGGTTTGTTAAATTTAAAGGAGTGATTATATAGCCGCTCGATCGCCTTTCTCTTCGTCTCCTCCTCCTCCTCCTATACCATAACTATACCTACACACCTCACTATTCTCTTTTGTTCCGCTTAATTGCCTAACTAACGCCAACGAGAACAACGTTTTCTCTTACGACTTTATTTAGATATTTACTTAATAGTTATTAACACCCCGTTTAAGTTGCGCGATCGTACGATTAATTATTGCCTCGGGATCGGGCCAATGGGCAACGTTTTAATTGAAATTTCGATATAAATTTGTTCTCAGCAAAATAACGCCATTATGTTTAGTTGAGAAAGTTAATCTACAATCCAATGTAAAAACATTAATCAAGTACCTTAGATAATTTATCGTAGTTATTGGGAGGATTAACTTTTTGAATATTCAAAAATATTTAGAAAGTGCAATTTAATTATGTTTTTGCGCTGTACTATTCTTTTCTGGTTAGGTAAATAGCGGATATAATCGAATTGGAGTCGCAGTAACCATTTTGCTGAATTTTTGAATAAAAATTGTCGAAATTAAAGACATTCCCTCGTATTTCGGGAATTTTTCATAGCAATGAAATGAAATGTATAAAAATTCTTTAATATACTTTAGTTAGTGCCCATGTGGAGTTTCGATAAAATTAGAGTTGCAGTAATTTTTTAAAGAATTTTTGTAAGTGACAAGAATCATAGGAACCAAAACGAAAAGTGCGCATTCATATTTCGGAAAAGTTCAATAAACAAATGGACCGAAACTTATTTAACTCCTCAAGCACACTTTAAGTAATGCCGATGCGGAGTTTCATGTAAATTGGAGTTGTAATACTTTTTTTACGAATTTTTGAAAATGAGTGGACGTGAGTTTCGACTCGCCCGTGATGAAGCGCGTATTATTTCATAACGTCCTGTAGATAATGAGCTGAAACTTTCAGAATATCTTAAATGTACCTCATTTAAAAAAATCAGAGTTGTAGTAACCGTTTTTACAAATTTTTGAAAGTGTAGAACCGACGAAATGAAAGGTGGGCGTTCGGAAATTTTGGAACGAAACAAACTGAAACGTACTACAATTCTTAAATGTACTTTAGTTAGTGTACATACGGAGTTTCAGTAAAATTAGAGTTGCAGTAATTTTTTGATGAATTTTTGAAAATGACAAGAAACGTCAGAAACCGAAGCAAAATTTACGCAGTCATTTTTCGAAATGTTTGCTAGGCAATTGAAACACTGAAACACTTAACTTTTTAAACTCATATTTGTTAATACCTGTGTGGAGTTTCAAATAAATCGGAGTTGCAGTTTTTTTTCTAATTTAATCGAATTGTTTATTTTTATATTTTTATCAAAAATAATGTGTTTCTAAATTTTAGTCCTCGTCAGTACGGTGCAGCCTGTTCAGAGGGTTTGTAACAAGTGATGAAACAATTGTGATGTCCTTTGTAGCGTTCCAAACCCTTCCAACAGGCTGCATCGTACTAGTAACGACCAAAATCAGGAACACTTGTCTACCATTTACATATACAATTTTTGTTGCTCCTGTCCCCAGGACTGGAGGGGACTCATGTCTTTTTTGAAGGGTTAGAAGGAAAGATACAAGTTTGGCTACGTGCCCTCCTTTAGCTGTTTCATCATTCATCACAACTAATGTACTTATTTGTTAGGACATTAATGTTTGCAATTAGGTTCGGTTACATTTAGCCGCCATGAATAGAATGTGCACTTGGTAAGTTGGTGTATTTTCATTGGATCGTTAAGGGACTTTTGAATATCTTCTCGTTAATTCCTCAAGGGACTTTTCCAATTATAATTTCGTTCAATCGAAAGTCTCGCCCCCTCTCTCTCTACTCCCTACGTATCGTTATGATACGAGCTCCGAAAAAGCTTGTTAAAACGGAATAAAACGGGAATATTTTATATAAAGCGTTTTCGACGAAAATCCTTTTTAACAAGCATAGCAAAGACATCAATGGTTTTAATATTCATTATTTCGAAAACGGCCGTTGTGTGTCATGTGTGAGTGATGTAATGAACGTTTCGAGCAAATGGAGGCGGTATCTTCGGTCCGCCGAAGGGCCTGAATTGCGTCCGAGCCCCGACGGAGGATAGGACAATAGCTCCCGAAGATTTATCCCATTAAAAACATCGGGACAGAGCCAATTTAGCCTAACCGATCGTTATCTTAAACGGAGGACGTTTCAAAATCGCCGAGGAACGAAAATATTGAAATAAATCTTCGTATAGAAACAGAATAATGACGCGGAATTCACTTTGATCTGAAAAATTTATCAGGAATTATTCCATTACATTCCTTAAGGTGGAGTGACATGGAGCTGTAAAAATTACAGAGAATCAGACGCCCTACCTGTAATTTTCACCAATCAGACAATTTCAATAATTTATGAAAAAGTTATTTCATTATCGACGTACTTAAAACTTCACGCAATGAAACATTTAAATCCATTTGACGAGTTTAGTAAATATCAACTCCCTAACTGATGGAGTTTCAGAGTTATGATTGATTTTGCTGCAACGTGACATATTTATTGCAATTTTCATCAATCGCAGAATTTCAAAAACATTCAAAAGGTTGTTAGAACTTGCATTTTGTTGAAACTTCTCATAATGCTTAACAGAAATATGCTTTAGGAGTATACCAAGTTTCAGCTCTCTAACTGAAAGAGTTTCGGAGTTGTGGCTTATTTTGGGGCAACCTATCGCATTTGATGCAATTTCCAACTATTACATATTTCGAAAAATCTTTAAAAACAAATAATTTTCCAATTTTGTCCAAATCCTCAACGATGTATAAAGAAAGTGTACTTCAAAAATTCACAAAGTTTCAACTCTCTGACTGAAGCAGATTTTGAGTTATGACTGATTTTCTGGCAATTTGTCGCATTTATAGCAACTTCCACCAATCACAAATTTCGAAAATACCTTCAAAAGCAGTTATAACTCCTAATTTATTTAAACTCTACGTGATGCATAATGGAAATGTACTTTGCACCTTTACAAAGTTTCACCTCTCTAACTGATGGAGTTTTGGAGTTGCGACAGATCATGCGGTAACTTGCCGGATTTACTGAATGTTCCAACGATCACAGATTAGAAAAATCTTAAAAAATTAGTTATGATTCCCATTTTGTTAAAACTCGGCAAGGAGTATAACGAAATGGTGCTTTAAGAGTGTGCAAAGTTTCATCTCTCTAACTGAAGGAGTTTTATAGTTAATACCGATTATGTGACATCTAGACAAATTTATTGAAATTTTCAACATTGACAGATTTTGAAAATTCTTTAATGCGTGATTAGATTTCAAGTATGATTGAAAATACGTAAGAAGGTTTAGTGAAAACTTACTTTAGGAGTTTACAAAGTTTCAACTCTCCAACTACAGAAGTTTGAGAGTTGTGTACAATTGTACAACTTGGCGCATTTCATGGAGTATTCACACATTTCAAATAAGTCGTATTAAAATACTTCTAATGTAATTTAACTGAAATGTACTTTAGGAGTTAGACAGTTTAATGTTTGTAACTTGCGAAGTTTCGGAGTTACAGCTGATTGTGCTTTGATTTTTATTTTCTTGAAATTAACTCGATTCACGAAGGAGTTTCGAAGTTGTGACTGTTAGCCTTTATGACAAATTTAAATTTTTCGTAAAAAAGTCCAGAAGCTTTCATTTTTATTAAGCTCGTACGCAATCCCAATTAGCGTGTCCGAATAAACTGTCGCCTCGATACATTACAAATCCCACCTGGCGCACCTGGCGATTCCGTTTGTTCCCCGCGAGTAAGGAGTTATTGTTTATGGTTGTTTTCTTTCTGAAATTTAATTTGAAAGTATCCCGGCGCCGCCATTGGCCGTCGAATTGATACCGTCCCAACAATTAGATATAATGATCACTTAATTGTGAGTTATTGTCCTTGTTAGCGGATATCTTGTTAAAATTATGGACGCAGCCTACTGAAAAGAAGCTTCGTTTTTTCCCCTCTCTCTCTCTCTCTCTCTCTCTCTTTCCTTCTCGGAGTTTTCGTTTATTTTTACTTTTCGACGATCCTACCTGTGCGCGCTCGCGAAGAGAATCGGACCATCGACTACCTAAATATTTATTAACTCATTACGGTTTTTACTTGTTAGTCCTCATCAGTTTTGACATTAATTAGTAGTTGTAAAATTTATTTAATGCCGAGCGGGGGCTTTTCGGAATTTCGGATGCCGTCGCGCCCAGAAAAAAATCCGATACAAATCGGGGATTGTTAAAAATCGGAATTGGAGAGGAACAAGTATGCATACGGATGAGGGGAATTTAGGGAAAAATGGGACAATTCCAAAGATTAAACAGGTGACGATCATTTCAAAAAAACCTTTTTGGAAAAGATAAATTTGCTCAAATTTATACTTTGAATTATGAATAAAAGGCCTCTTTTTCATGTAAATTCCGTTTCATGACTCTACGACGCTCAAATGTGTAAAAGTGACTTGGAAAACCGTTTAAATATTTAATTTCAAATTTTTTTCCACAAAAGGACTACTGATTATGAAAACTCAAAATTCAAAGGTTTCATGAAAGCTTGAAATTTTGAATATTCAGCTTTGTGCCCCTCGGCCATGAAACATTTTCAAAAAAACAATCATTTTACGATTTCACAACAGATGTAAATAACAAAAAACCTCAAAACACCCACACTTTTCGAGTAAACTTCAAATTTTGAGTTTCAGATTTATTTAAGTACTCATTTTGATAAAGAGAAAGCCATCAAATGTTTCGATTTTGAAAACAATGATTCTACTAAAGATATTTTCCGAGATATCAACAGTGGAAGTTAGGGAAATTTCTGAAAAATTTCCACCTTCGAATTTTCGAATTTAGTACACACATCAATAGAAAAACTCACTGGTTGCTATAAACTTTCTTTCATTACTGACCCTATGACCATTTGTTCACAAAAAATGTTAAAAATACTTCCAGATGTTAAGAAAACCTCAAATTTTGAAATTTCTTTTGAAAAATCTAATGTTCCTTATCAAAATAAGTTGAAAAGCGGTTCTGTTTTCGATCACTACTGCAGAGCATCTCTCAAACGTCCATGGTTGAAAATTTGCAAAAAAAGATCTTTGAAAAACTTACTTGGAAGGTTACTGATTAAGATAAACGTTTCATGATTTTTGAAAGATTCTAAAAGGCGCTCGAATCAATGTAGGAGGTTATTGGAACCATTGCTTCAAGGCAAAATTCCTTCCGAATTTCAGGAAACTTCAAAAGTGAAAATCCAAAAAAAGTCTGGATAAAAAGCGTTTAGGAAAAGATTTAATCTGGAATTCTAATTCAATCTAATTTCAATCAAGGCGAGGCCTGTGATTACTAAAAAGCTTATTTCCATGTTCTACGATAATTACTCCCCAAAAAATCAATGAATACAATTTTCAGAAACACCCAACATAGTCGAACCTAGCCGAACATAGCCGAAAAGTTGAAAAGTTTTAAAATAAAATTCCTTGATTTTAGTATGCACATCGATAAGGGGAGGGTCATAGAACATAGTCTGCCATACTTAAAAGGTTATTGATTACAGTAAAACTAGTCCCATGATTTTGTAAAAATTAATTCTAGAGATACGGACATTCAAAAATGTTGAAAAACGTTCAAAGATTTTAGAAAACACAATCTTCTGAATTCTCAAGTTTTATAGGAAAAACATAATTGGTTAGTAGAGACTGCAGCTTTAAACTAATTTTCGTTGGTTTTCACGATACAGACAATTTGAAAAAAAAAATCAAAACTTTCTTAAACCTTCAAAGTTTCACTGAATCATTTAATAGAAAATTCCCATCTCGTACGCGTCTTGACTCTCCCAGGCTATAACCATGGCGACCGTAAAGAGTCCATCGATGTAAGTAAGTACAAGTCTTGAAATGTGGCCATCTATATGCGCAGATACAATCAGTCGGACTCGGTAATTATTAAAGATACAACTCGAGCTGCTTAAAGACTACAGTAATTGGCTGTATAATTAAGAGGAGGCTCGCAATTGGGATGTTTTAATTAGGGGAACGATACGACGCAGGTACTTCAAACTCTCCTCCGAAGTCGGATTTAAAAGGCGCCCGCGTACCCTTTTAATTAGGGCCCTTATCGAAAAATTAGACAGAAATTATATTATTAGGGGGTGGGGAGGGGAGGGTTTCGCCTTTTGTTTCGTCGTCCGGAAAATATTAAAATCGTACGTCGCCCGCCTAATTATCCGAGGGGACGCTTTTATAAACGTAATTAGCTTTAATTAAGCGCGGATTAGAGTCCGAGCGCTTTTGTTGACAGGTGGGAACCGAGCGTTTTGTTTCGTTCGTTGCACACACACCGTCTGACGTTTCGAATGTTATTAGAAATATGTATCTGATAACTAAACACATTAGTGATTACGGTATATTCTAGTGAAAATATCTGGAAAATAGTAAGAAACTAGAATGTGCTAGGGAAAAGGCTTCACTGGCCCTGGATGTGCTAACATCTACTTTTGACAGTAATAGAGCACATACTAAGGAAGCTTATTATCCTAGACCCACTAGTTAGTAGTGCTGAAATAGACTAGGACATGTGGCAAGATACGGAATCAATTAAGACCTGAAATAAGCTAGAATTTAAAGTTAACACGGCCATATGGTCTGGCCTTATAGATCTTGCAAATCTAGGCAGAAAGATCTAGATTGCACTTCGAAGCTAAAGGGTGCTAGAATATAGAATTCACGCGCCTGAAATGCTGGTTCTGATGTACACGTCTATAATCTATAAAAGGGGTCAGAAAAATCTTTAATCTTGTCGATGCCAGGAATGTGAGAGCTGATAAGGGTTCATGAGGGCCTGGAATATGCTAGACTTGATACTATGGTTAGTATTATGGTAAGCTGGATTATCTCAGTAGATAGGCAGGCTTTGCAGGAAAATCTAAGGAAACCTTCAAGAATTTTAGAATTCCATAGGCTTGGATATAGTTTCCAGACTTAGCTCAGAAAATTTTTGAAAATCTTGGAACCAATTGAAGCTGAAATAGTCTTTTCAGGAACTGATGCAGAACCCGGTCTTTCAAGAAGTGGCTCAGTAGCTTGTTTAATGGAACGTGGCCTTCTATCGCTTTGCTGCATCTTACCAGATGCAATTCAAGAAATTCTCTAGAACTATAGCTCTTCTAGCACCAGGAAACCTAGGATTACGCAGATATGGAGCACTTTTATGCACTTCGTACGATGGAAAGGAGACACACCTTCGATACCGACGTTGGTACGAACTTCTATCGGAAATATTTGGGATCGTCCGTCCGACGTTCGATATTCAGAGGCTCGCGTCGGTGATAGGAATGCCGCGCCTGTTACGTCGGACGGCTGATGATCGACAAAAAGACGAAACGAGACTCCAATTTTCCATCGAAAGACTCTTAATTAGAACAAATTCCGGCGAAGTGCAAACGAGATGTGTGACAAAAACGATAAACAGCCCACCCGGTAGGGAAAAAAGTTGCGCAGCGACCGAGCCACGTTTCAAGATGGTTTTCTCCTTTCAGTGGACCAGTCGAGGAGGCTTCACAATACGTCCAGTCGAGCGTCGATAGGAGAGAGAAGAGGAAAAGTGGTATGATGCTTGTGAAACAGTGAATTGTTGGAAAAATTAAGTGGCATAGACGCAGAAATAACGTGGTATACGTCGTATAACTTTACCAAGTGAGGCTCGTGATGCACAAGCCCTTAGGAAATTCTTAAGAGTGAAGTGCCCTTTAGGGCCATTTTAGAAACAAATGTTTCAAACTAAAGTCGTAGGTATAAGGTAGATAAGTCAAGTTGCGAAGTTTGAAATAAATCGCTGGAGCAGTTTTGGAGAAAATCGAGAAAAATTAAAAATCCTTAGGGATGGAGTGCCCTTCACAGCGGTTTTAGGAAAAAATGTTTCCATCAAAAGTTAAAGGCACCAAGCAGACAAGTCAAATTATTAAATTTGAAATAAATTAGTTAAGCCGTTTTTAAGAAAATTAAGAAACATTGAAAATGCTCAACAGTAAAGTGCCCTTCAGGGCGCGTTAAGAGAAAATTGTTTTAAATAAAATTTGTAGGAATTTGACGAAGTAGTACAGGTGTAAAGTTTAATAAAATCGTGAAGTCATTTTGGAAAAAATTGAGAAAAATTGAAAATTTACAAGGGCAAAAGGCCCTTTAACGATCAGTCAAGATAATGAATATGGATTTAGCAATAGATTAAATATAGAATTTATATGTTGTGCGTATAAATTACGCAATATATATGCCAAACACTTTTTGGGGAAATCGTTCGAACCTGTCAAATTTTCCTTGTAAAATTTTAGCATACAGGGTGATTCGTGTGGAAGGTACAAAGTCATGGACATTTATATAACGTTTCTATAGTTTTTTTTAAAATGTTTTAATTTAACTTTCCGATGAGCTAGAGACTTTAAACGTAGTTCATAAAGTGAAGGACAATGCAAAAGACGACTAATTAACGATTAACTACAAGATACATCACAATACATCACATTATTAAAAATTCCAACATTATTTTACACATAAGTTGAAAGGGCACTTGGAATTTTGAATTAGAAAAGTAAAAAAGGAGATTTTCGTATAATGACAACTGTGTAAGCTGATGTACGTATGAAATAACCATGGACACGGTTCTATCGTATCGACGTACACTGTTGCCGATAGTTGAATAAAATCAGGGATTTTAGGGAATTGATCGGGTGGATCCGATTTTGAAAACTGATACGAAGACATTTCCTTTGACCAAATTCCACCGCAACAAAATATTTTTCAACAACCACTTTGAATTTCAAGATTTCTCCTCTCGTCCTAAAACCATAATAACGGGTATTAAACGCAGAGCAAAGTACCCGGGACCCCGACAAAAAGCAAGATGAAACTTTTTCCCGCTCGCCTCGACGTTTTTCTCTCTTTTTTTCGATCCGGACGCGCGCACTTACGGGCGAGCGTAAACATAGGACGGCATTTTCCCGGCTGTAAAACACGAATGTTCGACTTCCATTCTCATTAGCGCTCGCGGTCTCTACCGGGCCCCCGTTTTAATAAAATGCGACACCAATTGAGTGCCGAGGGACGTGACCGTAATGCCGATCGCGGAATTAACCCGGAATCCGCACGGTGATGGCGGACCTTGGCCGTACCCCAAAATTCCTCCTCCGCTCCGCCAGCACCGAGCCAGATCGGAGAAGAAAGAGTTTTCGCTTTAAACGTGAGACGGTAAGGGACAATTTTAAGCAAAAAAAGAGGAACTTTAAAATTACAGCAATATTTACGGTACGTAGCTTGGAAGCCGTCCAAGGGTCGAACAGGTAGAGGCGTAAATTTCCTTCCTAGCATTTGCAAGCAAATCGAGTGCAGTTTCTTCACCAACTAGAGTCAGTGCATGTTTCTCTCTCAGATTAGGATACTTTCCTACACTTTAAGGGATTCTTACTGGTCCACAAGGAAGTGTAAATGAGATGGGGTAGAACATATGTTGGAGCTACTTTAGGGCCATCATTTTTGGGCCATACTGCTCTGTTACAAAGGGAAAAATGCTACCGCTTACGACTTACTTCTATAATTCAACACTAAATTATTATCATCATCGATCAGATCGATGTGCTATTACCGAAACTTCACCCAACTGCCTATCTGGCCCGTAATTCGATTTGTTCCACCAAACTAGGCCTGACGGACTTA
Organism: Cryptocephalus primarius; assembly: GCA_963576515.1. NCBI lineage: Eukaryota > Metazoa > Arthropoda > Insecta > Coleoptera > Chrysomelidae > Cryptocephalus > Cryptocephalus primarius. Next base: position 13,490,449 of record OY754943.1, on the reverse strand, counting down.
ATGAAACGCTCTCTTAATATAATACCCACATACGTACGTACACAGAAGCGATACGAGCGAAATAATGATATAAATAGGGGGAGAGCAGGGAACATAAGTCACGGCCTGTCTATTTAGGGAGTTACCGACCGGAACCTACCCCTAGCGGGAAAGGGGAGAGGAGGAGAGGGCGAGTGTTCGGTTTTAACAGTTTGTCGACTTCCTCCCCTTTCGTCCCCTCGAACCCATAAGGAATACGCGGTCCTGGCGGGATAGAGGGAGAGCGACAGAGGATTTATCGGTGTGCGCGCCATTAGCCTCGGACAATTATTGGAGTATTTGCAGGACGACAATTACTGTGACGAAAAGTGAGCGTATAAGTGACGATTTTGGGGTGGAAAAGTGGCGGTGGTGTTTTCCCACAAGTTCAAAAAAGATAACAAATACATATAAAAAATTCCCAAAGGTGTTCCTCTGTACCTAAGAACTCCTGGGGTTAAAATATGAGGATTTAACTCAACTGATCTCTATTAGTAATTGTACTTTACTCTTGAGCATTTTCAGTTTTCGTTATGGTTTTTAGATTCGTGCGAAATGAAAAAGTCTCGTGTGTACCACTTAAAATTTTTGGCACCGTCGGCTTGGCGCGCTCTTTGTTTATGGCGGTAATTTAGTAAATCTGCAATAACTTTCCACCATTTCAATGAACTTAGGCAAAATTTGAACCAAGCATAGTTCAATATATAATCCGCCATTTCTGAAAATGTAAAATCAGAGGAATCAAAGGTAAAGCAGAAATGGAATGGGGGAGAACTCTAGTATAGAATAATTTAATGCGATCATACGAACTGGCAGTCCTTATATATGTTGTAAATAAGTGGAAGGTAAGAAAATGTTCGACTGAGAAAGAACGCTCATTGGTTGAACGAGAAAGTCACTAAGTTATAATTGGCAACATGGCAGATTTTTCGAATTTGGTGCTAAGTACAAAGCTGTCAAGAAAGGGACAGAGCAGGGGAGTTCAAGGCATTAAGTAGTGTTCCAAAGAAGTTAAGAATAAGTTAGCTAATCAGCTAGTTTGTAATGAAGAAAATTAGTTGGTGACCTGGTGAAATCACCAAAGCTGTGGCACCGAATTTCGGTTATATTTTTGGAAATTATTTCAAAGGAATTTGAAGCCTTGAAAGCGGGAAGCCTGGGAAGGTGAAAAGGTTCAGTTGGTTGTTTTCCTGGCACGACTTCCCGTAGGAGCCCTAAACCTTTGGGGAGAACTGCATCGTCTGCCTGTAAGGGTAATCTGGTTCAGTTGCTTCGATTAAAGGGGGCGTGCCCCAGGATAAAGGTGCAGTGACGCGAGGGAGAATCCTGGCCAGGTATGAATACTTATTTATGTCGATGTTTGGAGTTAACGTAATGTAATTAATGGCGCTGATAGCTTTAAGTAACCGAGCTATTCGTACTTAACGAAAAATTCGTAACAAGCGCTATGAAGCGAGTCGAAAACAAACAAGCACCGAAAAGCGAAACAGTAGGAAATATAAAAACCAAAAGAGAGACTAAGAGGAGAGGACGAGAGAAAGAAAACATCCCCAATAATTAAGATATAACAATTCGAAACCGCGTTTTTAAACGACCATAAACAAGTAGCGTAAACCTTTCATAAAACTCTTGGGAGGAAAAACGAGAACTAAAGGTACATCCACACAATCGCCCAGACGAACTTCTAAACGTCGGCGACCCTCTCGACCCCCTTCAGTACCGGACCGGTAGCCAACGACGACGGAGCCCGATTGGTCGGTCGGCTAGTCGAGCGGCGGGCGTGGCGGCCACGCCCGCCGCGCACGCCACCTTAGGCCGCGCCCACACGAGCTTAGGGAGAGGACGACGTCTGAGAAAGAGGGAGAGGAGAGATCGGCTCAGTTCCGATCCGGACTCCGACAGGTCGAAGAAGATTGCCGCACGTAACTGACTTTAACTCGCGTTAACTGTCGCCGTCGCACAGAGAAAAATATGGTGAAACAACATATAGAAGTCCGTTGGGTCCGATTGGTTATAGAGGGAACTTACTGAGTGGTCGAGGTTGTTTCGGTTTTGTTCGTCATCATCAGGAACTTATAGATCGATTAGTAACTGATTTATCCTTCGTCGGTGTCGTGATTGGGCGCGTGTGTGTGCGTGGAGGTCATGTCCGGTCCATGGGCCTCTCTGTCCGTCGTTAGCACGTATTACTAAGTGCGCCCAGAGAGGAGGTGCCCGTGTGTCCGAATAATGACCGTCCAGGACGTCCCGGGGACGATGCAGAACATCAGCGAGAAGGTCGTCGACGGCGGCCAGCAGAAGAACGGCCACCACCACCACCACAACCACCACCGCATCAGCTTCAGCGTCGCCTCGCTGCTGGCGGACACGAGGCCCTCCTCGTCGTCGCCGTCGCCCCCGCCGCCGAGGCGCCGCGACGCCTCGGCCGCGGCCGCCGCCTCGGCGTCCCCCAGGTCCTCCGACTTCGAAGACGACGACGACGAGGAGGAGGAGCGGTCCACGTCGTCGGTCGTCGACGTGGAGGACCTCAAGTCGTCGGAGGAGGACAAGGGCTCCGCGTCCCCGGCGCCGGCGGCCTCGGCGGCGGCGGCGTCGCTCGTCCAGGGGCCGATCCGGCCGACGCCGTTCTCGGCGCTCGCGGCGGCCGTGTACCAGGCGGCGGCGGCGCAGCACCACCCCAACTGGGCTGCCCACCACCACCACCACCAGGGGCTCGTGTTCGGGGGGCCGACGGCGGCGACGCCGCAGCAGCCGCCGCCGGGGACGATGTTCCAGGCGGCCGGGCCCTTCGGCATGCCCGGCATCAACGCAGGTAGGTAACACATTATCACTGAGCGCCAAAATTAGACTCTTTGATACAATTTTCCTTCTCAACTGTAGCTTGAGGCGAAACAAATTCTGGGCAAAGGGCAGATTGTGGCCCATTCTGCTAGCCATAGTCAGTTCGCATCGAAATGACTTGTTTCACCATATTTTAGCCAGATTTACTGTCTACAACAAAATAATCAAACTCTATCCACAAAATCTGGCCAGTAATAAGCTGACATCGAGCAATTTCTGCCCAATTATTCAGCTGGCGATGCAACAGCCAGATTATGGCCAGTTTAACTGTCACCATTGTATTTCTAATCATACTCAACCTAATGGAGGATAAACCTACTAAAAATATATTTTTCTAAACTTATAATAAATATAATATATATATCTATAACATTTCTGTTACAGAAAGGAAGACATTTACTTGATCAAAATGAAAGTTTCAATAATTTTTTTAACGAGTCAAAATTCTTAAACTTCTTAAAATCTTAAGCTTACGTTAATAAAACACATCCTATCGTTACGACAAAATAAACCCATTACATGGGAGTTTCAATTAAATGGAGGTTAAAATGTATTTTTATTTTGAATTGCAAGAACTATGTCAAGTCGTCACAAAATCACTTGCAACTCCGTAATTCCGTAAGCTAAAGAGTTGAAACTTTGTACACTCCTAAAGTAAGTTTCAACCATTTTCCGTCTGAAGTTTGAGTTAAATTGTAGCTAAGTTAATGTTTTTATGAATTATTACACGTGTGATTGGGAAAATTTGCAAGAAGTGCGTCAGGTCATCACATAATCAGCTATAACTCAGAAACTCCTTAAGCTTGGGAGTTGAAACCTTTTGAACTTCTAAAGTGCATTTTAGTTAAACATCGTACAGACTTTCAGCAAAATCGGAGCTCTAATCGTAAAAAAAAATTAATTGACACTTGGGATAAGTGAAAATCGCAATAAATGCGTTATTATCAGCGATAACTCCGAACCTCCGTAAGTTAGGGAGTTGAAATTTCCTGAACGTCTAAAATATGTTATCGTTAACCATAATGTACAGCTTTAACCAAATTGGAGTTGTAATTGGTTTTTAAACATTTTTCGAAATTTGTGATTGATGGAAACTGCAATAAATATGTCATGTTTACGTATTATCAGTAACAGTTATGAAATTTTAAAAAGTAGATATTTGAAACTTTTTAAACTGCAAAAGTACATTTTAATAGTCCGCCTTGTAGAGTTTAAATTACATTCAACTTGAGAAAAATTCTTTATGAATTATTTAAAATACATTATAGATGAATATCGTTCCTTGAGTTAGACCGCTGAAACTTAATAAACTCCTCAAGTATTTTTCAATTGCCCATTGTGGGGAGTTTCAAATAGAAAATATTGACAGATTACGATAATAGTGATAATATAAAACGTGATTTGCCCCAATTGATGAGATTCGTTTTGCAATGAGAATTTTGAAAAAAGTTACACGCTTTAGTAGCTCATAAGAGGGCCATGCATTTCAAAAATAATTAAAAAAAATATTTTGCGCAACCTTGATTTTTCCTGTTGGAATTTGCACATTTTAACATAAGTAATTTCGAAAAATATAACAAATATCTCAAGTAACATTGCAGTCATTGATTTAATAAATTATTTCCAGAATTTGTTTCGTTTCGAATTGAAATTTGTAATAAAGAATTTATGATAATTGGTGTAATTTTAGAGCAATTGCTAAACCCCGAAGCACGGGTTGAAGCAAAATTCCTATGTACTATATACTTTATAATGTTAGCGAAAATAAAAATTGTAGTGGAATCAGAGCCACAAAAGATGAAACTTTGCATTCGAGGCATTTGAATTAAAAATTTAATAACAATAATATTCTGCAGGCTATTATCTCAAATTGAAATCACATTATTGCCAACCAATGATACAGGTGACACATCACTTTTGATTTCTTTGGAGGAATTTTGCGTCATCCCTCTACCAAACCACCCATCTTGAAAAATGTTACGTTATGAAGTGTTGGAAGGTGTTATAAATCATTTGACTGAAGACAGTAGCCGCCGGATGCCGTATACCCACAGTTTTTAATAATTTTCCATTGGAGATCCATCGTACCTTATGGTACCAGCAATTAGGCGTTATCGAAGTGGCAAAAATTCTATCACCAAACGATTTATGTAACGCAGTCTTTTAAATTATGTGTTATTGTTAAAGAACTGATATTTGGTAAAGCAATGATTGTACGTTATTTCAGACTTGCCTATCAGACGTCTTTTGGGTACGTATTAGTATTTTACTTAATTCTTACCCAATGTTTACACCGGATCCAATTGAATGTACTAATGGTATTAAAGCTTAGAAAGTAAGTACTAATACTACTGCTGTACATGCATAGTAGTCTTGGTATTACAAAAGTTTAATATTCGATAACAATTTTAACTTTCACCGCCGTCTCATTTTTGGAACCAATTCTGCCTTTTTTCTATTAAACCTGCAATATTATTATACCTGTTGCGTAAACGCACTTTCTCTCTATACACAATCCAACCTTAAATATTCCACTCCGCTTTAGCGACTTATAATTCAAGGCAGGAACGACGCCGAGTATTTTCCGCAAAGCGCTCGATTTATTAAAATTTCACGCCATCGTTCCATAACGCATATCGAGGATCGCAAAAGAAAACCTCACGCTTCAATCCAGCGGTAATGTACTACTGCAATTTCAAAAAAATAAACGAAACTGTAACTTAAAGACGGAAGAAGATATTGCGGATTACTTACCACTTTTTTCTCGAGGTATAATCGCGGCGTTATTGGAAAGTCGCGAGGCTCAGTATAGAAATAATAGGTTTGATGATATGGAACCTAACGGCCGATGTTGCCAGATTTACCCAACGGACAGCTAACGAAGGGCAGTTGGTGTCAGCTGATCATCCGAAGCAGATCGTCTGCCAGTGGCGCTTTTTAAAAATACAGTCGTTACTTTAAGTCCTTTACTGTTGCTCTCCAATATCAACAGTTGTAAGTACATGGATATGAAAATGGAAGAATATAGTTTTATTTTAATGATTTTTTGAAATTAAATGGTGCCCAATGGTATAATTTCTATGATTTTTAAGAGATTTTCACAATGTTCGCTATAAGACCAAAATAAATATTAGTTTTAAGTGGTAAGTGGTACTGGGATTTATAAAGATTTCAAAGAAAATGTCTTTTTTTTAAATTTTAGTATGATTTCTTTGGAGGGAAACAGAAACAAATACGTTAGGACTCTTGGATTGTTTGGAAACTTAAATTTATCCGTAATGACAATTTCCCGTAAATCACCCTTGAAGGTTCTGCAATTATTGTCGGATTTAAGTGAAACGCGAGGAAGACACTAACGTTTAGACTTTTAAGGAAGATTTGTAAGCTGTAAGGTTTACTGAATCACGTTAAGAACCTCCAAACAAAGTTTTTAAACCAGTTTTTGCCATATCCTCATAACCCCAAAGCGCTTCTGAGCTTCTGGCATCGTCCTACGTTTTGCGGACTTTACGAGAGCTCATCGGTCAATCTCCTACTGTAAGGCGAAATAAAATCCCGGTCGAAGAGGAGCGGGAAAAATCCGCACTTCGCGTGCCATAAATCTAAATTATATAACGCTCGATCTCAACGGGCCGAATTGAATATAATTTCCTGGGCCGGCGGCGGCGGCAGGTAATAACCGCGTCGATAAAACGTGGGCAGTCGGAGTCGCTGGGCCCCCACATATCAGCATTATGTCTCATTAGGGCCGAGGGGGAGAATTTATCGCGGCGGCCGTCTCTCAAATCCCGAGAAAAATAAAATAACGACAAGAGAGAGAAGAGATGTCCGTAAGAATAGGCGCGGATCGGATCAGCAAATCCCCGCGACGGAGGAATCCGATCATCCGTTTGTAAGGCCAGAATCCACTCGTAATTAATCCCGGCGACGGGTTCACTAACAGAGATAGGAAGAGGGAGGGAGACAGAGAGGGTAAAAATTAATTTGTACCGATCTAGCGTGGTATTCCGGGCCTCCAGTAAGACGAGAAGAAAAAGATTTTTAATTCCGAAAAGGCATTTTACATTGTTTTGAGGGAAAAATGCACCCGCGGGAAGTTATGAGTACGAGGCTCGATTTAAGGAGACACCCGTTACTTGTCAAACTTAACTCGATTGGGCGCCCACACTTGGGCTCTTCACGAAGCGCCTTAAAGTGTAAAATCCTACAGGAATTGTTTTATAGCCAAGATTTTCTCAAAATGTATCCAGAATCGTGGACATATTCATGGCTCTATAACTTGGGCCTTAGGTACTGAGCATATAAGCTATTTATTATTACTTATGATTTTTCAAGATTGAAACAGTCGGATCGTGGCATATTTTATTGCTGTCGAACGGTGCAGGGCAAATTTCTCAAATTCACCATCCCCATCAGGCTGAAATTTACAAAATCCCTGAAATAGCTGGCATCGAAATGATCCCGGCCGCATATTTAACTGCTAATTAATTGCTCTGGAATGGCTCAGCCCCAATTTATCAAAACCACCCCAATATCCCCAAACGATCATCCCCTAATGCTGAAATTTCTAAAATCCAAGAAATCGCTCGTATCCACATGATACAGGCGGTATATCTTATTGCTTTCTTCTTGCTTATTGCTTTCTATTGCTTGCTTTACATCTACGTCCTTCATCCCCTAGTGAACTACTCCGCAAGCTTGCTGGAGGATAATGAGGGTAGTTTTAAGAAATCCGTCTTGAAATATTCGACAGCAGTTAACTAGCAAATAAAATATAGCGCTTGTATCATGTTGATATGAGCAATTTCATGAATTTTAGAAATTTTAGTATTTTGCTAGGGGATGACGGGGGTGTTTTTGACAGATTTAGCCTGTGTACAGGAATAAAGTGGATAAAATACGTTTCAAAATTTGATTTATTTCAATTGTTAATGGATAAAAAATCCTATTTTTGCCAAAAAGGACATAGTAGTTTTATAGCAAATATTCTTATTGCACACTTTTCGCTTTCTAGGAAACTGCAGATGTCTGCTTTTATGTTAGGTAACAAAAAGGTAATTGAATATCTGTTCGGATTGTTATTAAGTATTGTTAATTCGATAGCCGTAAGAATCCTTGCATAATACGGAGTATCCACGCGGTGCAAAATGTGATGTATAATTGCAGAAAGGTTAATTTCGTGGTAGGTAATTAAACCCACAACTGAGCCAATAAAATCGTAATTTAATTTCCCTCGCAGTCGGCACTCCCTCGTATATTTACACATACACGTACGCAACAAAAGGTCGAGAGAAGAGAGAGAGAGAGAGAGAGAGAGAGAGAGAGAGAGAGAGACCGAGAGGTTTTCCCTGTATAATTACTTTATTAAAGCATCCCTGATTCGCAATTTTACGGATACGGTCGGAAATTTCACGGGCGCCGATCGTTTGCATGTACAAAAAGCAAATAAGGCGTTGTAGAAATTTTTCGGTTAATTACGAGCCCGAATTGCCTTTCGCCGGGAGCCAAAATTGCACTTTTTAAGTTAAGGTGCCGCCATCTGGTGTAGCTAATTCGGAACGAGCACCGAATTTCTTGATTGCATCCGCGAGCATGCGCAAACGGGACCTAGTTGCGGGGTGAGATGTGTTAGAGCGCAGAAATACTTTAATGGGGTGATTTAAGAAATTTTACATGCGTGAATCTCTATGAGAATTCTGTGATTGTAGTGACTTTTTGAGCTTTGTCGTTATTTCAAAAATATTTACGAACATTTCCAATTTTCAATTCTGGGGGCAGGATCATTATGAGTAAGCTGCACTAGATGGCGCTGAAGCATCAAAGTTTAAAGCTTGGCAGGAATTACTATAATTTTAGTATCTTTTCCAATTCCCTTAAGAATTTGACTTTGCATGGAAATTTCAAGGAATCGTTAGTGAAAAATCGCTAGGAAAAGCACCGAAAAGAGAGTTAAGTTAGTTAAAGAGCAGTGAAGAGTTAAATTGTGAAGTAATTTAAAACAAATTAGGTTTAGCACGTGAGTAAGTTACGTCGAATTAGAGCGATTCATGAATTTACGTCCTCGAAAGAGCTTTTAAAAATCGTCAAGGATTGCAAACAGTTTAAAATATCTCTACAATAAAAGAGATGAAGTAGACAAATGACGGTGTTATTGGAGCGAACGACAGACGATTTGTTTGGCATTAATTGCCAAAACGTTCATCGCGCCGGATCGTTAAACTGGTTCTGTTATCGAAATTGGCCAAATAATAAAAACTGACCCATTTGCGATTCTCACAGGTTCAACTATTGCTTCTGAGGCAAATTAATGTCTACGTTGTTTATCTTTCGAAGATAACTAACTGTAAAGTGTTACCTAACGCGATCGAACGATCAAAATTTGATTTACGCCGCCCCAAGTAACAAATCCGACGTGGAGTTATCAAAAGCGCAAATTGCTGAAAAGCCTGATTGCGAATAAATCAACGAGGCGGCGTGTTCCGCTACCTACGACGGATTCCTTCCCGATATTTTTCATTAAATAAATACAACACTTAATAATAAGTGTAATGTATATGAGTGATGTTATCGGGAACGAACGCGCTACACATAAACCTTTCGCAGATTTATTGCTAATTCAGCTAATTGCAAATAATGTCGAGTTATCTCGGCGTGTCTATCTGTTTTACGACGCGCTTGGACATTCCCATCTAATACAATAAGACCAGTTTGGAATTCGTGAAATCCGATAAATATTGCAAATTGCACGGAAAAGGATAGGTTTTTAAAAAAAAAAAAAGGGGAGAGCCGCAGTAAAGGTTACTTATAAAAATGGTAAATGCAGTAAGATGACCACTAGTCATATTAATGCCCAAAATGGCAGTTTGATATGATTCTATGAGTCCAACATCCAAACTCCAACTGCGCATGCCTAGATGTGTCGACCTTAACACGCATTCTCATCATTCCTTCTCCCACCACATCCTCCACTAAATTCCGCCCTATTAACGCAAACGGTAATGCGCAAGGCAATAAAGTTGATTTATCTCCGAGGGAACAATGCCTTGGGTGCCTTGTATTTATTTATGGCTATAATTACAGTTATTATACACGGCCTTTCATAAGCGATCGAGGGTCGATGCCTATAATTAAAATAATTTCATAAAAAATTTATTTGAAGACAGGAAGCACGAGATTAACTGTCGATTGGCAACAATAAATTGAATATTAACTTTTTGGTAATTGTTATGAATTGTACTAACTGAATTCAGCAGCCTATTAGGAAATTCAAAGGGGATATAGGGAAACATTTGTTATTATTATTTTGGAATATGCAGCAAGGGTACATGGTACTTGTTTTCAAGAGATAATTTTAATCTCTGGATGAAACCTTAAAATTTTTTTTAATGGCGGCTTCGATCATATGTGAATTGGTCATTGGAACGACCAGCGAAATGTCCAGAACTAAACCAACTGAATTTGATTAAATCCACGAAAATTCATCATTTCCGGCATTTAGTTAACCCGAAAACGAAGTTATACACGTTATAGGTGTGTGTTATAAAATAAAAATAAAACTTGACCGCACGAAATGACTAACTACAACTGTTACTCCCGTTGTAGATCTGATCTCTGGATCTGGAACGCTACGTTTTCCAAGTAATTTGTTTTACCTTCTATGCAAAATATGTTTGACGTCGTGTGCGACTACCTTAATGGGCTACCAGTCTTGCCAACCCACAAACCAACGTTTTAACTGTCCCCCGTCACGAGACCCTCGATCCTAGCACGGAAGAAACTTTTTCTCTCTCTCTCTCTCTCTCTCGTTTTATGAAATAGGGAGCGGACTGTAAATTAATCTTGAGCCATTTGTAACATTAAATAGGCATTTTATTTATAAAGTCCAGAGTGTGTGATTAAGAGGTGGTTAGATTTATTTTAATTGGATTTTCTTTGGGTGGCTCTTCCACGTTATTAACTTGTTAATCAGTTTATTAAATAACCTTTTGTTAGCACCGACGATGATCACGTGGAATGCATTAAGCAGAAAAGGGAAAGGAAAGAAACGAAATGGGAGAGTAATGGTTTAAGTTTTGAAACGCCGTGCTATTTATTAAAATAAATAGCGATTTGTTCGATATTACCAATGGGATTGCCTCACGATACGGTAAATCACCGCCTGTATTTTTGAAAATATATTTAATTGAAATTGCTCATATTTTGGAGACGTTTTGAAAAAGACTGAAATGCCACTGAAGATGCTTGCTTACAATAAGAGGCAAATTTTTGATTAATGATGGATGAAACACCCATAGTAAACTCCATTTCACGACACTACAATTATTCATTTGGAAACATTTTTGGAAATGCTAAAATGGATACCTTTCATACGTTATTACTCCCTATGAACATCACACAACGTTTACTCAACAATCACTAAATTCATTCAATCGTAATTTGAGCGAAACCAACTAAAACAAAACAATCTGCTTTAAAACGCTCTAATATTTTTTCCGACTCATCGTCTTGCACGTCTGACATATGTACACCCCGACTAACCTAAAAGACATACACGTATCGTGTATAACATTCCACCTGTTTATATTTAGAAATCGCAGAGTAGTAGTACTCTCATTTTTTTGGTCCCCTTACAAGACTTTTCGTTTGTCGTACGACAGACCCGACAAACGTTTCCGGTGATTCGTCCCGTAATTTACCGCTTGTAACTGTCAAAATACGGCTCGTTAGCTGTCATAATATTTATCGCCGATTTTTTTGAAAAAATGTCCTCGCGAGGAGGGAGCCGAAGTTTATTCGCGCGGTCTGACGTTAATGTTATTAACAAGCGAATAAATAACAAGTAATATCTGCTATGTAATTGTTTATAGTGATGCGGATGATTTTATTTTACGCTACTTTTCTACTAAACGCTGTATTTTTATGAGAGTTCAAAACGGGAGGAGGGCATTTTCATACTATTTTCGCGTCGTGCGCAATGAACAAGTCCAAAAGAAACCTTATGGAAACCACCACCAATTGAACTACAATCGAGTCATTTTCTACAAAATTAGATGTCCTTGATAGGACAAGTTTTTCTTCTTCTTTTATTACACGAAAAGGAGGAAATACGACAGGACTTCATTCTTACGTTTTCAATTTTTTGTATTATATTTTTGAGTGATTTTTTGGCAAACCAAAGTTGCCGCGGTTAAGTTTCAAACCCCGGTTATATTTTGACGAAGCGATCAGTTCTTGTGCGGGTCCCCTGCGTTTAAATAAATATTCGTAATGAGTCGACGAGGAGAGCCGGCAATAAAGTCGAGGACATGTCCGTCGGGTTCATTATATGGCAGTTTGCTGTTTTATCAAAGACACGTTCGCTTGTAATTCCACATTATACGTCCGTTGTGTGCCATTGTCTCATATATACGTAGCAAAGAGGGAGAGAGAGAGAGAAAACCTCCTAGGATTCTTGAATTAAGCAGATACGTTCATTTGTTTAGCTCCTCTTTCTCTATCCTTCTGGGCAAAAACTCCCATCGCTCTATTAAACGACCGGAGTTATTTGCTGCAATCTATTTATTTTTCAATTGTGTCGAGCGGTAATGGCGGAAGAAGAGGAGAGAAAAAGTGTAGGTTTCTTTTTGCCTTACGTTTCCGTTGGCTGTGGAATATGGGATTTTTTTTCGTGTCGAGCTCTAGATGGAGGCGCACTAGAATCGGTTAATCGTAATCGTTTTCCAGAAGTAACAGACGTTTGGAATCCGCCGCCGATGATTAATAACAGTTAAACTCGTCAAAATGGCAAATAATTTGCCTTGAAAGGCAAGAAAATTCATAAGGAAATAGGTGTTTACGACTCAGGCAAGAATGAGAAACCGAAACTCTCGCAATTTCTATAAGATGACAGAAAAATAATGATGGTTTAATACATTCAAGAGAAAAAATTATCAAATAGCTGTCTGAACAGCAGATGGTAACTTTCACTTTTCCTGAAGGAGGTCCTCAAAACACTATCAAACTCCAAAGTTGAAGAAACTATTTTCATTTCAATTTTCAGAAGTTTTTTCAGAAGAAAATACTTGAAACGGGAACACGTAACCTCAAATTTGAAGAAACCAACGTGTATTCAAATTATCCTAAAGTGAAATTCATCTTCCTCATTTAATATTTGTTGCACTTTGCTTTAAATTCATAGCAAATCAATTTTACTTCAGTTTTCTTGAACAAAATTCTAAAATCATATTATATTTAACTCTGTAGTTGAAGGAAAAAAATTATATTCATTTTCTTGTGGAAAAATCAGCTTTTTCTCTTAAGGCAAACTGAAGTTGATCTGAATTTTGTAATAATTAGTTTTAGATCCTTTTTTTATGAAGAAAATACTTGAAAATGGAAAAGTTAATTTCAAAATTGGAAACGACAACTTGCACCCAAGTTACCCAGAGGAGAAATTCATTTTCTTTAGTTAAGATTTCCCGCAGTTAACTCAAAATTTGCAAAAATAAACTTTATTTCATTTTCATTTATCTATTAAACCCTAAAATTAAAGGAAAAAGTATCATTTCAATTTTTCTGAAGAAAAATTAGTTTCCTCACTCGAGCAAACTAAAATGTGTAAAAATCGGTTGTAACTTTTTTCTGAAGCAAATATTTGAATGTGAAACACAACCTCAAATTTTGAGAAAATAATTTGTGTTTAAATTATTCTGAAGGGACGTTATTGCAATAATTTTCAGGAAAATTCATTTTCCTTATTGAAGGTTTGCTATTTTTACATTGAAAAATTATTTTCATTTCAATTTTCCTAGGAAAAATTCATTTTCCTTACTTTCACATTATGGTTAACGTTAATATAGTAAAAATCAGATCCTTTTTTTGAAGGAAACACTTGAAACACGAACACCTAACCTTCAAATTTGAAAAAATAATTTAACTTTAACATTCCTGAAAGAACAATTTTTCGATGTCATGTTGTCCTAACGAATTATCAAATTTTACAACAACAATGATATTTCACTTGCCTGTAATAAACCCCATTTTCCCCCTTGAAACTCACAAGAGTTACGACCAATTCGAAAAATGACGTAATTTTTATTTAAATTTCCTTTAAAAAGAACCAACTTTCCTTATCTGTCACAAAGGCCTTGTAATTGCTGTTGTAACATTATGACAAATTTTTATAAAACTACGACCAATGTCAAACCAGAAGAACAGCGTAAATTTGCTTTTAAATGTTAATTTTAAAAAATTCCTACCTTAACAGACTCAACGACGTCACGTCCACCCTCGTAGTCCAGCCCTTGGAAATCTGGAAACACACATACGCCTAAGTATAAGAAAATTTAATTCGGGATTTAAATTTATTTGAAATTTACTAATCAAGCACTGAAAATGAAAGGATGCATGTGCCTGAAAACGATTAGAAGCCAAAAGCATTGTTGTAATTGTAGCATTTTAATATTTCAAAAATGTATTTAAGGTGACAAGTGGCTATAGGTGCCATAAACAACTGTAGGTATTGATATGCTTGTATAAAGAACTTGAAGTTTTATAACTTCATAAAATATGTTATAATAGTTTTATAACATTATAAAAGTTTATACCAATCAAATTATCAGTGTTCAAATCAGCATCTTACTTAAAGAAACTCGACCAGTCCTTGCACTCACATTCGCGAAAAAGTCCAATTAAAAAGTCTTACAAATTACCACGAGAAATCACCAAAAATCACCAAGAAAATAAGTTAAATCACTCTTGAAACGAGGCCCGAAAGGCAGGCGTGCATTACTTCTCAGCGATAACGGGTGAATAAAAATACATCGAACCTTGCTGAGCAAAAGTTAGCTGATAACGAGTTATACAAAAAACGCGTCGCCTAGCAACTCAACGTTCGAGCGTACGAAAACATGCAAAAAATTCCGACTAATCGGTACAACTAGGAAGTTTTTAATGAGTTTAAATGCGAAAATATTAACGAAGCGATTTAAATTATGTAGATTTTTAATTTTACGACGAGGTTAAAAATGTTTTGTTTTTAATTGATCTTCTAACAAACGTACCTTGTAACTTATCAGGAGAGTGGAATTATACTTAAAATCACGTAGGTTTCAAGAGTTTCAGATTTCAGAAGTTTCATTAAAATTTACATGGAAGTTTTCCAATTTCCACAAGGCTTGAAGCACTATTATTTTGATTTCAAGGTATGAAACTGTTTTACTGCAACTTAAATAAAAACTGTTCCATTTTAACCAACTTGGAGGTTTTATTTTTGAAAATCTGACGAATAAAATTTTCCAAATTTTCCCATTGCAACTTCCCAAGTCATACGGACAAAGTGGAAAGTGCCAGTTTTCAAATTTAACAGAAAAAACGTAAAACTTCTCGCTTGAAGTAAATTGGAGGTGGAATTTCCCAAAATATAAAGAATTTTCCAAGCTTTTCCATTGCAATTTTCTAATTCATATGACAAACTAAGAGCCACTTCTCACAATCAGAGAGAAAATTTTGAAATGTTCCACTTGAACTGGAAGTACAATTTTCCAAAATATGAAGGATGAAATTTCCCAGTTCTTCCACTGGGGTCCTTCAATATTGATTGATAAAACGAATAGTGTCAGTTACTAATTATAAAGCAAACAATTTAAAAAGTTCCATTGGAACTAAACTAGAGGTATAAATTTTCACAATCTGAAGGAAGGAATTTTCCAAAGTTTTCCATTGCATTTTCTCAATTTACATGGACAAAACTAGAGGTGACCCTTTATAAATTTAAGAACACTAACTTTAAAATTTGAAATATTCCATCTGAACTAAACTGGAGGGACAATTTTTCGAAATATGGAGAAAATTTTCCGAACATTCTCATTGAAGCATATTGGTTTATATGGACAAAATTAGAAAAATGTTCCCATTGTTTCCTTTGTGTTCAATTCCCATTGAAAATCTTGAGTTCATTAGGATGAAAGTAGGAAGATCATTTTTCAAAAGTGTGAATGAAAATTTTGAAATTCGAACTAACCCAGAGGTACAATTTCCCAAAATCTAAAGAAGGAAAGTTTTCGAACTTCCTCACTGAAAATCTTCAATCTTTTCCAAAAAAAAATTGAAGTGCAACTTTCCATATACAAGAGAAAAATATTGAAACTCTCCTGTTGTAACTATTTTTCTGAAAAAAAAATTGGAATTCAAATAGTTCCTGTTGAACGAAACTGGAAGCAAAAAAATATATACATATACTGATAGATATGTATACATAATCCTTCTTAGCGACATGAATATTTATGATGATTTCTTAATTCCGACATGATCACCAGGCAAATAAAAGGCATCTCGCGCAGCATGACTGCATGTTTTTTGAGGCCGTAACAAACGGCAAAACGTTTCGATATTAATACCTCTCTCTATTTCTCTCTCTCTTTGGATTTTTACGATCTTGTATCCGTCGATGTAATAATTCTGTCTCCGGCGGAGGTCAAGTACATAAAATCGTAGGCGCTTTCGGTGTTGTTCCTCAATTCTTTAGGCCAGTGGACGAAATTTAAAAGAAGAGGGATTCGGAATTCCTGAAGAAATACACCATGAGTTAATGAAGAATGAGTTTCAATGCCTGGACTATTCCAGAGGAAAACTTGTAAGGCTTTTAAACCCAAAAGGAAATTGAAACCTTCAAATTTGCGGCTTGAACTATTTGAATTTTTTTATTACTTAACAACTTCCCGAATTATTAATTAAATAATTTACCTCCAATTGGTACCAAAATTGCCAGAAGAGAACTTCAATTTTCATTGCCATTTGTATGTTTCCCATGTTTTTGCACAGCCTCCCTCGCCTGGACTATTCCCCGCTGGACCCCATATTAATTTATAATTAGTATGTAGATTTGTGGGTCCCTATAATTAACAATACAAATTTGTTCGCGTCACTTTTATTTCAATCGGAATTTAATCGGCCGCGGTCGCCTGTTATTTTCGTTTTTAAATTTTCTTAATTAAATTTATATCGAAAAAGGAAGAGAGAGGATACCTCGGAGCGGAATATTTTAATTTATCGTCGGAATGCGCCCGTCTATTCGACGGGCGATAAATAGAAAATTGCTCAATTCATCTCGTGGATACTTTCGATTTTTAATTGTCTCATTATCAGATTTATTTCCGCTTCTCCTATTGGGGGAACGACCGAGGCGTTCAACCCGATGACACGTTTCGCTCGAATTAAATTTAACGGAGTTTTCAACATTTGGCATAGCGAGGGGGCAGATCGAACCGTTCTCGTTGCTGTGTTTCGCTGCAAGTTAATCGCATCAGCAAAATTGTAATGAAGCAATTATTATTCTCAAACCGAATCAACTAAATGCTTCTGAAAATTCTTTAAATAACGGTTTCAGTGCAAATGAAATTTACAGAAAATTGACACGCACTTCGACAACCATTTTGCTTTAAAAATCTAATGAAGCAATCACTACAATCATTTTTTATTAATTTATTAATTTTAATTGATTTAATCAAAGCAAAACGTAAGGATTTTACAGGTCCTCAACTTTGACAGTTTATAGTGTTTGTGGTTTCAAAAAGAAAAAACCGCAATTAACCAATTATCACCATTAAATATTATTAATTGGCTGTTAAATTATCATGAATTCGTATTAAAAACTGTTAATTAGTTTTTATTGACCAATTAGTTAGGAACTTCTAACTTCGTTCTTAAACAAATTATGATTTCCGTTTCATAGTACATAATTTTAATAGTTGTGAACACGAAAATAGCTGTAATTAATTAATTAATTTCAATCGTCAACGGTCAATTAAGGATTGATTATGTTAACGTAAAATCATGTTTAAATTGCGTTTAAATATGTTCTAATACTCATTCGTTTTGACGGCAAACAATTTTATAAATTGCAATTACGCAATTACCTTTTCATATCATATCATTGAGTTGAAATAATGATTTTTTAATTAGTTTCAAACAAATTCCAATATGATAATTACACAATCACTAATGAGGCATATTAAATGTTACTGACCAATGAAGTAATTGGTAATTAATCCCTTAATTTGAAATATAAGCTTGCTACGTTGTTTAAAAAAATCTAACAGGTGTTTTGATAACGACTAACCTTATAATGTTCTTGAAAATTTCCAAAAAATCAAATGTAATTAACTAAATATCAACGTAAAACATTATTAATGAGGCTATCAATTATTAATAAATAAAGTGGAAAAATAAATTAATTGCTTCGAGAATGTTGTTTGCGTAGCTCAGAAGATATTAATTATCACTTCGATTTACGAAATGGATATTCATGTGCACTAAAAATCTGTTAATTGGGGCAATTACAAACAACCTTTGCTGAATTAGTCAAATTACGATGTTAATTATAGCGGATTACAATTTTTTCCACGTCTACTGCGTAATTAGTGCGAATATTTAATTGAAATCTAGACGACGATGTTTTTCCCCGTAATTTTTTAACAAGCGTCTATTACATCTACCGCAATTTTTTATTCTTACTTTCGAACCGTACATAACAAATGCTGAATTTATTAAAACTTGAATCATTTTGACGTAGTTGCATCGACAGGAAGCGCGCAAACGGGCATACCCAATTAAAATGTTAATGACATACAATTAGCGGTTGTAATAATTATATCGACGCTTAACTAATATGGCAGCATATTTATTTTTTCCCGTCTGTGTATGTGTATATATGCGATTCGGACTAATTTGTCATAGTTGATGTAAACGGACCATGGGAGAGCGAGGAGATGGAGAAAGAGAGACGGAGCGGGTTTCTTTCATAAGCTTACGTGGGTAATTAATGTTATTTTAATTTTATAATGTAATTACGGTCGTTACTTACGACGGCAACGGAGCCGGTGTTGGACAAATTGAATGTTGATTAATAAACGAAAGGTTAATTTGAAATTCAAATCCCGTAATTAAATTTCGGAGAGGTCAAAAATAGGTTGGTCGTGGAAAATGGTATCCTAGGTATATTTTTCGCTTGTGAGTTATATAACAGTGAAGGTACCATGTTTATAGATCTGTAGAGTTCCTAAAAAGTATTATTAAATTTCCATCATTTGAAGATGACCCATGGAAAATTCCACATAACCTTAGGATATTACGATAAATTTTAGAACTGGAAGTCTTTACTGAAACCTGAAACCCATTTTCACCAACCAGGAAGACAATCGGAAAACCCTCAATTTCTGTTGAGGCTCCAACCTTCAGCAGGTGGTTTTGGTAGATTGCTTTTGGCGATTTTCAATATTTTGGAAACCTGAAGAAGGTGTGAAGAACTTTGAAACGTTGAATGCTACCTGAGATATTTAAAAAAAGCATTACAAAATCCACTAGAGCATATGAAAGTCAGATTATCTTCAATTCCTCGTAAATCTACGAAATTTCAAGCCATTCTTCTGAATTTCATAAGAGCCTGAGGAACCTAAGAAGGTTTGATAGGAATGTTGAGGATATTCAAGGCAACCTGGAGGGTTTCTAGGAAATCTTAGATTCAGAAATCTAAGAACTTCCATTTAAAATACTTGTTACCTCATTTGGTGTATTTGGGTCATGAAACCTACTTGCTTCAATTAGGAATTAGATTGATCTCCAATTTTTAGCAGAACTTCAGCATTTCAAGCCTTTGGCAATCGTCAGAATTACAGAAACCTTAGGAAGGTACAGCATCTAATGTCGAGAAACCTGAATATTCTTACAAAATCTGTTTTTAAACTTTACACAGCAGTTTACTTAATATTATTGGACATTGAAAGCTATTTCCACTGTATAATTAAAACGAATTTTCAATTCCCAGTGGACCTGCAATATTTCTAATTAGGCTTCTTCAGTCCATAGAGCCTGAGAGACCTATGAAAACGTGAAAAAGATTTTGGGAATATTCAAGGCAAGCTGGACGAATTTTAATAAATCTCTAAGATCCTTGGGGACTTTAAAACAGTGTCACATACCTGAGAACCTGTGTTTTAAAAGTTTTCCACTACATCTGGCATGTTTGGGTCATAAATCCCATTTCCATCAACCAGGAAGACAACTGGAGAACCCTCATTTTCTATTGAGCCTCCAACCTTTGACAGATCGATTTAATGGATAGTCCTTGGCAATTTTCAGGACTTGAAGAAAGTGTAATACGTTATGAGAGCTTTAAATGCAACTAGAGACATTATCTATAGAGATAACTATAGAGACTGTAAAATCCATTTCCACTAGAGGATATGGAAGTCAGATGACCCTCAATTCCTCGTAAACCTGCAAAGTTTCTATTTACTCTTCTGTAGTTCATAGAGACTGGGAAACCTAACAAAATTCGACAGGAATGTTTAGAATATTCAAGGCAACCTGATTAAACTTGTAGGGTAAATAGGAACTTTAAGATGATTTCACAAACTTCTATTTAATTTGGTGTATTTGGGCCATAAAATCTATTTGGTTCAACCAGGAATTAAATTAGAAGATCTCCAATTTCTAACAGAACTTCAGTACTTCCAGACAGCCTTGGGAATCGTTAGAGTTTCAGAAACCTGAGCAACTTTTGGGACAACTCGTATTAGAAGTTCCTTGTTGTTGGTAATGTCATTTTAAACAACAGTAAAACATTCGAAATTAAATAAATTTGCTTAGAAGTTGATTCTGATTGAGCTGCACTAGATGGCGCCACGGGCATTTCCCTACATTGTTCACGTTGATTTCTTCGAAATTCTCCTGTTATGGTGCCCTTAAAATATTCAAGAGCAGGTCGGAAAGCCGTCAGATTCGTTTCCCGTTGCGCGTCCACGCCCTCACCAGCCTGACAAAAAGTACATATCTGTTAGTTGTAATTTTACACTACGTTTAAATTCCATTACTTCACTCCCGAGGCGAATGAGACGCGAATATACATAATTATTAAATTAACGTTTCAATCTCCCATTCTCAACTTTATAATTAACGACACGGCGATCCGTAAACGATTGTGTGTGTGAGGGACAAAGAGGGAAAAATGCTAATGCCCTTTAATTATTCCGAGAACCGAGGAGAAAAAATGTAACCCATTTCCGGTTCCTTTATCTAATTAGTCCTTTTCTGGGAGATAACCCAGGGATTGACGATCGACGGGCGCGCGTTTAATTAGGGATCTTTAATTAAACGGCTCGATTTAAAATTAATTAACGATATTAACTCGTTAAGGGATTGGTTATTTCGGGAAAAACGCGGAAAACGCCATTAATAAATCTCCGAAGTAATTTTCTCAAAGGACTTCTATTTTTAAGAGTTACGCCATAAGTGAGCGGCGTAGGTGCGTCCGATGGTGAGAGAGATCCATCCGTCCATCCGACGAAAAGCTAATAGGCGTATTTCACTAAGTGAAAATAAGACGTTTTTTACAACTTTTTAGTTTTAAAATTATCTTGGGGGGAATTTGGAACGCTTAGGATTTCGATCAGTAGATTATTAGTGCCTTGAGTTTCGGAATGTTGAAGGAAGGCTTAATTAAGGCATAGGGGATGCTTTCATGAATAAAGGTTGACCATCCTTTTATGAAAAGAAATGTTTCCGTACTGCCTGTTTTAATAAGTTTCAAACAAAAATGAGGCTTATCGAGAAGTGAAAATCTTAAAGGAATAACTGCAAAAATATTCAATTTATATAAAATTATATCAAACTGTATTTTTGTAAAAAAAATCAGCTAGGAAGTTAAGATTTATCAAGCTTCAAATTTTGGTCGACGCAGGCAAGCACACCTACTAGCAATTTTATATTGAGGACTTCCCTACAATTTTTCGCCCAATTTCCAATACTTTTACCACATTTATCGTCCTTTACTCATTTTTTTATCATTTTTTCCTCCGGTTATTATTTCCATCCGTCTACATGCGTATGGTTCGCGTTCCGGGGCAATTATCGTACGGGATCTCCCCCCGTCGATCCGAAAGGAAATCCATCAAATTCTTAAAACAATGGTACAAGGACATGCAAAGCTTTGACGGATCTAAATTCGATCCGAGTCAGGTTTGAGCTCTGACAGGACTACGGCTTTTGTTCCATTTGATCCACGACAAGTCCGCCAGATTTATGGCGGGGAGATCTCTCCTCCTCGACTATATATTCCCCATGAATATATATTTAGGTGGATTTGATGTATCGTCATTGGAGGGGCATATGCATTGCCAATTAACATATTTACCTCTTTTGAATCTTAAACGATATCTTGTTTGCTATACGTACCTACCTACCTACCTACCTTTAGATAATAATTTACAACTGCTCGCGGACACGTTTTCGCTTTTAATACTAATATGCCTTCAACGGGCTTATTAACATTTATTATACTTCGACGTTTTTATTAATTATCCTAACACAATGCCTCTCAAGTCAGACGAATTTCAATTGCTTTGCGTAATATTTATCGTTAATTTATTCAAGGTTACACACTTCTCTTAGTTTACGAATTATCTCAAAGAAAATTTAGACCAACGAACTATGGGACTAATTAGAGCTATTGTTTCAATTACTGTCACTTTTTATCAAACTAAATGCACAATTGTTGCAAAACACGAGGTGATGAGTTCAAAAAATGGTTCATGTTCATTACGAATTGCATTTATTTCCAAAATTTTTAGTGTGACGAGGGATAAGAGGTTTCGAAATAAATTGAAAAATTAACTGAAACTTAGCAGTTAAATTCATCAAAGTTTTCCCTATTGCATTAGTGCCGTTTTGAATTATTATTCCACAGAGTTTTCGTAATCTCGCCTCATAACTAACCGTATCATGGGGTGTTATATCAAACAGAATTTCACAACTTCATTGTGAAAATTTCCAAAATGAAATTGCCTTTTTCTCTCGATTATAACTCGAAAAGTAGAAGTCGTAGGAAGAAAACAATGTCATTTCTGGCATCAGGAGAATATCCCCTTTCATTTGAAACCGGGATTTTAGAAATGTAAGGTGGTCTCTATTTTGTCAAAAATCAAAATTGATTAAAATTTTTTCTTGTTTTTTCAACATGTAAACTTTGTAGTTTTGGTATGAAACTAGCAGGATATGTACCTTAGAAGGTTCTAAACCCAGGGTGTAAATTTCAGCTCGATTACTCCAACGGTTTTGGAAATATAGAGATTTGTCCAAAATCAAAATTTGTCATTTTTCTTTCGGCTGTAACTCGAAAAGTAGAGGTCGCAGGAAGGATACAATGTAATTTTTGGAATGAAGGGAATGCCCCCTTTTATTTGACACCGAGTTTTTAAAAAACCTAACATGGTCTCTATATTGTCAAAAATCAAAAGTGATTAAAACCTCTTCTCGTTTTTTCAACATGTGAACTTTGTAGTTTCGGTATGAAACTAGCAGGATATGTGCCTTAGAAGGTTCTAAACCCACGGTGTAAATTTCAGCTCGATTACTCCAACGGTTTTGGAAATATAAGGATTTCTCCAAAACGAAATTTTCAATTTTTCTCTCAGTTATAACTCGAAAAGTACAAGTCGTAGGAAAGAAACAATGCCATTTCCGGTATCAGGCAGCTTTGCTAACTTATCGTTCCCTTGCTGATTGAAATTCTCTCATCAACTCTATAAAATTTCTATTAGCTACTGTTAATATTTACTCAACTGTCCTGACAAATTCATCTGACGTTTTAACTGGAAAAAATTAACTGAAACTCCTATTTTAGTAACACTTTGCAATTACATGTATAAAAGCATAGCATATATAGCATATAAATAATGCTTCTGGGTAATGTTGACAAGAGTACCGCCTCATAACTGATCATATGGGGATATGTGCTATCAAACAGAATTTAGAAACTTCATAGCAACTCCATGGAACTTCAATTCCGTTCAAACTCCAATTACTTGCAGTTTGAAACTCCCCTTAAAGCCAAACAAAAGTTACACTATCTACTTGTAACATTCATCGAATTGTCGTTACGATTTTAACTAACCTACTAACAGCTTTAAAAACTTTTGTTGAAACTTAATATGCCCATTCATTGAAGCTTCCCTGTTGCGTTGAAGCTGCAACTTATTTCGCCGCTTAACTAACTACATGACGAGACAAAGAAACTATGAAGCTTCATAGAAATTGACTCGAAACTCTAATTTCGTTGAAACTCTGTTTTGAAATATTTCGAGCAACTTCACGAAACTCGAATATTTTATTCCTAACGTTGATCTAAGCGTTTAGACAAGCCTTAAGAACTTCAAGAAACTTACCGAAACTGCTTGAAGCTGTGTAGTTGCTCGTCGAAGCTTCCTTGATGTCGCCATCTGCAAGTTGAAAATAAGGTAGTTAATGAAACGTATAACGCATGGTGGAGTTTATGGCGAATGAACTGAAATGTTGCCTAAAATTTCGATATAAATTTGACTACGATTTTTCCTCTGTTATCACAAGCGTTTTGGAAATGAGAGGGTTTTTTTTTTGAAAAACGCAGGATAAATTTTTGTTTCACGCCTTTTTAAATACTTCACCAGCTGAACATATTGCCTGTGTCAGTAACAAAAGTTTGGGGACATTCCCTAAACGACGGAATGTTAAATATCGCAAATGCTTTTCCCTCTCTTTCCCTTTCTAGTCCCGGTGATGGATGGATATTAATCGCACGAAACGTCGGGGGTAATAAATATTTTGTAATGATCGTTTAGTTAGGCCCCTTTAACTTCCGACGCGAGATATGCGAGGCCGTTCCTAAACTGTCGCGTCTTCTGTTTGGCCGCGTTCCCTTCTCCTTATTTATTTTTTTCCTTTCGGATGCGTGTCATGTTAGCTTAAAAATTGTCATGGAAACGTCTCGATGACTCGTTTCTCTCCAGTCCCTTTCGTTTTTTCGAAAACAGATGTTGGCCTGCGGTGAATAATAGCCCGGAGCGGCGCGGAGAAGAGTGGGTATTCGTGTAAGTTCTTTCGAGACAAAAGGACTTTACTTAGGAAAAGGCTGGGATCGTCGGGAATCCGCTCGATACCCTCGGGGGATCGAAACGTTAACATCACAATTAATTACGTACGTTAACCGCTAATTTAATTAGGAACAAAGCGAGCCGAAATCGAAACGCGTGTATTTCGTAAGAACGATAATAACCTCGAAAGAGAGAAGAATATCCCTCCCGTCACACCGTATAAAGCCTAATGAGGCTCCATTACCGCTGTCCGTAAGAATGTAAATAAATTAGTAATTCAGAATTTTTACGGCTCCTTCCCGGCTTTAACAAGTTAATGAAAGAAGTAATTGATAACAGACGAACGTCCATATTTTATGCACGTACGGTATACCACGGTTTGATGTCCTCGTCTGGGGAAAGTGGCGCACTCGGGCCCGGCTTTTTTCTCTCTCAGAGACTAATTGGCTCTTAATTGGTTGTTAATTAGGCGATGATAGTTAACGAGAGGTTTCGGGGATCTTCCAGCGTCCAACGGTACCTTAACAACACCCAAGATTTTTTATCGAAAATCGCATCTTATAAATGCGTGGCGCATTTCGCTTCATATTTGCATTTACTGCTGAGAAACGATCGAAAGTTGTTAACGACTCACTTACAACTTAACAGACTTTACAATTTCGCATTTCCTCTCATCAAATAAATAGCGGACGATTATTTTTATATTTCACGCGTCATTTCTCGTCAAATCTCCGTACTTTCGTAATTTACGGAGCCTCGGATATTTATACGAGACGCTTTGGAGTGCTCGTACCGGCTCATGGACTCCTAATTGCCCACATATTGCAATATCCTGCTTGTAAAACGTTATAAAAAGCTCATTATTTCAACTGTCACAAGCTATAAACGCGAGATTAAAGCCACACACACGTCTGAAATTGAATCCGCGCCGAATCCCGAGGCTCAATCTTCGCACCGCTGCGAAATCAAGTTTATTACGCGAGTATTTACTTGCCTACGCCTAAAATTTTAGTTAGGAAAATTTTACTTTCCAAAAACTACCACAAGTCGCTTGAACCGTTTCCAAAAATTTCTAGCTCATCAATTAACTGTTCTAACACTACGAAACAAAATGTTGGATATTCAAAAACTGAAACAGAAATTTGAAATTTTCAAAAAACCATCAACTACAGTGGAACCTCCTATTAACGGTCAATCACAAATCGATCGTTATTGAGAGGACTCGATATGAATTTTAGTAAACCCCATTAGCAGCATATACTTCTATTTTCACGATTAATAGGAATAATATAAATATATACAGGTCGTGCAAAACTAAATTCTGCGCGTATGACCACGTGACGTCATGTATACAGACTCCAGCGGAAAGTCGACGTATGACTGTTATAGGGGGATTCAAATTTCCGCGCTTATTTTATGTTGGCAACATTGGGCGATGGCCGGAAACGTTTAGGTAGATTATGACATTACCCTGATCGTTACAACAGTAGTTGTACGTAAATATTTTGCGAAATTAGGAAGCAAAAAGGGATCGCGGTCGTTATTTGAAGGGACCGTAAGCCAGAGTTTTGAAATTACGAAGTTGGGAAATTCTCACAAAAGTGGCCGTTGTTAAGAGGTGCCCACTCACTACAGTGCCGTTGCGAGGGCCCTATCCCATCTACCGAATTTTGCCAATATCCAGCAATTTTTCTCAAGTGTGTGTGATAGTCAGAAACACGCCCTCTAGCGTTTCTCGAGCTGAGTTAACATGTGAAATGTTTCAAAAATTTTTTTGTTTAAACATAGGGAACTTTTTCGCTCATTTTCCAACAGCAATAACTATACATAGCTCGTTAAATAACTAAACTGTCCCTAATTATGACACAAAGAATGGGCTAATCAACGACGTGCTCTCTATCACTGTGATAGCTGAAATTTGAATTTTCAAAAAATAAAATAAATCAAATATTCCCACTTCGAACTTTGTCTAATAACATTAACTGTTCATATCTCAGCTAACAGTCGTAGTCGTAGTCTTTTCTACCTAAAGGGCCTATAAACCTGCTATAGTGACAATCTTTTAAAAACTTCAATAACTGGCGGTAACTCGGGCTAATAAAAGGTTAGAAAAAATTAGCCCGCACCTGTGTGGCGGTACAAGCGGACCCCATTCGTGGCAGGTAAATTCTTTTACGGTACCTACTTAGGCGAACATCCTGAAGGACGTTTGCTTCAGTCACTTCATTTTTCGTTAGAAATAGGGCATAAGGTAAAAGGCCAAGCGTGGAGATAGAAACCCTAAATTGACATTAACGATGAAATCACTGATTAGTCAATCGACGATAATTAATTATGGCCTGATTTAATAGAGAGAGATAGGATAAAAACGAGCCGAGTCATAAACAGTCAAACGCAGTATTGAAATATTAAAAAAACCGATTTAACACTCTCGGTTATTATTATTGTTATTTAATTTTTTTGTGGGGGTCCGCTAATGGAGTTTACGAGCGTCCGTCGGGCGTCGTTTACGCAATCGACGGAAGCTTTTAACAAATAAGAAATTAGTATGGAATTAACGGACTCTCCGTATCTCTCCTCGGCACTTAATAGCCCGGCTCAATAAAAACGAAGCAAATATGCATGTAAGGATATTTCGAGGAGAGAAAGAGAGAGAGAGAGAGAGAAAGGTATATCAATGGAGTCGTAAAAAACAAGCAATTTAAGTAAATTTAAAGACAGCACTTTCCAATCGCGTAATGGGCATTTTATTCAAATCGCGACGTGTTAATTAAAGTATTCGGTGGATTAGTTCAATTAAACGAGACGAGCTCCCGGTTTTAGGCGTCCCCCTCCTCTCGAATTCCCTCTAACGGACACCAATTATACCAAATTGGTGAGAATAAATTATCGAAAAACAAGCACCTGGACGATTATTCCGATCGATAATTGATCTCGATCTTTCTCCTCTTTCTCTCGCTCGCTCTCGCATAATACGCCTATTAGTACTTCCAGTTTCGGATGACGAAAGATCTCTCGGGCCGATAGCCCTTACCTCGTATAGGTATACTTTGTAATTGGTAGTTTTCGGTTCGGATTCCACTTTTTACGACTAAACCGATTTCGACACCGGGCGATTTATATTCCGGGCCCCCGTATACGAAACGTCCTCTACAGTTCCTTTTTGTCCCGCGACCAAAATAATTAGGCAACAACAACGACCGCTCAAATTGAACGTGCGGCTCAGGCGGAGGCCGAGGACTCGATTTTAGATTTATTTATTTCTTCCTAGGAAAATAACAGGGCACGTGGGATTAGTCAGTACCATTTCAGCGGGATAATCCTGAAAAGTCCCTTAGAAATTGAGACATGAGAGATGCTTTTATACTCCAGAGTCAAAATAAACTAGTGCCATGTTTTCAGCGGTTAAGGTTTGTTTGTAGCGACGCCTATTATTTGCGCCTTCGCCATTTCGTAGATGCAATTGTTAGGCACCATAGGTTCTTCAACAATCAGCTTGTAAACGCAATTTGAGCCTAAATTGAGCTTCTTTGTGAAAATCTTTAATACTCTGCTGCTGTTAAAACATAATTTCCATCTATATAGCTGCGACATATACGTATCGTCGTGCTGTTTTGTTTCTTTTAGACGTCTCGTAAAATCACTAAGTAAGGGTGAAAAGAGGATAGAAACGGACATATTTAGGACCGTCGGTTTTTCCGAAACCAAATTCGATTCACCTTGTATACTAAGATATGCTCCACAGGAAATGAGGTTTAGGATAAAAGCCGTAACTCCTTCAGTCATATTAAATTCACCAGCGTGCTTAGGCTCTAAAATTCTCTAAGTTTTCCATGTATTGCTATGCATTTTCCGTGTGCTGTATAGTCGCTAAAAACATATCTCGTTAAATTCCCCCCTTATAGAGCGATTACTCCGAACTATTTCCCATTTCTATGTCGGCGATTCCTTTTAATCATCCTTGGCGAAAAAGCGCAGGAGCAGTTTTTGCGGCAATAAAGATAAACGCAATTTGCCGTTTCGACCTTAATTTTTACACTCTCGCCGAGACACCGTATGTATGTGTAAACTTTAATAATAAGCAATAAAGTTAAATTGGCAATTTGTCGTTTTACGTTTGGCGCTGCCCTCGTCGACGTCTAAACCGTCCGTGCTCAAAGCTTTATTGAGCCGTTAATGCGAGGGTAATGTCATTGTTGATAAAAAAAATCTCTAATTTAACGTACAATATGATTATCGACGATTTGTCGTGGTCGTCTTGGTAACCAAGCAGCGTATCCATTAATTACTCGTCCCATTAGTTACGCATTAGTACTTCACCTAATAAGTTACGGCGGTGCCCCAAGGTTCCACCTCTGGGCCCTTCAACAAACAACACTAAATCGACGCGAAAACTCGTTAACATTAACCTCACTCCTCGTCTATTAACGGTACTTTTACACTGTCTTTTTGTTCCAGTCGATGCCAACGGCGAGCCTCAGAAGCTCAAGTGCAACCTCAGGAAACACAAACCGAACAGAAAACCGAGGACGCCCTTCACCACCCAACAGCTGTTGGCGTTGGAGAAAAAATTCAGGGACAAACAGTACCTCAGCATAGCTGAGAGGGCGGAGTTCTCCAGTTCCCTCAGGCTGACCGAGACCCAGGTAGATTACCTTTAAATTCATTACCCTAGCATTAAGCGCGCAAATCCACGCCTTGACGGCTTGTCCCTTTTTGTCCCAGGTGAAGATCTGGTTCCAGAACCGCAGGGCGAAGGCGAAAAGGCTCCAGGAGGCAGAGCTCGAGAAGCTGAAGATGGCCTCCCTCTCTCGTCACCCTCACGCCTTCTACCACCATTCCGCCCTACAGGGTTATTTTCCGACGGGGGCGCACCCTCTCGCCTCGCTGTTAGGCGCCCGGCCTCCCATGGGACCCCTCGGGCTCATCCCCCAGCCGCAGCCGCCCCCGCATATGACTTCGCCGCAAGGCGGCGCTGGCAACGGCAGGTCACCCAGCCCCCGCAACCCTTAAGACTAGGCTAGAGATAAGTACATAATGTAAAACAAGAGTGGAAGGGAGTATACTTGACAGAACGATTAGAATTTGAGATGACTGTAAGTGTCGACATCTAGGGTGGCTCGTTTTGAAAATTTTTTCAAGGGTATTCCATTGATTTTAATTTATACTTCACGACGACAAGCGTTGAATGTTGAAGTTTTGATGTGTTGCGCAAATGGCGACCAGGCGATCATCGACAGCGCCATCTGTGGATCATGCCCTCTGACGTCACGATGCGCAACGAGTTAATATATTTCATGGATATGGTTTCCAGAGATTCCACGAATACAGTACAGTCGGAAAATGTCCTACGGGAAGCTGTGGAGGTCGGAAAATTCGCAGATGTTGTGGAGGCACTCGTGACTGGTAAATCAAACCCCCACGGTTGAGGTGCGGTCGGAAAATGCGCGATCACACATTGCGATGGTCGGAAAATTCGTGGCATTTTCGGAGACACCAGTAAAAGATTGTTCAAATTCCCATGCGGTGTGCGATTATAAATTGTGAAGGTCGGAAAATTCTCGGGTTTTCTGGAGATGCCCGGGATTGAAAAATTAGTCTTTCACGGATACGGTGCGGTCGGAAAATGCGCGATCGGAAACTACAAAGGTTGGAAAATTTGGAGGAAATTTTGGCAATTTTATTGAACAGACGAAGGAGTGTAATTGTTTTCAAAGAAAGAAAATTTCTGCAATCACTTCTTCATCAATGTTTTTGCTATTGCTTGAAGCGCGTGTTGCACAATTAATGGCATTCCTCCGTATCTTCATGTTTATCAAAATTCTTACGCCCATTTAAGCAAAATTTGCGTCTTCACATAAATCGCGGCCTGAAGTGCCAGTCAATTATTCCAAGACATGAGCACTTAGTGGAAAGTTTGAAGCGCCGCATTGCGCAATTAGTGGTACTCCTCCGTAATCGCCAAGTCGCGGATTAAGAGAATCCCAAGTTCATCGTATTTTTGTCGGCATCTCCTTTCTTCGACGATAGCGAGATATTTCGAGATATTTTTTCCCGTTTCGTATACAACTTAATGCGTCCGTCGTTCGATAGGAGATGACCCCATAAAATTATCTCTCTAATAATAATAATGTAACGACGATGATCTTTACACCCATAATAATAATAATTAATATTTTAACACTTATTAGGAAAAACAGATTAGGCGTTCTGTTCAATCGAGACGGCGAATTAATTATTTCTAATGAACCTCGCGTTAATTGGTGGAACGGGGGAGGGCGAAGGAGGTTTATGTCTCTCGCTGTATTATTTTTTGACACACGTTTAATGGCCGCATGTCACTTGTGAATTACAAGTGGATTACATGCGCAAAACGAGTAAATGAAATAGTAAAAAGTAAGAGGAAAGTAATTACGAGTCACATGTGCCGACCATAATTTCCGACGTGGTCCCATTACGACAAAATAGAACATAAAGAATCTCAAAGAGGTCTCGAAATAAACGTCTGCCCGAGGCGAGATTACCGAACGTCACGGGCTCGCAAAAGGACGTAAATTGTTTTGTCGAAAACATTCCCATATCGAACGATAAACAATCAATTAACAAACACTATCGCTGACGCGTCCAATAATAACATAAATCTTTTATTTTATCTGAAAAAGACGAGAAGGGAAGGGGCAGGAGCCGTTTTAAATTTAGGAATGAGCTCAGGACGATGAGTCTCGAGAATTAATGAATGTAAAGTAAGTGTGTTTTTCGAGACAAATTAATTCATTTTATCTCGACTTTTAGAGGAATAATTGTTATTATTATGGGTTATCTGACACTTACATAAAGTATTGAGGTCACGAGAAGAAATTCCAATAACGAAGGAATCGTTTAATATGTAACAATCCGCAATAAGTTATTATTGAATTAATTATCTTAACGAATTGCATTCGAACGAATCATGATCGTTTGATCAAAATACTTTATTATTATTTGAGAGGTTCGAACTTTCACGGTTTCCGATTAAATTTTCTTTTGTGATATACAATTAACCTTCAAATTCCTTGATATTTAATTACTCATTGCAGGATGAAATTATTCATAATCGTTTTGTCAAGGCCCGTCCGATATGTAAATACGTTGTAAAGTAAGACGAAAAAACAAACATGTAAATAGTCTTGTATATGTGTAAATTATTGATGTTAATGTATTGAGTGTAAAATAATAAATTAATGTACGCGCACGTAAGACGAACTTTAGTTGTGATCGTCACATGAGATTTTACGTATAGCGATTTAAATATTACTGGAGATGTTTAATAAAAGTACACTACGATTTGACCCGGAGTTTTATTTACAGCACCGCTACCTGCACGTCAAAAAGATATTTTATTGAACTTATATCGATTAAAAAATTCTGTAAAATTCTATACTAAAAGTGTATCCAGGTTCCAGAATCTTGTAGGGAAGTTACAGCCAAAAATACTAGAAGAAACGTTAAAGGAAAACGTTAAAGTTTTAAATTAAACTTTTGAAGCTGTGTTACGACCTGCAAGGTTAAACACTACCTTGTATCATCCTTGTTGCTTTAAGGACAAAATCAGTAAGCCTAGAGAGTTTCCCATGTACCCAAGCGGCCTAAAAATTTGCTTTACAAAAGGTCACCACTGAAACCTAGAACAACTGCGGAGATTCCAAAGAAATCTGTCCAGGTTTTTTTTTCCATTTTCTTCCAAATTTTTCCAGGTTTTCTTATTTAAGGCTTTCAAAAACACTCGGTAAACCTGAAAGGGAAAGCATGAGCTTTATCCAATTTAAGAAACCTGAGGTACTTTTAGGCATGGTAATCAACCATGTGACATTTCAAAGACGTTCCAGGAAGTTTAAATTCTGGCTAATAAACCTTTAAAAGATCTGAGAATCCTAAAAAACTTACAGCTTGTAATTCACATCAAATTTTCCTGTTTCATCTCTAAAGGAACTTGAGATATATTTGAGAAAATAAAGAACCTTTGAGAATTTCAAGAATTTTGAGAAAACTCTGGGGAATGAACCTGGAAAGGTTCTTAGAAACCTGAAGGATTTTCAGGAACATTCAGGACAAATTTAAAAAAACTCTATTGTTTCAAACACACCTCAGATACTTCTGAGAATACTGAAAATAATTATATAAGTCTCCAGCAATTTGTGGCAATTTTAATCATCCTCTAGAAACTTGAGCTGTGCTCAGAAAACCTGTGGAGTGCCCCTAAAAACCTGAAAAATTTGCGTTAAGTCTGTAAGATTTGTTATTGGCTAAGAACTTTCAGGTTTCAGGAAAATCTAATAGCGCTTTCAGAATTATTCTAATGATTATGCCAGTTTACTGAAAGCAACCAGCAAACCTGCAGAGTTACCGATAAGCAGAAGGAGCCTTCAGAAAATAAATTAGGGTTAGTAGTTCACATCAAATCATCCTGGTTGGTCTTTGAGGAAACCTCTGACACCTTTGAGAACGTTAAACAAATCTTTGAGAATTTCAACAGCTCTAAGAAAATGTCAGTTCTGTTGAATGAAACTGGAAAAGTCCTCAGAAGCCTGAAAGATTTTCAGGAAACTTACTAGGCTTTAAACAAACCTCAGATAGTTTTGAGAATATTGAACGTAATTTTAGAGAACTTCTGCAATTCTGGAATGAACCTGGAAAGGGCCTTAGAAACCTGAAGGATTTTCAAGAATTTTCAGGACAAATTTAACAAATCTGTATATTGTTTCAAACACCCCTCAGATGCTTCTGAGAACATTGAAAGTAATTTTAAGGGTCTTGAGCAATTTGAGTCAATTTAAATAGTTTTCTAGAAATTTGAGCTGTGCTCAGTAAACTTGAGGAGATTTCTCCAGAAACCTGAAGAATATTTGTAACGACAATAAGCTTCTAAAGGTGTGAGAGGTTTTAGGACATCCATAAAACGAAGATGAATGTAAAAACGTTAGGAACGTTTAAAGAATCCTAAACTACTAGTGGAATGTATCAAGGAATCATGTGCAGTTTTCAGGCAGCTCATTCAGTAGAATCCTGAAATAATCTTGAAAAGCCTAAAGAACCTTCGGGAGGCTTGATAGTTTCCTGAAAACTTTTGGGGCCAGTTTGATGATCAAAATTTGATTTGTGCATTTACGCAAGGCAGAGATTTCCTCGTGGATTTATCCATCCTGACGGGTA
Organism: Cryptocephalus primarius; assembly: GCA_963576515.1. Lineage (NCBI taxonomy): Eukaryota > Metazoa > Arthropoda > Insecta > Coleoptera > Chrysomelidae > Cryptocephalus > Cryptocephalus primarius. The sequence goes on along the minus strand of OY754943.1, from coordinate 13,456,520 downwards.
GTATGTTCTGGGTAACTTAAAAGCGGCCTTTTTCCTGAAAAAAAGACCGTCCCGTTCATTAAGCGGGCGCTCTTAAAACGTCCAACATCTCCAGAAACATCTACTTTATCCTCCCGTAATTCTACTTCGCTTCACTTTTAATTGCCCGCCGTAAATCACCGCCACGTATCTGCGCTGAATCCGAGCGGGAGAGAGAGAGAAAGAGAGAGGGAGAGGAGAAAAAAAGGAGGAACGTAAGAGTAGAGGAAACAGTTCATATAATTTAAAACATGCGCCCCGATGATATTTTCGGAATAGCCAAATTAACGGCAATAAAAGTTAGTGGGATTCTTGTCTGCGGTAAATTGAGGGGAACATTTTTAGTTACGGGGCCGTTGTTGCGTAGAACGGGCGATTTTTCCTCCTCTTTTAATTTTACTTTTTTGGCTCCTCGTCCGAGTACCCTCTACGGATCCTTATCGAGATTTGGCGGAGGCGCGGAACGGCTCCCTATGAATGCGAGGGCTTGTCCGGGATCACGAGTGGAAAAAATCAACGTACGATCGGACGATCGGAAATTTAACAGCTGCCAGGGCGACACACGCCGCTTTGTCCACGATTACGAGACGAAATTGAGAAATTGGACTATCGAATTTCATGCGCGAAGCGTAAGTGCCAAGCGGGTTAGGCTTTACGCCATATCACAACGGCTTATATGCTGTGGTTTCAGCTTTACCGGCTTGAAAACGAGTGAAACAACTCGGAAGCTCAAATAAATTTTCCAGATTCACACGCTGAAACAAACTTTTACTTCCATTATTCCCAATTTTTGCTTGTAACTTTTTCCTGGGTTGACTGCTTCGCAAAAAATATGAGAACCTTTGGAGAAAAATGCTTGAAACACCTGAAAAGCCTCACAAATTCAATGGATTAAACACAAGCTTTACATTCACAAAAGTATCTCAGATGCGCGTAAAAGCGTCACAGGTTTATAAGATATGACCAAAAATGAAATTCTCAGGTTTACTACCTTAAATCACCAAGAAACCTGTCATAAGGTTGTTCAATATACAATATGTCCTAAAGTGTTTCAAAGCGTCCTCTTAAGCTCCTGTATTGCCTAATATTGCAGGTTTAACAAATGTATCCCAAAGGTTTTATCGTAGGGACACCAAAAATTGATTAGGTTTCATGAAAGGTTTCAGGTTTAGATCCAAAACAACCTTTGAAACACGTATAGCTTTTGGAAGGATCTCAGGATCCTACAGGGATTACAATTTTTCCTAAAAATCCTATAGGAATATCCTATAGAAAAGGGACCTTTTCAGAGCTCTTAAATTTCGTGAAAACTCCAGTTTCGACGCATTGTTGTAAATAATCCCCATTTGACCGGTGTATTCTGGCTGAAGTAAAATTCGGTGCGAACGTTCGGCTGGAGGCATTTTTCCCGTTTCCAGCGAGCGCCGAGATAGCCTCGAAAATGAAGTAATTAAAACTATAAAGGCCAGGTTAATTGTTTTCCCTACACCGACGCGTAAATTAAAACAAACCAATTACGGTCTCCCCTCCCGCGCTTATCTCTCCCTCCTCCCTCTCCCTTTTCGTGTTTATCATCCTCTCCCGAGTCCGCCGTTTGACTTGGCGATTTTTCGAAGGGAAATCCCTTTCGCGGATTATTGTTAGATTTAATAAATTTGCTAGATTCGAGGACGCTCGGGCGCTTTTGTCTCGCCCCCATTGTTCCTACGTTCGCGGGGGTAATGAGGACCTTTTTAATCATCAATCGTAATTACTCCGGGGCTTAGACGATGCAGACGAACCGAGAGAAGGGGACGGCGAACACGTGTTTTCCATCAATAATTTTTAAATCGATTGAAGTTCAAGTTAGGAGGACAGTTGAAAATCTTTCTTAAATACTTGTACTTAGATTCATGGACGTGGATTCTACATGCTCGGACCCACTTGTGACTAAAAGCAATCTATGATATGACCACATTCTGATTATTTAACGACAAAAAGGTGTCCCATCAACAACGTAACATGTTCTCAGCAAGAACGCCTTATAGGCAACTTCGGAGAATCGGCAGGCCCGTCCTCCTCAAGGAGTCGACCAACCTTTAGGGAGTCTGGAGAAGATTAGTAGAGTGTAACACCCCTTAGTTCGCGACATCGTCAACGGCAAATTCGCCCTTTTCTGTTTTTATTTATTTCCTGTAAACCCTTAAATACCTTCTCGATATCAAGCGAACCTGAATATGAAAACCTGAGAGTTTCTTAAGATTTTCTTTGAGGAAGTTTTGGAACTACCCTAAGGAACTGTGATACACTAATAGAGGAGAATAAAAATCTCCCCCGTCCCTGTTTTCTGGTTTTTCGCGCGTCGAGATTACGCGATGACTGTGCCATATTGGTCGTTCCTCCTCCTCCTCCTGCTCTTCCTCTTTCTTCCACCCTTCTCCCTCTGTCTCTGTCTCTCTCTTTCTCCGTTAGGGATTCACACCCCTCGACTGAGACTTCCGGAAAAACCCGGCCACTCGGATATTGGAAATGCGATATTTATTAGATTTTTACCAGCACGAATTTCCTTCGGCGGCCGGCTATAACAGATTTTCTTTCCATTATTCTCTTGAGCGTTATTAATTTCTTTCTCTCGCCCTTCCCGTTTTATCCCGGAAGGAACTCCGGCGCGGAGGGGAGAGGGGGTTTTTGTTTGCGGGAAGGGGTCCGGGATCGATTGGGCGAAGCTCTACCTCGAAAAATATCTCAAATTGTTCCCAAAACGATTCGTACGTGAAAGTTTCATATTTGAAAAATCCATTTCCCGCTGAATCTCGCTCCGCGCTCCTTTCGCCCGCCGTCGGTCCTTTCCGTTATCCGGACGGCGATTAGTAAAAATTTTCCGAGGGCTAATTAAACTTTATGGAAATTCTGATCGATATCGCTCCACTAAAGCACACATACACACGCGGGCCCGTCCCGACTTGTTTATCGATCGTTAGCTTTATTAGACATAAAAATGGGATTTTGTGTGCTGGGAAAAGCTACCATTTGATCGTCGGTTAATGTTAATTAATTCCGGCGATAAAACCCGCCGAAAGTCACGCCGGACGAGACTAATTGGATACCGAATGATATCATTAACATTAATTTGGGAATCTTAAAAAAATTTTTTGGGGGAAAGTTCCAAATCACGAGATGATTTGGTGGAAAAAAATTATTGCTGCTTAAATATCAGATTTTTGTGACGCTTTGAAGAAACTTGTATTTCAAGATTTTTCAGGTTCAAATTTTGGTTAGTAAACTGGAACAATACTTAGAAGCCTGAAGATTTTCAGGGAGCCTAATGTAAGGACACATCTAACGCATCTTGGTTAAATAACTTTCTTAAAAACTCCCAAAGTTTTCAGGATATTTATGAAATTTCAAAACAGTCAGATAATCTGAAAAGAAACCTTGAGGAAGGCTATAGAATCTTTACAAATACAAATTAAATGCACTTGTGACGTGTTCAAAAAAGTCTGAAATACTTATGAAAGCTGTAAGAATATCAATTTCGGACTACAATGCAAATTTCCACTGACTCCTGCAATTGGTTTCAGTAATTTGACGTTAAATGCTGTTGAGTAAAGAATTTTTACAAAACTACATTGAATAATTTAAATTGAAACGTTGGAAAGCACTTATACCTAGACAATATGGTAATCTTGTTAACCTTCGCAAAATTCTACTAAATTCTGCCATTGGTTACAGTGATTTAACGTTACAAGCTTCTGGATCCTGAATTTAAAAAGTACATTAAATCATTTATATCGAAACATGGGAAAGTATCTGCACTTAGACAACAGAGTAATCTCACTGGTCTTCGGATTGCAATACAAATTTCTACTGAATCCTGCAATTTGATACGGTAATTTGACGTCCTGAATCCTGAAATATGAAACCTACCTTAAATAATTTGAATTCAAACATTGGAAAGCACGTATACTTAGACAACATCGTAAGCTTACTAGCCTTAGGCTCGTGATGCAAATTTTTACTGAATCCTGCCATTTGTTACAGTGATTTAACGTTACAAGCTTCTGCCTACATTAACTAATTTAATGGCAATAGTGAAAATCTGTCTTAGACGACATACAAGCTACCATTCGATCAAAATTGGGCTGTTTTAGCTGAAATTTCCTTAGGGCTTTGATGAAAATGTACCAGTAACACCTCTGGTTGTGATGTGGTGTCAATTTTCTGCAAAGTGTTACAAATTTCAGTCCGAATATCGCACGAGGGATCATTCGCTGGTATAATCCCCGAAAATCTATTTAATGACGTGTATTTTACCACTTAGCGGATTTTTATTGTACAAAGTGCTAATAGACCCCACGTGCTTTGCTCGTGTTCCATCGCTAATGACACACGCCATACTTTTATAACAACAAAATATTAATACAATTGTTAAAACGCTATTTACTATAATACAAACATATTACGTTACTTTGTTTGCTGAATTAGGAAGCTGGTGTTAATACTGGAAGTTTAGCTTCCACCCAATAATTGCCTTGTTGTGATAACAGGTGAAAACTTTTGGGGAAGGTTAAATAAACAAAATTAAACATACCCGCAAGGATAATAGTCGAAACGACACAAATAATAACAATAAATAATCCTAATAGTTGTTGTTCAATACGATTCCGTTGTGCAATTGTCGAAACGAAGCCAAAGTGTTAATTCTAATTACTCGAAAAAAATCCTCGCGACCTCTCCCGACCCTCGAGGATAAAAACAATGACTAACGCAGCATTAACGATCACATTACGTAACGGACACAAAATCCAATTTAAAATTCCGTTACGAAAGATAACAAGCCCGACAGGAAAAAACTAAACAAATAATAATTACAACATTCGCTCCTCGATTAAATTTAATTTAACGCTACTTTGTTACACGCCGCGAAGTTAATCAACGTTTCACTCCATCCCTTAAATAATGCCAATTAAACGCGGTGGATTAACTTGTGCCGTTATGGAAACTATACCGCACCCCCCTCCACGTTTCGATCATTTAAAAAACGTTCAAATATAATTACCATTAAAATATGAAGTGTGTCCGAAAGTAGTAAGTGAAGAAATTAGTACGTGGACTCTAAGTGCCCGGCGCGCGCCTAATTTTAATAATACTTCATGAAAGTTAATGCGGTTAACGCGTTTAATATGAATACGTGAAAATTAGTTTTGGTGTGAAAAACTTATCGGATCACTAACGAGCTAAAAATTAATCATGCAAGGTACACAACTTACTAATTAGTTGGGAAATTACGTAAGGACGTAATAGTCGATAAATGGCAACTTTAAGTAGTGGAAAACTTGAAGATAATAAAATAAAATTTCGATTAATCGTTGTCGATTTTTTTTAAACCCTACTACGACATTAAAAGATTATTATAGATTAAATTCTATAATACCTGAAGCAAATTAACTAGAAAATTAAGTTACTGGTAATTCAACCTTTAAATGCTACAGGTGTGATGATCGAAATTATGAGCAGGGGAGCTAATTGCTCATTAGTTATCAAATTAATTTCCTAAATTTCAAGAGGTATGACTATCAATATTACCCTACACAATCACAATTACCTTCTAAATAGACTAGTATTTATGTGATTAATTTCTTCTGATTTACTAGTAACTTTAATTAAAGGTGGATCAATCTTCAACCTCTACAATCGCAAGTTATGATCTTATGGGTTAATTCCCTATGTATTAATCAATTAATCCTCCTATAGGATGCCAGTAATTCACATATTTATTCATCACATGATTAATTTAGTTAGCGTTTACAATGGGGCAATCACAATTAACTAACGTGCAAATTGCGTAATAACTATTCAATTAATTCCCCCAAAGGCCACAAGAAGTGTAATCACAAGATAAAGTCTTTACAATCTGACAGACACAATTACGATGTAACGGGCTAATCTCGTATTAATTTAATAATTAATTGCTCTAAAAGATAGAAGTAGGTACTGTTCATGACAGAATAATGAATATATCTAAGAACAATAGAAACTTTAATTAAGGACAGATTTTTCATTAATTCTTACGATGTGACAAACGAAATTATAATCTGACGGGGTAATTGCCTAATAATTAATCAATTAACTCCCCTGAAGTGCCATGGCAAAATTAATGCTTCATAACTTTTACATTGCTACAATCAGCTTAGTAATTTAATCAATACGTTCAATTTTGTGATTTAAGTATCACAGAAACTTCAATTATGGGTAGATCACCTTTTAACCTTTACAATGTGACAATTGCAATGATGCCCTAACTGATTAATTGCCTATTAATTGATCAATTAATTCTTTTATAGGATCCCAGTAGTATCATTAGTGTCCCAGTGTCTATAATGGCACAATCACAATTAATACCGTGCTAATTGTGCAACAATTTTAATTTCCCCAAAAGGCACTACTAGAGTCATGACTCAATTATAGTTTTAACCCTTTTCAATTTGACAGTCACGATTTCGATTAAACAGGCTAATTGCGTTTTAATTATACAATTAATTTCTCCAGTAGTAGTGTTCATAGCATAATAATGAATTTTTGTAATTTAATTATAATGGAAACCTCAATTATAGGTAGATCAATCTATAATCATTACAATGTGACAAGAGCAATTATGATCTAATTGGGTCATTGCCTATTTATTAATCAATTAGTTCCCCTAAAGGACACAAGTGCTATGACATTACTGATGCTTTTTTATACGCGATATGGATAATTGCAAGTTAATTATTCAATTAATGTCTCCATAGGACAGGAGTAGTGTGCATGATATCGTAATGTATTTTTTAATTCAAGTACAATAGAAACTTTTAGATACACGGGCACATCAAACTTTTACCATTATAATGTAAGCCAATTGGCTATTAATTAATGAATGAATTCCCACAGAGGACATGATAAGTGTTATTGCGATATAACGGGCTAATTGCGTATTTAATTAATTAATTAATTTCTGCCAAGCATATGAGTATTGTCAGCGACAAGAAAATAATTTTCTAACTTGCCCCGATCATTCGAGCAAATTTTTTGAATTAAGTCTTGATGCGCAATGAGCATCAATTACATCGATTCGATCTGCGTAGTAGCAGCAAGTAAGTTTTGTAGAGATTTAAAGATTTAAAACCAAATGGAACTGAATTAAGGATGCGACTTGATTTCAAGTTATTAACGCTAGGTGGCACTGTCATATTAACACACTGTTTAATGTTCTGTGGTAAGTCAAAATTACGTGTAACAGAGGCAAAGCGTGACTGCGCATGCCGCCAAAGTATGAGTCAAACCCTTACCACTAGATAGCGTTAGTAGCGTTTAGCATATCACAAAGAATATTGAACAACTTAGCCAAAGGAAACAATGCTGATGTAGTTTTGAAATCGACTAGAGGAAGAAACGAATTGACGCTACGTTTACGAGAGTTCGAAAAAATTCTGTAGAACGTACCGTCCAAAAGTACCCAATATAACTGATCCCTGTTTTAAAAATTATCCTTATAATGAAGTTGGTGAGGTGTGCGTGTTCCGCCTCTGTGTACGTCGATGCGCACCGAGAATAGCCAATTGTGCCGGGGCCCCGGTCTGTGTAACAGTTTAATTTGCACATTAGCTGCCGACAGAGAAAGCAGCCTGAATTAATTAACGCCATTATCGCCTATCATCTGTTTTAATTGCCTCGCGGGCCGGCCGCCATGTTGTTTTTACTAGAAATTAAAATGGCCGCCCCCGCCCGACAATGGTGGAGGGTCATTACACGTATACAGGGGGGGTCGATGGGGCGCGGGGGAACGGCGGGCCGTAATCAGAATACAGAAATGGTAAATTGCCCGAGAGATAACGCGGGATGGTTTCCCCGCTCTCCCTCTCATTCCAGTTTTACACATACACACGCGGTCCCGAATTTAGGATCGACCATTGATACGATGGGGGAGACGGGGGGAGCACAACACCCACCTACATACATAACACACGAGGTTGATAAGGTTAATCCCGGGGGATTACGAGTTTTTACACGGGGATTCATGGTAAGTAACATATATTTAATCGCAGATCAAATGACGTAGGTGTATTCTCATTGAAATAGGAATTTTTTCGGATCATTATTTTGTCGCTGAGATATGTTTAAGGGAAGTTTCCAAAGAAAGAGAAGAAAGGGAAAAATTCCAGTTTTTTCCTATTTCTCATCTTATGGCAGATGAGATTACAAGTAAAAAGGAAAAATAATAGAATCAGAAGAACAATATTTCTCAATTTTTCCCTTAGAATTCTTAATTAAAGTTAAGTAATTACGTAATTAAATTAAGTAAAGTAATGAAATTGGTAGGTAAGGTAAAATAATAATCATTCCCAGGTTTCAGGATATCTCAAAAACTAAAAGAGAAGCCTTTGATCAAGCGAAGAAGATAACAAGAAGATCGGAAAACAATAATATTAGAAGATTTCTTCGAAAAGTTCCAAGAGTTCAAATTTCGATTATAGTGTCTATGGAATCGTCGCTAACTATCAAAACCGTAAAGATCTGTAATTACAAATTCAGATCATCAAAAACTTATATCTGGACTTCAGATTTTGGTGCCTACACCTTTGATTGCCATGAATTCAAAAAATTAGAACATCAAAAGAAGATTAAGAGGAGGAGAACATCAGGAGATCAGAGATAGCTCATAAATTTGTGCAATTTTTGGAAAAACTTCAAATTTGGAAATTTATGCGCATGTCAATAGCCTGATCATCCCATACTTGTTTGTGATAGTTGGAAGTGGAATTTAGCAGGCCTGAATCCAACTACCCTTCCAGAAACAAAGAGACGCCCTAACACATTACTGTTTCACTAATAATACCCCCATTGCCACAACAACTCCACATTGGAAAAAAAGGAATACGCGCAAAAAGGACGTACGTCTGGTAACAATGAAAATCGTGAACGAGCATATCTCTCTCTCCATATACATACATATACATTCGAGCGAGAATCTAATTATAAATGTTGTCAATTACTCTTCCAAAGTCAACATCTCCCGTGTCGCAGTTTTGTTCGATTGTTCCGAGTCCCTTCATTTCCGCAAGGGTAACTTTAAACCGGGAGCGAGGATAGAGAGAAAGGAGAGACAGAGCGAGGGTGATTGGGGTGAAACGTGCATGAGAGAAAGAGAGAGAAAGGGGGTAAGGGTAGGTTGTTAGCGGGAGACATGCATTAAGGGCATTATCCAGCATACAAGTTTTAAATGAAAGGGCGGTTCTGAGATACGGGCGTCAAAAAGGGGACGAAGGGCGGAGGGGAGGGTGTAAGGGCGATAAGGCCAATAATTGAACGTTCGCTACCCTCACTTAGGGGCCGATCATGTTTAGATCGCACATTTAGATCAATTTTGTTTGTTGTAGCTTTAACAATCGACGCATTATAATCCTCGCTTTATACCCTTGACTGACGTTACCAGATAAGAATTATTTTTCTTTGTCCGCCAATAACGAGCGGGAATTATTATTTTGGGATTGGGATACGCACAAAGGGCTCTCATTAAAATTTTGCGAAAGAGATAAGGGGATACTAACGTCTCGTCGCTCACTCTCGACCCGCTTTGTTGCCTCGCTATTTCCAACTTATTTTCATTACGCACGCACATTTAATCGCACATACGCACACGGACGCTCTTCGAATATTTATTTGGAAAATTAATACCTCCTACAAAACCCTAACAGCAGTCTAATTAATATAGTTAGCGTCATCAATTTGACTTATAGAACCACAAGCTAATCTACTTTGTTTCGCTCAGGGGTTGATCGAACCTCATCCCCATTTTCCACCCTGGAGAAAGTAAAATTTGAGTTTATCGAATTGAGTTTATCGAATATCACTGGTTCACTTCTTTTTCCACACTTTCGTTAAGCGAAATTTCGGGCCTAAGCTGTAAACGTGCTGAGTTTAAAGTTTCTAGCTTTTCCAGCACTGGAAATGACACTGGAAAAAAGTATTACATATCGATCAAGACTCGAATAACTCCTAAGATTCCCCACTGATCCCTTGGAAACATTTCTACGTTTCGGTTTTCGCTTCAGAACGTCGAGGTTCGTTTTGGAAAGTGTATTTTAAAACGACGCCTAAATTTACCTGGAACGAAAGCAAAAGGAAGAATAAGAAGGCAAACTGACCTTAATGTCTTTAGCTTCTCATGAATGAGCACAGGCAGAACAAAGAGCTGTAACGGGTTAGCGATCAATCAACGGAGAGACGAAAATAACGCCGAGAGGCCGATAGTAATGAATGAAACGTTTCGAAGACGAGGCTAAAATCGCGTTTTGGTCCCGGCACACGTTCCATGCGAACCTTACGGTTTTATTATCGTAACTTTGCACATCTCGTCCATGTGGTTATGAAATGCGCAGAAACGTGGATACGACAGGACGCAGGTGCTGAATTCTGAAAACACAGAATCAATCAATGCAAAATATACAAAATTTTCTTTAACTGAGCTTTCAAAGTTGTTTCAAAAATTCATAAGTTGCTCAAAAAAGCTGCAACTGAAATAGAAATTAAATCTAGGACCAAGAACAAAGTGTCAAAATCATTTAGGGGTTTTATAAGTAGGTTGTGAAATAAAAATTGTGGTCAAGTTGTAAAAACACAAGAAACACAGAAACACACTGTATAGAATTGAAGTTTCAAAAGTTTGCAAGAAATTCTGGAGTTGCTCAAATTAGCTGAAACTTCTGTCGCAGTCAAATTGAGGAGTTGTGAAGTTACGATTAAAGTTTAAAATTAATTGCGATAAAATTTGCTGGAATACAAAACGGAACGTATATTGACGTACAAAATTGAATTTAAAAGAGTAGCTCAAATGAGCTGAAATTCCTTTCAGGGTTTTATAAAGGAGTTGTGAACTTCTACAAAAAGTTTCATAAAAATTTAGTTTCACTTTCGAACATTTGTAAAAAAACTCTAGAGTTGCCCAAATGTATTGAAACTCCTGTGGAAGTTTACCAAAAGGGGTATCAATTATAAATTTTATAGAAGTATAGCGAGTTACCGAAATGAGTTGAAACTCCTTTCATAGTTTTATAAGAGAACCTGTAGAAAAAGTTTCGTACATATGACAATGCTGTATTTAAAAAATAAAATTAGTTCTTGACGCCATGTGTCAACGTGTTTTTAGGGTCATTTAGTGATGGTTGCATATTTTTACAAGAAGAGAGGGTATGTATGTAGAGTTAACTAGACTGGCTGAAAAAATGTCATCGCATCTCTCATTTCCCCCCTTTTGTCGCACTCGATCCTTTTCAAAAGTTATTGTCCCCCGTCACCCAGAAAACATATCAATAAAGCAGCTTTGATAAATCAGTTCTCATTCATGTGTGACGATAAAGGCACTAAATCATTTTGTATCACGAACGGTCTTTCTCTTTTCCACTCTCCTTCTCTCACACACACACAATCGAGTGGAGCCGAAAAATCCGAAATAAAAGCCCTAATAACGTACTATCGGTTCCGGCACGTTATCGGCACATCCACCATTATCATCCACAGTATTGTGGGCTAATTCGATGGATACGCCTCGGGCGCCCTCTATTGTTCGAGCAGGCGAAAAGAAGACAAATTTCAGAAACCGAAATTGCTTAAAATATACCAAAAGTAAAAATGGCACGGTTTGGGTAATTAAGTCACAAATAACGTAATACAAGTAGTACAACGTAATGCTGTCTTTTGCCCCGTTTTCCCTTTTTCAACACGTCAGAATTTCAACAGCTTGTTGAAATTTGAGGAAGTTGTAACCAACAACCAAATGCTGAAGAAGGAATTTCGACTGTTAACAGCGCATGAGCAATGGGTGTCGCCATCTAGTGAAGAATAGTTGACTAACACCGCCACCTATCTATCAGAAGCAAATATTCATTAGTCATGGGTGAGTTGTATGACATGACAAAGTTGATTAACTTGCTGGAAAACGTTTTTGAATAATTCTAAGGATAACATTTTTATACGTCAGTTTAATGAAACCGGCGACGGGGTAATAAACGGCCTAACGTTCCATAGAGTGCGAGAGGTGGAGTGCTAGAGGTTATTACGTAACAAATCATAATTTATTAAACACCGAAATTACCGAAAATTTTAATTAATAAGATAATTTACAGTGCCATAAAAATCACCGCGCCAAAATTTCCGAGAAACCCGTAATAAAAATAATTCGTCTGCTTTAATCATGTTTACGTGGAGGCCTGTCGTTGGGGCCCCGGGTACGCCGCAGGGGTCCAATTACGGGCCCATTCTCGGCGACCCCCGTAGACCAGCTGGCCCTCATTCTCTCTCTCTCTCTCTCTCTCTCTCTCTCTCTCTCTCTCTCTCTCTCTCTCTCTTTCTTTCTCTTCTGTTCTATACAAACACACACACACACACACACACACAATACGCCTGATAACCTATTATTTTCTACTTAACACTTGCTTCGCGTATTCAACGTGAATTAATTACGATTTATGATGATTTATTGGCTGATTACCGGGGGCCTCATTGATTTTAAATTTATTTATTCAGCGGACGCTCATTTGTCGACGGTTATTAATACTGATATATGTCTCGGCCCCGGTGGGATCTTCATCAGATCCTCATCTACTAACCATATTAAAATGTAAGCTTTAGAAGCGTTCACCGATCGGAATTATTGAATACATGTAATGTATTTCAAGCGAACGCGTATCGCTCACAGAATATGTTACAAGGATTAGCATTTAATCAATTATTCTCACAGCGGTAACAGGTTGGGATATTTTGAGGTTATAAGAAAAGGTCTCGATTATTTTTTAGGCCTGCACGAGACCAGTAGGATCCATTACGCTAACAACAACTTTAAATATGAAAAATAACAATATTACATAGGAAATATAAAACTTTTTTATAATAATTAATACCGAAAACGAAGACTAAACATTCTCGAAAGTTTAGTTAGGTTCCTTTGAAGTTATAATATGATATACTACACTAGACCAACTCAAACATCCTGTAATATAATACTAGGCATCAAGCACATGTAGCTATGAGCAACCATAGATAAAAAAATTCGCTTATTAGCTATTTAGAGGTGACAAAATAATTTTTGAGGCTATGTTACGTCATTTTTGGATTATGCAACGTTGTCAGCAGTACCTACAAAAAGGCTGCAATTGCCATATTTAGAATTAGGAAAAGATAGACACAACTGCGTGAGTTATGACTTGATATTTGATCAGAATACCATCGATAAAATATGTACATGTTTCACGAGTCATGAAATTTTTGTTGAAAATTCAATTTCGATGAAACTCTGTAAGAAGTCACAAATAAGCTTCGTTATAAGGTATGGAAAGTTTCAACTAATTACGTTCACACCTTTCTGAGTTATGACCTTAAGTTTGACCAGGGAGCCATCATTAGAGTGAAGGACATCTTTAATGAGTTATGAAATTTTTGTTTCAGATTCAATTTCTACATAATTCTGTGAAACGTTATAAATGTGTTTCGTAATGAAGCATACAAAGTTTCAACTAATTACGTTCACACCTTTCTGAGTTATGACCTTAAGTTTGACCAGCGAGCCATCTTTAGAGTGAAGGACATGTTTAATGTGTTATGAAATTTTTGTTCCAGATTCAATTTCTACATAATTCTGTGAAACGTTATAAATGTGCTTCGTAATGAAGCATACAAAGTTTCAACTAATTACGTTCACAACTTTCTGAGTTATGGCCTTAAGTGTGACCAGGGAGCCATTATTAGAGTGAAGGACATCTTTAATGAGTTATGAAATTTTTGTTTCAGATTCAATTTCTACATAATTCTGTGAAACGTTATAAATGTGTTTCGTAATGAAGCATACAAAGTTTCAACTAATTACGTTCACACCTTTCTGAGTTATGACCTTAAGTTTGACCAGGGAGCCATCATTAGAGTGAAGGGCATGTTTAATGAGTTATGAAATTTTTGTTCCAGATTCAATTTCTACATAATTCTGTGAAACGTTATAAATGTGTTTCGTAATGAAGCATACAAAGTTTCAAGTAATTACGTTCACAACTTTCTGAGTTATGACCTTATATTTGACCAGAACACCATCGTTAAAACAAGCACATGTTTCACCTACCATAGAATCTTTGTTGGACATTGAATTTCTATGAAACTGTGCAAGACGTTACAAATATGTCTCGTTATTAGATATAGAAAGTTTCAACTAATTACGTACACCCACTTCTGAGATATGACATAACTGGAACCAAACGGTATCGTAGTATGCACGACCTAACATAACCTCGAATGTGAGCCTAGTAAGACAAAATATGGCCGCACCTTAAACCCTGCGTAAATGATTTCAAAGAAATGTAATGTACAATACTCGATTACTTCCTAAGATTGTAAGCGCATTACGCAAATTGTTTTAATTTTCAATCCAATTAATAATGCAAACTGAAATGCTATGGAATGACGAAGCGTCATTGCGCATCTTCGAAGAGTCGTTCGAGTTTTCAACACCAGGTGGCGTAGCCTGGACAAAAAGCATAAAATTCAATTGCATTCGTTGTTCTATGTTAAGCTGGAACGTTATTACAAGGAAATTTCGTCTTTTTCGAATAGAATCGCGAGAAAACTCGTTCAGAAATTTAACTTCAACCGCGCTATCGACGTAATTAGTCTGGAATGTGTCTTACCAGTCGGTGTAACTAACGGCCATTGTTCTGGTCCATACAAGTGGCCGCTCTCTGTAATTATCGCCTTAGTGGCAAGATGGCGTTCCGGGGGAAGATTACACCTATCCCATTGTTCTGAACGCAGGAAGAGAGATATATAGAGGAGCGAGTCGTTTGTTTCCCGAAACAGAAACGACGACTTATACGGGACGATGGAAGTTCTGTTCGAAGTTGACGTTTTATGATGGCTTAATTTTTATTTAAGAATCCCTCGTGTGATGTAAATTTAGAAGATGTTCGAGTTTTTACGATGCTGATGATTGCATACAAATTTCCCTAAACGAGTAATAAAAGAATATGTTGAAAAACAAACCGTTAACGCGAGGTTTTATTACCCGCGTGAGATATGCATTTATCTAAAGTTCTATCTTAAACTCCTCTTGTTTATCTGTTATAATTGACGTTTAATTGTCGACCTGCAGAGTTCCAGAAACGCGGAATCCGGAATATTAAAGGATTCCCTCTCGCGCTCTGATAATAAAAAGCGTACTTTATTATCGGACTTGTCAGTCTACGTAACGGTCGGTGAAAAGCCTTAGAATATATATATATCTCCTCTCTTTTTATGAATTTTTTAATTTTATATTTCGTCCGGGGCGCTCGTAAAACTTTTTGTTAACGGCTTTTTAATAGGTTCTTCTATGGCTCCGTTCGGGTATATATCTTGACCTTTCAGTAAGTCATTCGGATTATTATCTGTCGAATTAATTTTAATAACGTCGATAAATTATTTATTGACGGCACCGGGAAGGTCGTCGAACCGGGAATCAGTAAAATACACAATAAACATTCAAGCCTTCGACGGGAATCCGAAAATGAGAAAGAAATTTGGTTTACTCATTTGGCGAAGAATCGCGCAGAAGCGAAAAATAATTTCAAAAATTTGTAGCAAATAGTAATTTGTAAATGAAATTTTTCGAGAGAAAATGTAGAAAAAACATTCAAAATTTTGAATTTCAAATGTTTCTTCCAGCCGTTAGTGCCCGTTATAGGGGGGATCCGAGGCTGTCATATTGTATCAAAAAACATTTGTCTGTAAACGGTCTCCTTTGTTTTGGAGACATAATCTTTAAGACGAACGACACATTTGAGCAAAAGTAAGGAGGTTCTGTTGAATTTATTACAAAGCTTTGAGCTGTAAGAATGCACCCAAAAAAGTTGAACGACTGTGTTCAAAATTCTGAGCTAAACAAAAATCTCATTGTTTACTTTTGAACATAACTTTGGAAACAAAGTGTGTCCGCTATAAGGAGGTCCTTTGCGCATCCATTACGACAACAGAGCCATTAACCCTTTTTGACCTGAGAAGTCATTCCATTTTTCGCTAGGGAAGCTGTACAAGGTTTTAAATTGTAGAAAGTGTATCAAAAAAGTGCTTTCAGAATTCTAAGCTAAATTTTTATGTACGTTTTGGGAATAGGAAAGAAGATTTAATATGAACAAAACATTTGAACATGTGGATCAAAAAGTGTCCGCTATAAGGAGGTTTACGATATTGAGGTCTAAAAGGTTATTGAGTTCCTATACTAAACTATAAAAGTCTGCTTAATTTTCTTTTCAAATTTAGTCCTTAACCATTGGAATTTCTTTAAATGCCTAAATTATTTTTGTACCTTTAAGTGAATTTAGTACAGATATAGTTTTTGACCGGGGGAGTATTCGTAGTGGAGTAGTTCTATTCTGTGAATTAAGGTTTTAATTTATATCAACATATTAAAATGGTTTGCTAATAAACCTGCTAGAATTTAATAGTAGTTTTGAACTGAAAGGCGCCGTTATAGAGAGGTTGTGCTAGGCCTACTAAGGCTTGGGGTTAACACGTATTGAACCAAAACAAGTGAGAATAGATTTCAATAGTAGGTGCCAATATAGCATTTTTCTAAACGATGTGCATTTTAGGTGCCCGAGATTGCTGACTGGTCAAAAAATGTACCAAACCGGGTTTATGGTACGCATGTGCGTCTAAATTCCCACAAATCCCGAAATTGCCAAGCAAACACGTATGGGGCATCGACCACCATTCCTCCACTAATTAAGCCACGACCAACTCTCCTCCTGGGAATTTCCAAAAAGGCGAACGTCTCATTTTAATAAAGACCGAAACCTCTCCGTCTCTCCCACCTTCCCTCTGTTCGTCTGGCGCGTATGGCGTATGTTCGGTTATTTGTCAATGACACCGAGTATTTATTAAAGACAACGGGCGCAGTTAAAGATCTCCGAACTAACCTTAGAATGCGCGGAATCCGTTGAGCTGTCCGTCCGCTACGTCCGACATATATTGACCCCTCAACATATTATCCGAGGTATGTGACTCCCTCTAGGCGGCAGGGACGGAGGGACCTGCAACAATCCAAAGGGAAAATGTACAGTTCGGTTGAAAATTCGACAAAAATTAAATCAGAAGGCAATAATACAAGTTTAACAAGTAATGAAAAATTAAACAAGCCAATTCTGGTCAAAGCTGGTAGAACGGTTACGACATACGTTTGTGTGTTTAATTACTTGGGGATAATGGTGATAGTGGTGGTAACAGAGAAGAATGTACCAGAAGAGAAATATTTCCATGTTGGAACATACAAAACAAAGAGGAAAAAGATTTAGGTTCAAGTTAGGTTAGGTAAATTCATATGGCCAAAGGGCTTAGTCTGTCTTAGCTATTAAATTAAGTTTATTTAAGTCATCACTTTGAGTCAATGCAGACTGAACCGTCCTACCAATGGTAGATAGCATTACAAATATAGTGTTGATTTTGTCGGATTTATGAAGCCAAAGACTTGATGTACGTTTTGTGTATTGTATGTTGGTTGCCGGTGTAAAAAATCACCACAAGAGCCATTAGATCAAGATGTGACAATTAAACCAAAAACTGCAATCAGGTGAAGGGAATACCACGTGTTTTGAAAAATTAACAAAAAAAGTAATATGGATAAAACACTCGAGTTAGAACGCACTGCGCAAGTTCTGAAAAATTACCATAACAAATGATGATCTGAAGAAAAATAACAAAAATGATTAGAAGAACAAAATACGTTTGAGATAAAAGAAGACCAGCAACTTCTTAGGTTATAACAGAGAATTTGATTAGAAGCAAAGATAAAAAAATTGAACAAGTAAAACTAAAGGCGAATTCCATCAGAAGAAAATATCCAAATTCATATTACAAGTTTTAAGAAACTTTTAAAGTTCCAAAATATAAATTTGACCATTTTTCGATTGTAAGTCATTATCGTGTCAATTCTGGGCAGTCCGTAGCGCCGCCGCTGTCGCGACGAATCTATTAAAGCCATTTTTATTTATCTTTAACAACGCAATGGATTATCTTGTAAATATTTTCCAGATTTGTTACGGGAACATTTCCCAGCGTTCGCCCATAAATCCGGAGCGGCCGAGAGGACGCAGGATTCCTCAAATGAATTTATTTAAATCGTTTTGTTTTGTCGGTCGGAGAAGGTCCCCGCTCGCCCTCTCGCGGCCGTCTTCTACGGGCAGAGGAGAGGTATACCGTACCTCGGGAGAATATTCGATTTCGGCATATTTTATGGTAATCCGAAGATATCGCCTCTTCGATCTCGGATACGCGTTTTTCTGGTAGCCGGAGGTTTGAGATGATAATTCACTGCGGCTCTGCTACCCAGTGGTATTATCATTATTACCTCGCTTGTTTTAGGGACAGCCTACCTCGGTGAGTTATGGGCTTGTCGCGAATTTACCTCTTGGGTTAATTTCGACGCGAACCGTACAAGTTTCTAACTTTCGAGTCGTTATGCCTACCAAATCCTTGCCGTAAAAGGCTCCTTGAAATGCGCAAAGGCACAGAATTAAAAATAATAATATAGCCATGCTGGGAATTGGCGAATTCGCCTCTTGAAAAATATCGAGTCGTTTTTGAACAAAATTTTTAAAACACTATATTTCGAAAGACACATTTCGTTTGCCACTGAAATTTTTAAATTCCAAAATATACCCATTTTTGAAAAAATTGCGGGGTGTTAACCTCCCTATCCCACAAGAAAGATTTTTTTACTAAGGGATGAAAATCGCAGGGTAAGTTCTTTGATAAATTGAAGCTTCGTTGTAGGGGTTCAACTGGGTAACAATAGTAATTTTTTAAAATATTTGGAACAAAAAGGAAGCGGGATTTCAAAATATTAATTTTTTGGAAAGTAAATGTATCAAATAGATTCTTTCATTCTTGAAATCTCGAAAACAATAATCCTGCGTTTGTCACCGAATTTTTGGAAATCCAAAACTGGCCCATTTTTGGAAAATTAGCAAGGGATAACTCTGTTTTCAGTTAAAACATGGATTTTAGGAAAGAAAATCGATAGGTACGTTCTTTACATAACCTGAAGCTCTACTGAAAGGGAACAACTGGCTACGATTGGCAGTTTTTGTAATATTGAGACTTTTTGAATAAAAAGACAAGAGTTTACCAAAAATACCACATTTTTAGAAAATATATGTTACAGGAAAGAAAGAAATTTATTTATTTCTACTTATCTTTGGAAAACTTGAATCCCCTCTATTTTCAGCCCAATGCAGTGTTTGGATTCAAAGGTGAAAATCGCCAGCAACGTTCTTATAATGATTCGGAACTCTGCTGCATTTTAATTCACTAGAAACAGTACTTTTTTTTAAAAAAGGAAACTTTTTCAAACCAACATTTTTCAAAAAATTTAAAAACAAATTAAATTCAAGTAAATGAACATCGTTCTTTTATGTTTTCAATTCCTAACAATGAGGGCCTTAAATTGGATAACCGTTACACGATAAGATTAAATAAGAGTTATCAGAAAAATGTGTTAATGTACATAAATTCCTTAGATTAGTACGACACGTACAAAAATACTGAAATTTCGGTGATCGACGCTATCAAGTGATTTAGAACATCCCGTTAAGTATCTTAGAACGATTCGAAGTAAAATTTCGGGTCGTTTGCCTACCCCTCTTCACCTCGTACGCAGATTCCTCGCCTGATCGATTCTCAATGCGGCCCCCTCGTCAAACTCTCGCGAAAAGGGCGCACATATAAAACGTAACGATAATTGAGTAGAAGTCGAGATAACACTTTGTAGTATCGCGACATTGATGGCTGAGGAAATTAGCAGGGCAGTTTTAAAGTATCGCGATCGCGCTAAATTTGACCCGAACGTCTCTATTATCGTCGCCCCTATCCTGAGAGCAGATACGAGGGTCATTCTATTTAGCGGACACGCTCCCGATTTCGATCTCGTAGTACGCAGGAAATTGGATTTTGATTTTTTTTTTCGATGGGATTCGCGCTCCTCGGATCCGCCAAAATCCGGGATCTGCAATGATCCTTAAGTGTATCGATATCGAAATTGTTGGTACATTACTTATCTAGTACTAGATACATTACATTACTAGTAAAAACGTTACATTACTTATCAAATCATATTAAATATGATATATGATTGGGGTGTTAACGAGGCGATCGTTGGATCTATACGTTGCTGCTTATTACATGTTAAATTATAAACGATCTCTCTATTGCCTACATCAACTATTTCTTAGTTGTGGAAACGAGCAAGAGCATCGACAATTAAGCAAAAGCCTAGGAAACCGTCGCTTCCCATGATTCCAATTTCGCACCGGCGATCCCCCCATTCTCCTTAATACGCAGTTTCGACCTTCCCCCGTCGAATCCCCCAACGTGCGTTATTATCGCCCCCTGCCCTACTCCCCCCCAACTCTCGGTAACTACCGCAAAACTAATATACCAATTACGGTCGTCCTGGGACGCCCCAGGCTGGCCGATAAGGGCGAGAATGGACGAAAACCATTATCGACATCCCTCGGTCGGAATCTCGGCAAGGAAAACAAAATGGAAATGGAAAAAATAATGTACCCTCGGAAGTGGAAAATCGAGGTTATGTTCAGTTATTACCATGCGTTATTGGCTGTCACAACAAACGGACAAAGTGTTTTTAAATGTGTAACAGCACATAAGCAATACGTGTCGCCACCTAGTTGTGAATATTCCATAGCTAACACGTAGTAGACGTGATACAAGGAACTTCCAAATTCTTTAAAAAAAATTTTAACCACCTAAATCAGTTCAGCTCAAACTTTACAATCTGATGCGAGAACACCTTCAAAAACAAGACATCTGGTTTTGGTCTTGATTGAGCTTAATTAAGAATAGGCGCCTTAAAGTCATCTATTGCATGTTCAAAAAGACAGAACGACCTATAAGTTCCCTTATTTTCCCTTGTCTTAGCGGATTTTCTCGACGCCTTTAAGGGGTCTCTGTTTGGTCTTAATTGAGCCTAGTTGAGACGATAAACACACCTCTTAAAGTCGCCTGTTTAACGTACAGAAAAATGCCAAATGGACGCTTTAGAGACGCCCAGTTTTGGAACACCGGCTTGAACTAAAGCGCCCTTTAGACGGCTTATTAATATAACTTTAAGACGGCTTTATTAAGCCTATTTAAGACGATTCATAGGGTTGAATGTCCAAAAAGACCCTATTTTATTAGGCCTGATTTAAGTTGCCCTTTAAAGGCCTTACTGGATTTTTGGGGGGTCTGTTCTTGGCCTTAATTGAGCCTATTTAAGACGAAAGATAGGCGTTTTCAAATCGCCTATCAAACGTATACAAGACACAGTTTTGAAACAACAGCCTCCTTTAAATTCCCTTGTTTTAAAAGGATTTTCAGGACGCTCTTAAACGGACCGGTTTTGGTTTTAATTGAGCCTATTTAAGGCCTTAAATGGGCGCCCTAAAGTCGCTCGTTGCTAAAAAGCCAAAAAAATGGCAAAAGGGCGTCTTACAGAGGTCCACTTTTGTAAGAAGCGCCTGCCTTAACTTGCCTTATGGACATCTTAGCTGATTTGCTGGATATCTCTGAGTTTTTCGTCTTTGTTGAGCCTATTTTAAACGACAAATAGGCGTCTTAAGGTCACCTCTTGAATGTCCAAAAGGTCCTTAGTTTTATAACAAAAGTTACGGCCTTCTTTAAGTCGCCTTGACTTGGTGGATATTTGGGAAGCTTTTAAGGCGTCGGTTTTTGGTCTCTATCGAGACTATTTAAGGTGGCCAGTTTATCGTCCAAAAAGACGTTAAAAAGATGTCTTACATATAGAATATACAAGGCATCTTGTGTTAAAGACGTGCTGCAAGTCTGAAGTGGATGTCCTAATGACATGCCTAACGCAGCCTTTGTGCTGCTTGAGTAGTTTTATGGGCCATGCAACCAAGGCACGAGGAGTTTCATGAATGTATGAGGCAGGATTTTGGTCAAAATAAGAGATTGTGTAACCTCTTAGAACATGGACTCAAATTTATATTTATGTAGTATTGAGGCACAATATCCACGTTAACACCATCTTATGGTGGAACCATTTGGACCGTTTGTCGTGGGGGCTGGTGGTAGTACATCACAATTAATGGTCCTAGAACATTTGCAGTATCAATGGAGTAAATTGTGGGACGCGAAGTGGCCAAAGCTACCAAGGCTACAAGCACTGACGTTACTTGACATATTTGAACCGCAGACCGTCTTTACACTAGGCGAATGGGGAATTTTGCATCCATCCAAGCAGATTTGGCGGTCCATGCGCGTCGAATCGCTCCCCCGAACAAACACACTTATCGAAAAATCTATCGGAGCCCCGCTTATCCGATCTGAATCATCGACGTCACCTCTGCACCCTTACTAATCCCGGTGATGCGATCCGGGCCCGGGCCACGTGCCGATTATGAGGCGGTCGCTTACGTAACCGGAGGAGAGCTTTTGTTTCGTCGGAAAGGAGACGAAGAGAGAACGAGAGGCCGAGCAGAGAGAAGGAGACATACGAACGCGTACACACGAGGTATGATTGATGAGCGTACGTCTTTTGTTTGGTGCGCGAAGGCAGGAAACCGCCCGGCTAAATCGAGTCCGCGTGGGCAGGTGACGATTTGTCGATGGGCACGCTAATTCAGACGGATATCGGGAGGTACGACACAGGCGGGAATATTACATCTTTTCGCAGTGTGGATTATCAGAGAATCACTCGTTACCCCTTTCTTGTATCTACGTCCTCAAATCCTAGGAGGGTGTATATTTTGTGTATAGCTTCTCGGCGAATTCCCCCAGGTGGCGTCACTTACACCTCGTCTATTCCCCATTAGATGCCCCGTTAAATACCCCATCGGTGCACATTTCGCATGGTTTACGAGCCCTCTCGGGCTCTCATCGCCTCGCTGTAGGTATAACAGGTATCGGCCGTTAGCGAGAGGCCATCATAATCGTTCATCTGTTCGTGCCCGAGTCCCACACATCGTTTGGCCTACGAATTGAGATGTAAGAGTAAGAGAGGAGGAGGAGGAGGAGGAGAGCGAGAGCAATATGGCGGCCGGTCTCTACACCGTGGGGCAGATAAATAAAATACCTATAACCCGAAGAGAGACAGAGAGAGAGAGAGAAAGAGGTTGTGTGTCCGAAGACAAGGCAAAGACATAACTCCTTTCAGGCCGCTGGAGACAGTAGAATGGATCCAAGACACGACGAGACCATAACAACAATGATGAAGTGGTTATTGTCTCAAGAAGTGGAGAGTGAGAGAGACGGAGAAGAAAATCTGGGAAATAATTGAGCACGCGTTGAGTTATTGGTTATGCGGACGGTTCGGAGATGACTTGTCTTTTTCGAGCGTTTTTAGACAACGATCCGTCACTAACGCCGCCAGTGCTGGAAATGATCGAAAATTAAGTCTTCTACTATCTAGTCACGTCTTCACTCCTCCGCTCTCTTAGCAATCGTTTTTGGATCATGCCCAACTTGTAATTCATCCTCAAAGTGTATACCCAGATATTTAACGGTTTTACTCTTCTCCCTACCCGAAAACTTAAGCTCAATAAAATCAATTTTTGACCTGGTGATGTGCAAATTTGTTCAAAGCGAAGCTTTGGGCGTAAGATTACTGTCTGACTGTATGAAAATGTATGACGTATGAAATAAGTAAAACCACCCTTATTCCATTACAGCTTTCAAGCGACTTTAAACGAAATTAGTGATACTAAAGCGCCCACCTCGTTACCCTTATCTGCTGACGATTTTACTCAAGGGCCCCCACCGGCCATAACCTAACCTCTCGCTTATTTACACTCGAGTGGAACAGTCGCCCTTTGGTACGAAAATATTTCTGTTATCGCGATCCGTCTAATTGCCTCCGCCCGGTTCCTAACCGGAGTGTAAACGAGAAAAGCCGCACGTGAAAAATGGAAAAAAAGACCAAGTCGAAGGCCCCGAAAGCGTTCAGGAGGTCCGATCGAGATCAGCACGCGTTCAGGTGGTAAAATTAACACCTGAACGCGGGTCCTAAACAAACGTCGTTACTAAAAGCGCGTCCGGTCAATATTTGACCGGTGCCGGAGAGTGACCGAGGCGGTCTTGATCGTTCTTAGGGTCGATTACCATAAATTAGGACAAGGGGGGTTGGTCCGATGTTAAATTTTGGGTACGGAAGAAGTGGCGCCACTTATTACATTCACTTGAATCGGTAAGATAATGTACCAATGTTACAGCATAATAATAATAATAAACAAGCGACATTATTTTTAATGTCAAATTTCACTCGTCCTCAGCAAATAAATTAATTTCCTCCTCACGTGCAATGGTTGTAACGAGCCCCAATTTTATTAAACGCCATTAAGGCATTTTCCGATAAATGCAAATTAGCGTTTAGCACAAAAGCGCCCCCACGCGTCGGATTTGCATAAAGACACCGAGGCTGTAATCTTTATTATTTTCATAAACTATAATGATCAATCATCGATACGCCCGGCGGGTCACGTGTGGCGGTAATGTCCCCGGTTACGCCTACGCTTACTTAATTTATCCAGTCAACACCCTGTATAACAATAGTTCGGGCCAAATGACTCAGAAAGGAAAATTAGCAAGTTATACGTATGGTAAAGGGGTTTTTGTAGTCGTTTGAATAATTTTAATTAAAAATGATTAATTACGAAGGGACTGAGGATTGATTAGGGAAATGTGTACATGCAAATCTATTATCCTTTATAGAATTTATTATATAGAATTACTCCTGAAGGGAAATCATCCAATCAAATCAAAAGATGTTTAAATTTAACTTAGTCCAGGGTTTTACCTTTTACAACGGTTTTGGTGCTCTTTAGAAGTAACTGTCATAAATCAAGTAAAGGAGCACAGTCGCTTTTTTAACCGCTCTTATCGTTTTTACGCTTAGAATTATGCTTTCGTCGTAATGCGACGAATAGAAAAATTAGTGTTCGAAGCTTTTGTCGGCGAAATTTCTTCAAAGAAAGCGACACTATTGTGAAACGGTGCCCCTCAAAAGTTCGGAACAAATACCGACTTTGTTTACTTAATTACAGTAGCGCAGGTCTTGTGTTTATATATTTTATTATTTCAATTATATTGCCGTATTAATGCAAAGGAACAATTTATCTCTCATTATATCGCCGCATGGAGAGGATGCAGCTGGAGGTACGAACAAAGCGACGACAGGCTTTTTTGGTTATTGCAAGATATCTAAATGTCTCTATTTATCTAGGGATGCTATACTTTTTGGAAAAAACATTTTTAAACCGAACAGGGGTCAATTTCACTATTTTGTTTCTACGCGACTGGGGGAATGCTGGTTTAGTATACGGGATACTCAAAATTAAGATGGTGTATACCAATCAAATCCCGAGGGAGTTTGTCGTCGTGAATTTTTGGGGGGACGGAGGGTCGCCGCGTGGACAATACGGCGGGATTTATTCCGCGCTGGCTTTATTAAACGAAATTACAAAATGACGTGAAGTTTCCGTTCATGAAATATCTTTTGTTGCGAGAGATAAGCGACGGAGAGAAAGGTTTTCCAGCCGGTGCAATTTCCGAACGGGGACGACGACGATGATGATTTTCAGTTAGCTTCAGCGGCTATTTTTAGGGGGTTTTATTGGGAGATATCGTGACGGGCCCGTCGTGTTAACACGTGTACATTTTTTCCCTCTCTCCCTCGGTGATTTTTCGTTTTCCTTTTTGTTTTTTCGTCGACGCTGTCACGTCCCCCCGGATGGGACGAGCCCGTCGCGGGGCTCAGTCGATTTCATTTTCTGTATACACGTGGAATAATGCGTTCGGGATTTTTCAGTTTTTATTTCGGACCGTAATTGAATTTACGACTGGGACATATTTCAGTTCGGAGATAACGCGTACATACATACACGTA
The DNA here is from genome assembly GCA_963576515.1 of Cryptocephalus primarius. Lineage (NCBI taxonomy): Eukaryota > Metazoa > Arthropoda > Insecta > Coleoptera > Chrysomelidae > Cryptocephalus > Cryptocephalus primarius. The sequence continues at coordinate 13,430,572 of OY754943.1, read as the reverse complement.
CGGACGTACAGCACAGTTATTGGCAGCTCTTTTTATTTTCCGATCGCTCTCGCCCGCTAATTGAAAATTTATATCAATTTTTAAATGAAGCCACCGTAGGTACGTACGTATATAAACGCGACGCGATAAAACGGAATGGAGTCCATTATCCGGTTGGATATGTCGCAGCTCGTTTCGACGCGTCAATAAAAACTCGCATATTAAAAAAGTTCGACGTTTGTACGTTTTCAGTGCGAGATAAAAATGCACAAAAAGGAAAAATAATGGAAACGCGGGATCGATCCTGTTTTCAATTATCTACTGCCATATTTTTTTCGGCGCTGACGTTAAACCTTGAGCATTTTATTAAGAGCTCGTCACTCATCTCTAAACTCCACTACATAACAATTGATATCGACATTGAAGGGCACTTTCGTAGTTTTATCGACCCCTCTGATTACGGGAAAAATAAGGAAAAAATTCTCCGAAGCCTAATTAAAAAAATAGGTTTTTGAATTTCGGACTTTATCTCGGATTATCAGCTGTAACTTCTAAACTAATCACTTTGGAGGAAAACTGACTTCAGATATGCATTCAGCACGTTCAAAACTCCCCCTGAACCGATTTTCAGGTCGTTATAAGGAAGTTCATTTTTTCGCAAAAATCGACAGGGGTAGGTATGGAAATTTTGTCAAATTTTCGATGGTGCCAGAATTGCCTGAAAATTTCAGGGGTCATAGATAATTTTGTTCTCTTTCCAACGGCGCGTGTGCGGGAAGGCTCCGCCAAGCCTACTTTCTGTTATGGCCTTTGAAAGTGAGAATTAGGTGGATTTCGAAAAATCGATTTTTCAAAACATCGTCTAATTGAACTTTGAAGGGCACTTTCGTAGTTTTATCGACCCCTCTGATTACGAGAAAAATAAGGAAAAAATTCCATGACGCCTAATTAAAAAAATACCGCCTAAGTATTTGAAATGAGATCAGTTCCGTGACGCGGTCTAGTATCGAGACCCGTATTTCCGATAAAAACGTCGTTAGCGCCCTGAAAGTCATATATACTGTAGAAAAATGCTTGTTCTTTCCAACAGTGTATGCGCGGGAAGGCTGCGTCAAGCCTTTTCTCTGTTATGGAGTTTCAAATCGAAAATAGGTGGATTTCGGAAGATCGATTTTTCAAAACTTCCTCTAATTGAACTTTGAAGGGCACTTTCGTAGTTTTATCGACCCCTCTGATTACGAGAAAAATAAGGAAAAAATTCCATGAGGCCTAATTAAAAAAATACCGCCTAAGTATTTGAAATGAGATCAGTTCGGTGACGCGGTCTAGTATCGAGACCCGTATTTCCGATAAAAACGTCGTTAGCGCCCTGAAAGTCATATATCCTGTAGAAAAATGCTTGTTCTTTCCAACAGTGTATGCGCGGGAAGGCTGCGTCAAGCCTTCTTTCTGTTATGGAGTTTCAAATCGAAAATAGGTGGATTTCGGAAGATCGATTTTTCAAAACTTCCTCTAATTGAACTTTGAAGGGCACTTTCGTAGTTTTATCGACCCCTCTGATTACGAGAAAAATAAGGAAAAAATTCCGTGACGCCTAATTAAAAAAATACCGCCTAAGTATTTGAAATGAGATCAGTTCCGTGACTGCTGAGCTCGTCACTCATCTCTAAACTCCACTACATAACAATTGATATCGACATCAATTATTGAAGAGGCCAACTAGAGCTTAAACAAGTATATTTTTTAAATGTTAATGCAAAATAAACCTTATAAACACTAGCAACTAGTTGCAAACGTTCCTGGCCAATGTGCATAACAATTGATATCGACATCAATTATTGTAGAGGCCAACCCGGACTTAAACAAGTATATTTTTCAAATGCTAAGGCAAAACAAACTTTCTAAACACTAGCAACTAGTTGCAAACGTTCCTGGCCAAAGTGCATAACAATTGATATCGACATCAATTATTGTAGACCAACACGGGCTTAAACAAGTATATTTTTCAAATGTTAAGGCAAAATAAACCTTCTAAACTGTAGCAACTAGTTGCAAACGTTCCTAGCTAAAGTGCATAACAATTGATAACGACATCAATTATTGTAGAGGCCAACTAGAGCTTAAACAAGTATACTTTTTAAGTGTTAATGCAAAATAATCCTTCTAAACACTAGCAACTAGTTGCAAACGTTCCTGGCCAGTGCATAACAATTGATATCGACATAAATTATTGAAGAGGCAAACTTGTGCTTAAACAAGTATAGTTTTTAAATCTTAATGCAAAATAAACCTTCTAAACACTAGCAACTAGTTGCAAACGTTCCTGGCCAAAGTGCACAACAATTGATATCGACATCAATTATTGAAGAGGCCAACTTGGGCATGAATAAGTGCATTTTTTAAAGGTTAATGCAAAATGAACTTTCTATACACTTGCAAATAGTTGCAAGCATTCTTGGCTAAAGTGACTCCTTGTTGATTTTTTTTTGTGCTGTCATTCTATTCTGATGTAATGCCCTTTCTTTTGTAAAACCGTTATTAAATATTGTGCCTCTTGCTGCAGATATTCTGGTTGGCAAATTCGCCTTCTTCGATGGGCCAGTGTTTTAGCCATTCCTCTTACAGTCTTACCAGGCCGTCCAAAGAGGCGATCTGGTTTTCCTGCCCATTTTCCATAGTGCCCCTTTCCATTCACGTTTAGTATTTTACACAGCACGTGTTGCTTAAAATTTCACAATAGCGTTTCAAATGAACGAAACACTTTAATCTGTGAGACTTCTTCTCGAATTGCCTCCCCGTCGGATCGCTCTGATCTCCTTCCCGCAATAAAATCATATTCATGTCCTGGATATTGAGTTACACCCTCGCCCCTTAAACAATATAATAAATAAAATGCGTAATATAATATGCACCCCCGGCTTGGGAACCGGGGGCCCGTACTCTTTAACGGATTACGCGGTTTACACGGATTAACCCTATTGGCTTTTTAACGTTCCGTCCCCCCATACACATATTGAATGTGTAAAAGATATTAAACGGCCCTGATTTATTTAACGCGCGTGCTATTAACTACCGACCGGCGGAATTGCTCTATTTGATTTTCACACAGGAATTATATGCGTTATTATTTTTTTCCTCTGCTCATTAATTTTATTTTTCGATTAACGCCCCCGGGGGTGTTCTGTTCGCGATGAGAAAGGAAAATATTTGAACACCGGCACGACCCCTACTAACTAAACGTTCCCAACATCAGGTGAATTGGTACGAGAAATGTTACCACGCATTACTCGGCTCGAAGGACCAATCCGACGTGAGCAAGAACATTTTGCGCATAAGTGAATAAATCTGGGCGCATATTTTTACCCGCAGCGTCCTCTAGATTCAAAATGTATACACTACGTCAGTTTTACTGTCACTCACGTCTGTGTTGGTTAATATTGGACCAATGGACGATTCCAGTTTCAGTACAGACACAATTATTGCGTGTAGTAAGAAGAAAATTGGTAAATTTCATGATTAAATTTAACAAAAAGTGAGGAATAATCCAAGAGCAATATTAACTTCTTGAGTAATCACGCACCTTCTCGGTCCCCTGAGGTAATTTCGACAAATTTCTCGCTTTTCCTCCGTGCCGCGGTAATTACTAGACGTTACGTACCTGCCTGGAACCTCTCCAAGGATAAACAAGCGAGACCAGATAAATAAATTAGCGTCTACCCTCGAAACGCGCGCGCGTGTGTACACTCAAAACATAATTACGGAGCCTCGAATTGAACTCAAACAGATTACTTAAAAATAAACAGCAATTGTTAAACAAGCGTCTCGCGACTCGTTAACACGCAATTACCGACCGGCCTAACAATGGAGCTTCCATGATGAGGGGCAAACAATGGTGTGCCTGCCAAGATTAAGGGAAGTTAGGTTAGGTGCAAGTTGATTAAATCGGGGAGGTTAGGTTATGTGACGCGACGATGGTGTAAGTGCTGCCATCTGTCAGAACTATTAGCGAAGTTTGAGTTAACAATTTGTATTTAATTTAATATAAACTTGGGAAAAGATCTACCTAAAAGGCTAACGTAATTTCGAATACGTTACTTTAGCCGTATGTGGCTAGCACTGCCATCTGTTGGTCGTACCGTAAATGCACGTTTAGTCACTGACCGGCTGCACCAGATGGCGCTGTGCGTCGTGATGATATCCGTTGTTCGATCCCACGTTATAAAAGGGCAATAATAAGCCCGTTAACGGAGTTTTTAAATCCTGACGATATTACGCCGTTGTCGTCAGATCTGAATTCAATTTTGATTCGAATGGGGCGCGCTCTCGGCGCGAATTTACGCGAGGTGGGATATAATTCAGCGATTCAAATTTGAATATTTCAAAACGCGAAACGTAATTTACTCCAATAATTCTCGGTCGTCGTAAAAATGTCGCCAGATATTTTAATGTCGCTGAATTATGGGCGAAAGAAATTAAAGTCGGAGGGAGTGAGAGGGGCAATTTCGTATTCTAACCGGGAGCCGCCGTTTTCTTTATTGCTTTATTCCTTGTTATTACGTCTTTAATATCAAATCTGAATTATGGGCCGCGCGCGCACTTGAAACCACCCCCCGTGCCCTTTTATTCCCTTCCCTTCGGGGGAGATTTTCTCGTGGAGAATCTGATTGAATTTGTCGTTTTAAAGAGAAGGAGGGAAAATTTTGAGTTTTTCCTCGATGGATCCAGGATAAATAGCTTTAGCTGAGTAGAGAAATAGGCGCTGCTTTCCGTTATCGACGGTGGCGATTTTTATTCCCGAACGTAGAAAAATGTTCGTGTGTGTAAACGTGTGGATGGGAAGACGAAGGGTGTACGTATACGTGTGCGCGCCTTGGGGGAGTAAAAGGGCGTCGAAAACGGAAGAGGAGTCCCTAATCTTCGGTTTCCGGTCGATTAACGCCTCACACTAACCGCCATATTGGAGTTTGATTTAAGAACACTCATTTGGTCCCGACAAAGACGTTCGTTCGACTGTTCCCGCCGCATTATCTGCACGACGCGCGCGATTTATCGCGCGGGGCAATTTTCCCCAATATCGTACGCTCAAGTGAAAACCTTTCACGACCCGCCCCCACCCGGCAAACCCATCAATCAGATCTGAGGTTTTCCCGAAAAAAAATTGTTTCGTTTTTGCGAGCAAATGAAACATTCCAGGGCTTCCGTTTATTCCTACAATTTAATTCCGGGATACAGTCGAGAAAACCCGAGAAAAACACCGAGGAAATTTAGTTCCAAAGGAAATTTTCGTGGAAATGCTACTACGATAACGACAAAAGTCGGAAAAATTCGAAGATCTTTTGATCATTTCCTAGCGGAAAACCTCGTTCTTCCCCCGCACCAACTAAACGCAACTCTCCTTAAAACCTACTCCCCTTATCTCTCCACCTAAAAACAAAGCTGACAAAACATCTGTCGCGTGCATACAAACGAACCTAATTTCTCAGCCATTCCCAGTCATTATCGTCGCCAGGATCTCTCGAAAGCGTCAATCCCGATTTTCGTCAGCGGTGCGCCCGGGATCACTTCAAATATTTGTCAAAAGTGGCGCATCCCCAACCCCTTGAACGATAAAGGGTATTTACAGAAAAGATCATCCCTCCGTTTCCGGCGACGGTAAATACAGGTGCGCCGCCGCCCCGAAGTGTACCACTTAAGAACAGAGAAGAAAAAAAGCGTACCATACTTAATACCCATGGATAGAGAGAGGGGAAAAAAAAGTAATTAAGGGTCGTTCGGAGCGGTTAAAAATTATACCGACTTAATGGTGTTTATTGGGTGCTCTGAAGTGAGGATGTCTCTAAGTGCTCTAAAATAGGCGTCGAGAGGTGAAGTCTATTAAGACCGACGATTATTGCATCCTCTACTTTTTTTTCCAGGACGCGAGGGGGCGAAAAAAATTTATAGATCCTCGTGACGAGAGGGGAACGTGAAGAGAGGAATATAGCGAATAAAGGGCGTCGAGTTAAAAAGGGAGTTAATACGGCGAAGCCGTAAAGTTTATTGGATGATGCGAGCCGAAAAGAGAGAGTGGAGTGAGGAAGAGAGAGGGAGGAGAAAATGCATTTAGATTGCCGCCCATTTGAATTGGCAAGTTCGCCATTTTATTACGAGTTCCACTTTATATTTAAATTTCTGTAATCCAATATTCTGGCAATTTCATTTTCTGCTCTTGCTACAAACACGTCGAAATAGAGTCGGGCCTCGCGCTTATGAGCGCATTATGCTCACTCACGAGACGACGGTACACATCCTAGCGTCAGTTAAATACAAAATAAAAATTTTGCAACACAGATGGTCTAAGAGTACTAACAATCATTAACAGTAAATACATCTACGGAAGAATAGGTATGAAATGTTCTGTGTATATTTCTTTGCAAAAGATGAACTTTTGACACTTCTTCATTATTTTTGGTCATATTTTCGAAATTTCTTTACTAGCATCAGTGAAACTGCGTCAGACTATTTAGAGTTCTCAAGAAAATCATCAGGCAGAGTTTCAGTAAAATTGGAATTTCAGAAGAAATTTGATGAAATTTTAAACCGATCGACAAATATACTAAATGGCGTATCCATGATTTTTAATCATATTTTCGAAGTTTCTTTACAAGAGTCATTGAAACTACATCAGAGTGTTAATAAGACTTTAGGTAATAACCAAACGGAGTTTCAATATAATTCGAGTATCAGTAAATTTTTTATTAAATTTTGAATCGATCGACAGAAGAACTTTTAACACTACTCAAGCATCTTTGGCCATATTTTCAAGATTTATGTAGTAAAGTCGCTGAAACTGTGTCAGATCATTAAATCAGCTCTAGAAAGTAACCAGGCGAAGATTTAATATAATCGGAACTTCAGTAAATTTTTCATGGAATTCTGAGTCCATCAACTGGTATACATTTACCACGGGTCAAGGATTTTTTGTCATATTTTCGAAATTTCTTTACTAGCGTCAATGAAACTGTGTCAGACTATTAAAAGAACTCAAGAAAATGATCATGCGGAGTTTGAATAAAATTGGAATTTCAGTAAATTTTTTAGGAAATTTTAAACCGATCGACAGGTCTCCTCATGAACCGTCTCAAGGATTTTTGTTCATATTTTCGAAATTACTTCACCAAAATCATTGAAACTACAGCAAATTGTTAATAAGACTTCAATTAATAATCTAACGGAGTTTCAACATAATTCGAGTCTCAGTAAACTTTTTATTCAATTTCAAATCGACCGACACATGAACTTTTGACACTTGTCAAGGATTCTTGGACATATTTTCAAAATTTATGTAGTAAAGTCACTGAAACTGTGTAAGATCATTAAATGTACTCTAGAAAGTAACCAGACGGAGTTATAATATGATTAGAATTTTAGTAAATTTTTCATGAAATTTTGAGCCCATCGACAGGCATAGATTTGCCAGGTCTCAAAGATTTTTGGTCATATTTTCGAAATTTCTTTTCTAACGTTAATAAAACTGTGTCAAACTTTTAAAGGAACTCAAGAGGATGATCAAGCGGAGTTTCAGTAAAATTGGAATTTCAGTAAATTTTTTATGAAATTTTAAACCGATCGACAGGTTTCCTCTTGGCTCGTCTCAAGGATTTTTGATCATATTTTCGAAATTTCTTTACTAGCGTCAATGAAACTGAATGGATTTGTTAAGAGAAACTCAACTCAAGAAAGTAATCAGTTGGAATTACAGTAGAATTGGAATTTGAGTAATGTTTTCAAGAAATTTTAAACTAATTGATAGGTTCAACTGGTCAACTGCACGACTCTCCGGTTAGGTTAATTTTACACGTTAATTGTCAAATAAATTTGGATGTTCAGATTAATTTCCTCCGTTTTTCGACATTTTCCAAAAAAGAGCGACGTTTTTCCGCCCCGAGCGGTCGCTTAGCCGCCTCCCCTCCCGTCGAGGAGATCCTGGGGTTCGGAGGGGACGGGGGATAAGGAGGAGAAAAGTGAGGAAAATTGCTTCGCAGCAATGGAAATGTATTCACACGCCCATTCCGACGGTATAAGTAGTTTTTTATTCAAACGAAAAGGATATGGAGGTCGGCTTATTTGAATTCCAGCTATTGCTGAAAATGGAAGGGGGGGAAGGGGGAGGGGAGGCCGCTGTAAAATATTTTCCCGATGCGAAATACGACGAGAGACTTTTAAAAGGAGACGGTATGGGAAGCTGAAATTGGATTTTCCGAAAAGGATGGAAACGCATACACACGCGCCGCTCCTTTTACGTCCTCGGAAATTGAAACTATTGAGCAGGTATGTAACGACCGAAGAAAAATATCCAGAGGAAAGGTACAAACAATGGATATCTGACTGATCGATTATGTTAATCGTACATGGAACGGGACTGTTTCAGCCACATTAAATATAAGAAAACTGAAACTTCACAAGACGTTACATTTAACCCCTTTGATAGTTTCAGTAACATTGTCCCGTAATTGGGAAATTTCTGGAGAATAAAGCTACTATTACTGAACATTTTTCTTCCATCAAACCCCAGACTTGTCGAAACTCGATCTTCCCCTCCCCGCTCCGTTGCTTTTTTCCGGGATAAACCCGCTTGTCGATATCTCCCCCCTCTCCCCCTTCCTCCTGAATCGAATAAAAAGGAGCGAAACATTAATCCCGAAATAAAATCACCATTTAAATCGTAAACTTTCCGCTCCGCCAACTGATAAATACATTCATCCAACCCCTCCCGCTCGCTCCCTATTATTCCCTTCCTCGTTCCCTAATAAATGATCCCGACCTCCGAATCGCGAGGACATCGCGTTCCGTGCGAGCGGACCATCAATAATTCGGCCAGTTTGACGGGAACGGCGGGGATTTAATTGTCTTAAAAATCTGGAACGGGATTAGCGTCGCGAACGCCGAGGAAACATATCCCGGCGGACTTCGAGGAGGGGACGTAATTGATGGAGACGGGAAGGAAAGTCTAAAGGACCCGCGACTGTTTCCACCGGTACGGCTCGATCCGTAAAATCCGCCCGCGTTAAAATCTAAACGAAGACATTCCCGATGGATTTCCGGGCATCGAGATCGTATCGCTCAGGAGGAGATTGGCAATCGCTTACACGTCGTCGTCCCCTTATGCAAATCGGGACGAGACCCTTCTTCTCCTCCTACTCCTCTCTCTCTCTCACTCTATCCCGATTTACATCTGGGAAGTATGTGCGAAAGACGCTTAAAACGTCGAACCCGCCCCGGATCGACGGGAGCGAATGTATAAATTCCCAAAGGGGGCCTATTTATCCGGGAGAGGGGATTTAATCGACCCTTTTATATCCGGAGATGAATTAAGAGTATGCATAACGGATCGGCTCGTCGAGAGTATGGAATAGAAAGTGGCTCATTTGCCGGACTCGAGGAATCCTCCCGGATTCCAGTTATGTGTTTTTGATGTCCGGTGGTGGAAGGGGGAGTATTTAAATCCCGTTCCTGCCTGCCGGACTTGTCGTGGAGAGTTCATACGTGGATTTAAGGAGAACAAGAGGGAAAGATGCAACAAGAGAATGCAATCCCAGTCAAACCCTCGAACTACCATTTTCCCTATTAAAAATCTTTACGCGTTATTCTCTCCCCCTTATTTCTTTTCTATTTGCGAGGAGAAGTCCTCGTTGTTTGGCGAGCAATCTCGAGAGTAACGTTCTCGTAATTGGAAAACAAACAGGGCGGTTAACTTTAAATATAAAACGATTAAGGGGGCCCTCTCCTGTTTAAACACCCTAAATCGAGGGTGAACACTCACCCGCCACTCACCACCGCCACCCGGAATATAATGTTACAAAAGCCGCTATAATAATAATATATTGTAGGGAGCGGGGGAGAGAAGAGAGGGGGATGACGAGGGGTCGAAATTGCCTCTAGTTAAGCGGTAGATGATTTTGATGTAATATTTGGAAGGGGGAGTTTTAGGGGTGGCGCTCAGGTGAGAGGGAAGGGTGAAATGGGACGTTTTAGAGCTTAGGTTGTTATGTAGAGAAACAAGAAAGAATTAAGAGGACGTAATTGTTAATTATTTTAATCGTTAATGTTTTAGATGTTTTAGGCGCTTCTCGCCTTTTGACTGGGTCCATATTTGTTTATATTTTTAGAGGATGTCAATAGAAGTCTCAATTTATGACAGACTGATATTAAATGGCGCTTTATCGTGTAGTACACAGTTCATCCCCATTCACTTAAATCGATATCGATGATTATAGGTACATTTTAGCTCCTTATAACAAAAAAATTACCTGCGTTAATTATATAAAAATTTCCCCACCATATAAAAGGTTATAAGATATTTCCTAAAATATCAAATAAAAATAAATTAAACATTATTAAAACGTTTATAAAATAATTTTCAAATATTTCAGTTCTTCTGAGCCCGAAGTGTGAGTCAAATTTAAGTGGATATCAAAATTTTACTTTTACTCAATTGCTGTTATTTAAGGGAAATTATTTTCTAATATAGACCAAGTATCTGTATTTCAGCTGTCCCCAGTTCGTTTTGATCAACCATAGATTCATACTTTCATGTTCTCTCACGGAAATCCTTGTAAAAGAATGTGGGCAAGGGATGTTTGTGTTAGGTATTTTTCGAGCCTGTGAACCAGCTACGTTCCTATTTAAAGCAGATCGCTTTGGCAGTATTACGAAAGGACAAGATTCATCTCGTTAAATCATAGATAGTGATTTGCATTGTATTTAAAACGAAACTATTTGTTACTCGATTTTCGTGGACAAAAAATTTTCCTCAACAAATTTTGCTTTGAATATTTTCGTAGGACATCCCAGAGTGTACGGGGATAATTATAGGAAATTTTATAGCGTTCAATAGTATTTCTCCATGGCGCCCACTCTCGCAACGGGTCCATTGGCGGATTTAAAATCCTTTTTACAATCCCATAAAACGATCCGCATCGCCTATCCGTTAATTCTACAAACGCTCGATCGTATATCACCCGGTTATGAATACGTTTAAGCATCTATTGTTACACCAATTCGCTTTACGAGCGATTTAAACTTACGGGTGGAAAAAGTACATTTTCATCGTCGTCCTGTCCAATAAATCAACGTGGCCGTAAGTTAATTGCTCGCTGTGAAATAACGAAAATGTTAATTACTTCATTAGCATTATTAGGTTACATATAACACAGCAATATCCTTAGGAATCTTACTAACGACTGTTTCAGGTTGGAGTAATTCCGATGGTGTAATGTAATGTAATGGACGTGTACGAACCTACACGCATTCCGAATTATTATACCGAGGGTATTTCCATTTACGGCCAAACTCAGCCACATAACCATTATTATTACTAAATACACTGCTCGGCCCGTCGTTTTTCTTTCTCTCTTATAGGGATATTTTTTTATCGTCGTGATCATCGATCCTTTAATTTGTTTTATTAGCGTTATTATTCGACGTCAACAGGCCTTATGTTAAACACGTATTAATACATTCGATGATGTAGTGTGTGTGTATAAATCGGACAAGTTAATCGGCATTTCAAACACACGTAGGTTAGAGTGGGTTAAATACCTGGGAACTTTTTTTCTCCTCTCCGACCGAGGAGAGAAGGAGAGGATTTATCACGTTTGATATTAAATAATAACCATAACGCGCAGGAAAAATGAGGGGCGCCCAAACGGCGCGACGGGATGAGAATTCGTCCTGCTTCAAAAGCTGTAATTGTATTCTTAAATTCTTGCTCAAAAGTACTTGGGTACTTTCGATTAAAAATTCCCCCCGAACAATGGCCACACTTCCGGATTAACCGGGATTATTTTTCTTATTTCCAGATTGTCTACGACGGACAGGAGGATCGCGCCGCTGGAAAATTAATTCTCCCCCTTCCCCGTGTCTCCTAATTAAAGCAGTGTCTTCTCCTCCTCCTCCTCCTCCTCCTTCCGTCGCGTACATAAAGGGCCCCCCAAATTGAGATCAATATAGCAGGTGGCAAAGTCTAGAGGAGGGACGTAGGAGGGGAAGAGGGAGCACACGGGTAATAACAATCAAGGGTTTCGTGCGACGCGGGTCGTCATGACGACCCGCGAGAAGGGGGGAAAACGAATTATTATTTTTGATGGTTACGAGACGTCGTTCTCGCTCTTTTCCCTTTTTTTTTCCCTCCGTCTCCCTCCTTTCTTCTCCTCTCGAAAAATGAACGGGGGAGAGGCACTCGACCGACCGAAATTGGAGCGTGCTCACGAGAGATCCGCGGGGAAGTTTTATTTTTAAACCTTACGGACTTATGATGAGGGCTTCGGGGGGGAGGAACGGACCAGTAGCCGATTACGATAGAATCTTGGGGTTTTGGAGAATTTCTGATGGCACTGGGGATAAACGAAATGGTGACTTTGATCAGACGCGTTAGAAAGAGGCGACGCTTTTAGCCGGTTTGCAATACACAATACACATACCATTTTGTTACATTCCATAAAACAATCACTTGACGGTCTAGCGTACCAGACAATGGTAATGACAATCTCTTTGCTTGGCTATATTACGAGCAAGTTTCCAGCATATGGTATGATATATTCAGGGTGTTAAAAAGCAAATGTTAGGACAAATTTTAGTAATTTTAATCAAGTTTACTTCTAGTCATACAGAATGTTCTACACTTCACTTATTATACCAGAAGATAGAGGACCAAAAGGAATTCCAAAATTTCCAATGTAGCTATTGTAGGACCTTTTAACTTTAATCTCTTGGTATAAGAAGAAAATTCCTTATACTTTCTTCTCATACTTCTTGTATAAGAGAGAGAGAGAGAGTTGCAGCACATCAAGCAACTTCATTAAATCTTAATTCAATCAATGCTGGTACTATAGCACTGTGAATAACACTTTTTGGAAATCTTTGCTACAGCAATTTTGCAGGTCTTTTAATCCTGCATCTTCTGGAGTAAAAGAAGAGGAGAAAGTTTTATTTTCGGGGTTACAGCACATCAAGCAACTTCATTAAATCTGAATCCAATCGATGCTCGTACTATAGCACTGTGATTAACATTTTTTTGGAAATCATTGCTACAACCGTTTTGCAGGTGTTTTGATCCTACGTCTTCTGGTGTTAAAGAAGAGTGGAGTTGCAGCACATCAAGCAACTCCACTAAATCTGAACTCAGTCGATGCTCGTACTATAGCAGTGCTATTAACATTTTTTTGGAAACAATTGCTACAGCAATCTTAGTCGAACTTAGTGTTAGGCTCGAGCCTCGCGGTGTTATTGAAATTATTTTTGAAGATAATGAAACAAAAATTGAATAGTTTCCTTTCTAAAGACACCTTTGTCCCTACTCGTACGGCGGCTTCTATTTTGGAATAGCGAAGCCTCCTTATGGAAGAAAGGAGTGAACGCTCGGTAATTACGTCGCTACTTAAGAGCCAACGATAGATTCCTCTTGCTGAAAAGGCCGTCCAATCCGACGGCACCAAATGCGGATAGGACGCGAGGCACCGGAACGAATGTCGTCAATTAGGGCATGAAAATTTCATGGCTTACACATCCACACAACTCCTGCGACTGATGGCGGCAGTTGAATTGATAAATACTAATAAAAAGCGGCGGATATAGCGGAGGTGAAGGCATCAGACTCGTTATGAGTGGAGAGTTGTTAGGGAGAATATAATATCGAGCGAGACCGGGAACGTTCCGAGCCTCGTTTGCTACCAAAGACTTTTAATGGCACATTGTGTGCTGAAAAGGTGGACCGAGTGTGAGGTACGAGCTCGACGGTCCGCGCCAAGGCACAACTCCTCTTTCTTTTCGTACTCTTCCCGTCTTTTTCTTCGCTATTGGGCGACGGTGTTCGCCTCTTTTCCTCCGTTTCTCTCTCTTCGTTACGCTCTGAGTGACACCGCCACCTCGCAGTGTCTTGTTAGTACGACCGTGGCCGTACGAGAAGAGAAAGAGAAAGAGAGAGAGAGGCCACTTTACATTGAATGAAGATATCGGAATAATAAGCTAAATGGACACAACTCTCAGAGATATTTATCACTAGTTCGATATTTCTCTCTCTTGACCGGTCTTTTTCGTCGTTTTTCTTCTTCTGGTGCGTTTTGTATCGCGACGTCGCTAACTGGAACGCTTTATGAGCGACTATTGCGGGTTCTATGCGAACAGGAAACCGTTTTCTTCGAGTCTTGGGTCTTGTGTGGATGCGGTGATTTTTGCTCGTGTATCTGAATCGGATTCGTGACGAGGTTGATCGATATGAACGAAAGTTACCAATTATGGCTTATTTAGTCGTCGTAGGGGATGGAAAGGAGGAACGAAATTAACGAGGTTCTCGTTAGTGTTCCTCTTCTTCACCTCTGGTGAAGAAGTCCAGACTGTTTTAAATTGGACTCTGTCTATTTGGTGTGCTTGAATTTCCTATTTCCACAAATAACTCGATAACTGCAATTTACATACATACATACCGGGTGTCCTACAGCTTCCTTTGTCGCATCCCGCATTTCGTACGCCATACTCTTCTGTCTGTCCACTCGTTTTCCTGGATAGCCCTGTCTTTCATGGTCTGTTCTATCCCATCCTTCCAGGGCCTTGAAGGTCTTCCTCGTCTTCTTCTATTCTGCGGTTGATACATTACTGCCTTTTTTGGCCATCTGTCCTGTTCCATCCTCATAACATGTCCGTACCAGAGCAGCTGCAGATAACTGCAATTTTCCAGTAAAAATCGATAGAAGAAAAAGTTGTAGCTTCATATGTTTGTATGCCCTACCCCTTTGCAGCTAAGAGTTCAACACCACAGTACATATAAATTCCCGATTATACGATTAGATGCATTAACTTCCCTATAACAGACAAGTTGGTATAACACTCTCCTCTTCTGGCTTTTATTTTCCTAGGTCCTCCCAGTGTTATCTCTAACAATAGCACAGTAAAGCATTGATAGAAGCATATTAAAGGCAAATTTAAACAAAGGAACAAAATGTGCATTGACTAACGTCAAAACTAACTAAATTGCAACTCATGAAATACCTCAGGGACTGGTAAATTAGGCATTTCATCAGCAAACTACTTTGACGAGGGTACAAACCATACAATACCAGAAATTTACGTGATGTAATAACTATTGAAACTGAAAGTTAACTATTTTAGCTCACGTACCAATTCGTTAGCTTTTTCTGATCAGTTAAATAGTGACTAACTAATGACATGAACTAGATTGCAATTGATTACATATTTCAATCACTGACAGAATACTTCATTGACTTATCGTAATTAATAACTGATTAAGCTGACTCGCTATTAATGAAGTAGAAATTATAGAGAATGATGTCTAGTGTGACTAGCTAACAACACTGAAGATTGACTAGTTTAGCCTCACTATCTAACTGGTAAGCTTTTTCTAATCAATTAAATACTGACTAACTGATGACACAAACTAGATTGCAATTGATTAACTATTTCAATCACTGACAGAATATTTCATTGACTCATGGCAATGATTAACTGATTAAGCTGACTAGCCATCAATAAAGTAGGAATTATAGAGGAGTGTGACTAACTAACCAAACTGAAGATTGACTAGTTCAGCCTCACAATCTAACTGGTAAGATTTTTCTTATTCAGTTAAATAAGGACTAACTGATGACACAAGCTAGATTGCAATTGATTAAATATTTCAATCACTTTTAGAATATTTCATTGACTCACGGCAATGATTAACTGACTTAGTTGACCAGCTTTTAAAAAGTAGAAAGTATAGAGAAACAGAAATGTGTGTGAATGATGGCTAGTGTGACCAGCTAACCAAACTGAGGATCGACCAGTTTAGCCTCAATTACTAGCTTGTTAGGCTAACTATTTTTATAATTTTTACATATCTGATTTATTTATGACTAACTTGTACTTCAATAATGCGCGCAAGGACCAAAGATGTCAAAGAAAAAGTTTTGGAACTTTCATACAAGAAAAGTACCTGAACTCTCCGGGGTCTAAAGATAATGGCGGTTTGAATAATTCAAGATTTAAATTTAAATTATAAAAATCCAAATCTACAGCATGAAAAAAATTATAGATCGCACTTTTAAGTTGGATTTAATCTAGCGAAAAAAGTATCGCAACTCCTCGCAACAACGATTGTGTTTTCTTTTCCATTTTCTTTGTAGGTTACGTTCAAACGCGGAAAAATGCAAAGGCATAAATCAATCGGTAGCGTAACGCGGCTTCTCTCTAGCGGCAATATTTCTGGGCGGATTTATGCGAGGAAATGAACGAAATTTACATTTTAATACAGTACAAACATTGGGGAAAACCTGGAAAATGTTATTTCCTTACCTACTATTTATTACGTACAACGTGGCCGGTCTTATCGACGGGGACGGATCGACGAAAGTGGAAGCGAAAATTTAGGACGGGATACGAACGAAATTTTGAATATTTTTTCGACAAAATTTCAAAAAAAAATGTTCCAGCGAAGGAATACGACCGCAACCGTCCGAAAAAAGTAATTTTTTTTGTTAATATTACTTCTCTCCGTTCTCTTCTCGTGATTAATTAGAAATCACTATATACATCAAAACGGAATTAGTACATTCCCGTATAACGAGCGTCCCCGTTTATAGAAACGCAGAAGAAGCAAAAAGACTATTTTAATTATCCTCTCGCATCTGTTTATAGACCGATCTTCTCTTCTCTTCTCATCGAACACACCTTTGGAACGTTTACACACCGAAGATTTTCTCAGGAATTATCTGAAGCCATTAACATATCAACATGTTGCTTCCAATAAAGAAACCTGTGAGAGACACTATATCGATCCTTACTTACATAAACGTGTAGGGCAAGCTCATTAGAAAGGCACTTAGCATTATGTTTAGTACTTGTTAACTTTACTACAAATTTACTGCACATCGTACGGTTTTATATATATACACACACACATGCCTTGGCTCGTTTAAAGCGCGCGTGTGCTTCGACGGGGAATTATTGAGCTTTCAAGAAAAAAGCCTACATTTCTATACGAAATCGAAGAGACGATTAAGACAAACTGTGCACTAAAATAGCTTCATAATTATTCTCAAAATTATTCTTTTCGACGGTCCGCACTGTATCTGAAAGCCCCGATTTCCCTACGAGCGGGAGAGCTTAGGTGGCCACACGATCTCCCGATTAAGACATCACCATAAGGCTAAGTTTCTTTCATTACAAGAGGCCAAACACGATTCGCAGGAATATAAACATGCTTATGTATTTTCTTTATGTGTGTGTGGGGGGCTCGCCAACCGACGGCGGAGGAACCAGTGGTGGAAGGACCGAGGGTAAACCAACGGTCGGATTTACGAAAGAAAATTTGTCGATTAAGTCAGGTTAGGGCGTCGAGCGTAGTCACGTAAGGTTCATGAGGTTGAAAGCTTTGATTCTCAGGTAGCCAATATTTACCTGTTACGTCTAGCGTTTCAAATTAAATTTGGTTGGGTTTAAGAGAGGTGATGCCTTGTTTGATGACATTAAAATAAATTTTGTAGTTCAATTGTGCCATAAAATAACAATTTTTAGCATTTTTAACAAAAATCTGTGGATTCTCGTGACGAGCCACCGCTGTGATGGCAGGTACAACTATGGAGTATACCTATGCCTTCCTTCCACACGATAAATACGTCGGGTTTTCGGTAAAAATCGCCTGTGCATGTGTTCGCCTGGGTTTTATTTTTTCGCCATGATTTATACTCTTATTGTTTTTGCAGTTTACGACTTTACAGTACCCACCACTCGCCATTGTATAATTTTAAATTACAAATTCATTAGTAACGATGCCATTTGTAGCTCGAATACCAACGGCTAATGATGGAAACGGGCGTAAATCGAGGAAGTTAATTTTAACGCGTCTCCCGTTAAAGTTTTTGTGCGAGGAAAACGGTAACCGAAAAAATAAACACGTGAACGTTAATAGTAGTTAAAATTTTATGGAGATTAGGATCTCATGTTTATTAAAGTGTTATTAGGCTGTTTTGAGGATAAATTTAAAATCTACGGTTTAGAGCCATTGAAACCTCGTTAAATTGTTGAAAGAGACTTCATAGAGATCTGGAAAATTTTCTACACTTGTATTTCCTACCTGTCGCCTGTTTTCACTACTAAAACTTTTATGTATGCTCCTGAAATTTATCTTTCGGAGTTACTTCTGTCATTTTTTTAGAATAACTTGTCAAAATGACCTGGAAAAGTTTCAAAACCACAACTTCAACAATTTTTTTGCAGAGTTTTCAACTAATGATAGTTTCAATTGTAACATCTATTACTATTTTTAGAATTTTTTCAACATTAATGAAACTCTGATGTGTTGTCATATATCCAAAATTTATGACGTTGGTGAAACTTTCTCATGTGGTTAAGGAAACTTATGGGAAAGGCAGCTTATGAAATTTTGAGTATTTTTCCAAAATTAATCTTTTGACGCTAGTTAAACTCTATTAAGTCAACTATTCAACGCGATCTGGTGAATATCCAACAATATCGAAGTTTTACCAACTGTTTCATGGGAGTTTCAACCAACTTACAGTTTATGAAATGTGTTAAGATTTTTTGAGAAATTTTCAAGACTCGTCCCGTGGCGTTATTGAAATGTGGTCAATTGACTAAGAAAACTTCTCAAAGCCATTTAGTAATGTTTCAACAAAATCAGAGTTTCAACAGAACTTTTAGAAAATTTTCAATCAGTAGACAGGTAGGAAGATTTGAAGCAGCTTATGAAATTTTAAGTATTTTTCCAAAATTAATCTTTTGACGCTAGTGAAACTCTGTTAAGTCAACTATTCAACGAGATCTGGTGGATATCCAACAATATCGAAGTTTTACCAACTGTTTCATGGGAGTTTCAACCAGCTTACAGTTTGTTATGAAATGTGTTAAGATTTTTTAGGTACCTTTTCAAAATTCGTCTTTTGTTGGCGATTAAGCCAAATGGCCCAGAAAGCTTTGCTGTCCTCAAATGGAGTGGAATTGCAAAACTGGCCGTTAATGGGGAGTAGTCCTCTTTAAAAGAGGTTTTTTAGTGAATAGTAATAACACTACTAGCGTAATTGAAAGTTGTAATTGAGGGCAGACCTCTAGCACGGACGCCCTTTTATTTCAGTGCGATTTTACGTTCCCGTCAGTGTCGTCCACCGCAGCACCGTAATTATTATTTCACATTTCATGTCTCTGTCGTAAATAATTTTTTCGCGTCCGCCATAACGACAGCGGCAGTTAATATCGTTGTTATTATTATTATTATTATTGTTGTCGTTGTTGTTATTGTCGAACGGCAGGCAGGAACGTAGAAAATGAAGCCATTTATATTCAACGATTCTTTTTGTTCGGCGCGATATTAAAATAACAGGGAAAACAATAAAATTCGAAACATTTAAAGTGTTCTATTGTTACAAAAACCGCAAATCGTTCCCGCGAGCGAGAATGCGCACTCGCCAGACTAATAAATATCGCTAAACGCGACGATTTGCATTTCGACGTTTCGGAAAATAAAATATTGCGCGAGGCGAGGGAGGGAAACGTTGTAGATGCGACCTGCGAGTGATCTACGGCCGCGTAGAGTATTTTTCGAAAATGTGGAAGAACTTTCAAAATTTTCTATGATTCTATTATGATCCGAGCACTTCGGGACGAAATTTCAAGGCGCTCCAGGAAATCTCGAAAAATTCCAAAATTTCTCAGGTACAAAAAGCGTTATAGCTACCAATTTTTGAAAAATGTTAATTTAACACGATAATAACTCAATCGCTGCATATTTTCAAAAAATAGTTGATTTCGTTTTAGTTAAAACTTCCCATATATTTTTTACACCAGCGAGAAACCACTAACTTCATTTACTTAGAATTACAAATTTTTTGTACAAGAAAAATTAAAATTTTGAGAGCATTTTTACTAATTTAACTAATTTTTAATATATAACTGATGAAAAAGACTAATTTTTATCGAATGAATTGCCTGAATTTCTACCAGGAAACTTAATCGTCGTATTTTTTCAAAACACCCCCAAAATTTTAAAAAATCAGATGAATACTTTGTTAGAAAAAATTACTTTTTAGATTATGCTCACATGAAGTGACCAAAGTAGCTCAAAAACCGCGAAAAATTCTGGAAAATTTTAAAAAATCTGATTTCATCCAATTTAAACATCAAACATATTAAAAATCGTTATTTTAAATATTAAATTTGAGACCCATTTCAAGATACGCACATTTAATGCAAAGCCCCATAAAAGTAATTAAAAAAAATCCCGAATAACCTGTACGACGGACCATTAAATTTCCAATATTTCGAAACGACCACTTTTCTAAGGAGTAGGTACTAATTTTTTATTTTCAGTTACTGTAAGAGAGTTAATTACCTAAGGGAATTACATGCCGTCGCCCATCCATATGCAGCAGCTCGATGCAAATGATACGTTCGCTAATAATATCATTATGCGTTTGAAAAGTCATCAATACTAATTAACGATATAACATAATGCTATTCGAATGTTGAAACGAGGCAATTAGCTGACTGAATAGAAGCATTTAATGCCCTTACTCGGGTTACGTCTCACTTACTCCTCGCGACGAGATTCTCTTTATTTTTATTTTCATTTTTCCTCCTCCTCCTCCTCCTCCTGCCACTTCTTCTCTCTCTCTCTCTCACGCTCTTCGAGGGCGTCAGGGACGGTTTCAATTACGAAATGTGCGAAGGGGATTCATTAAGCGAAAAATAAAATACAACAAATGCGCGCTTAATTGGACGAGTTGGGTTTCAAGTTGAAATTCGATGCAGATTTGTTTGATTTAGTAATACTTTATAGTTGAAAAGTCCAAAAACAATTTTGATGAAATTAGTACGATAAGTACATGACTGATTATTGACGGATCATGGGTCATACTTTGAAACTGAGAAAATCTGGAGAAGTTAAAGAAAATTAAAATCAAATTATTTTTTCAATCTGCGGGCCGTTTATGCGATTTCAACAACAGTTGGGAACGTTGTAACATAGCAAAGTTGTAAATTAAAAATTTTGGGTCTTTTGAAGAGATTCAGTTTTTTGGCGCGAAGAAAATTATTTCAAAAATAGTTTATCATTAGACTTTTGTTGTATTTTCAAATTGGGCACTTACGTGAGAACTGTCAAAAAAGAGAAGAGGGGAAGAGGAGTTGAAGATGAGCCCCGAAGACGATCAGACGCAACGACAGATTCTATTTGTGTTTTCAGAAAAATTTTCGACCAGCGAATTCGGTGATTGGCCCTTTTGATACGGAAACGGGCTTAGTCGATGTTAAAGTAGCTAATTAAGCGAGACTGCGCTTCGGCCGTTACCATCTCGCACGAGACTTAGATTCAGCGAAACCAATCGCTAGCAGGTGATTCTACCTTAGTTTAGGTATTAATTTAGGACAAGAATAAAGGTGGACATGTGGTAATGATAGATTCATCGCGGATTCGTCAGAACCGGGACCGTTCGGTTGTCTGCCTGCAGGAATTCCGTCGCGTTGCGCAAGAGCCTTTTAATCTCCGTCGGAAAACGGTCGTTTTCACAATAATCGCCTACCGAATGCGCCGGCAGCGTCGCTTAATCACCTAATTGGCTGTCGTCTAATCACCTAATCGCCTGAGAAACGTCTCTCGATCGAAATCGAAACAGAAGCGATACAAAAAGAGAGAAACGAGGATGGATTTAAAAGTGAAATGAAGCAAGACAACCGGCGACGAATGCCATATCGGCAGCAATCAAGAGGGAACCCGGTGTATATGGCATCCCACCGATATATACACGTACGTAGCCCAGCTACCCGAGACCGCCTCTAATGGAAACAAGATAATAACGATAAAAACCAAGCGGCTCTTAGCACCGCTAATATATGGCCGGCTGTAATTTACTGAAAAAACTATTAACAACTCCTTTTCTACTTATTAGCCACATCCGTTCTCCTCTCTATTTTTCCCTCTTTCTCTCTTTTCCTTCGTACGAGGGGAGGAGAGAGGAAAAACGACGACTTGCACCCGACGATTTGCATCGCAATCGTAGAGCCGGTGCTCTAAAAAAGTACGGGAAATCGCAGGGAATCGTCGAGGATTTCACCAGGTTTTTTTCAGGACGCTCTAAAACGGAAGCCGTACCGTTTGGTATTCCAAATGGGTACCCGACGGAGCTGCAACCGAAGGAGGTTTTTACCTTCCTGAAAGTTAGTCACTTCAGATTATCCTCACAGGTTTTATTTTCAATTCTGCAGTTGATCTGTCATTAGACACGTCAACGGCAATTAGGACACATTGGTTCAATTATATTTTGCTTAAATCACCTCGAAATTAAGGGAATATCTCTTGCTTATGATTGTCGGGATGGTAAGTCCCATATTTTCTATTTTTGTTTAATTTCTCTCCCCTTTTGCATTTGTTTGCACATTTATATTTCCAAGTATACCAGGATTCATGAAGCCATGGAGTATAAATTGGCGTGCAAACATCCTGCACTGGCGCCGCCACCAAATCTTCGGTATATTAAAATCTTAATTGTTAGAATTTGGTTCAAACGACAAATTTCAATTAACTGACTTGAAGATTTTTTTTTTTCGAGAAATCACTGCATTTCATTAAAGTCTGTGGATTAGTTGTTTTGTTGAAATTTTAAATTTCTGGAGAATCGGCAAGAATATTCGTTTCTCGAGTAGACACGTATAATACGTTGTCAACAAATGTAATCTAAACAGGCGTCCGCCAAATTTATGTTTTTTGAACTGTTGGCGAACTTTTTCTTTTACTAAAAGAGTCCATAGCGTCATTTACCCAATTTTCAAATTGTTCTCAAAAAACTATGACTACTCCTGTTTAAACCATAAGAAGCTACAGTAGTTATGGCAATAGCTTCGGAACAAATGGAGCAATGAGAGCGAACCTTGTACATTTCATTGCTAATTAGTTACTAATATAAGTTTATAGGCAATTTTGAGTAATTTTCGAAGAACGGGTTAAACGGTTTGAAAAATTCATATGCAGGTATTTTCTGACGAGCTGACTGCAACGAAATTATTCATAGATGTTTTCGATCGTTATGCAATGGCATATAACTGCATATAAGATGCACTTTGGTGTGGAATTTTTTAAAATTCACTGAAAATGACTAAAATTGTACTGCATTCAGTTAAAAAGATGCATTATGCAGCATTTCTGGCATGAAAACGTTTGTAAAGGTTCAATCGTTATGCAACTGCATACAGCTGCATATAAGACGCACTTCAATATGCCCGTTTTTGAAATTCACTGAAAATAACTAAAATTATACAGTAATCAATAAAATAGATGCATTATGCTGCTTTTCTGGCACGAAAACCTTTGTAAAAGTTTTCAGTTGTATGTAAAACAAAATTGTACACTAAGAAATCGTAAAAGTCATTTTAATAATAATGAATCAATAATGGAAATCGTCAGAAAATGCTTGGATGTGAATTTTCCAAAGATTTAACCCAACCGTCGAAAATTCCTCAAAAAACGTATATAAACACGGATTAGGTGCATAAATAGGTGCAGTTCGAGCAAGTCTGGGGTGTTTGTAACACTTTTACTGTGATCAGCGATCCCGAAAACCGTGATATTTGAGTTTCGACGGATTTTAACGTATTTTTGGATATTTTCTGATGCTTAAAATCATGTATTTTCGGATGCAATGCTACCAGCTCACCCTATATGGAGTTTTTCTATTAATTTTCAAACACAATGCAACAAAACCGCAAGCCAATCTTGCTGTATTTAATTGTTTTTATTTTTCTTAATTTGCGTGGTTTATTTCACACATGAAAACATATGGCGAATTCGCCATAACACACAACTCGCCTGAAATTGCCGTGAAGTCACTAATAATTCAAAATATTTAAAGAATTCAAATCCCCAAATGGAAATTCAAATGGAACAAACACCTTTTTCGGTGTTTCCCCAATATTCCGACACCCTGTATACACTCATCTCAAATTTCCCGGCTACGTTCGCAACAAATCCCCGTCGATTCGCCATTAATTCAATTAACGACGAATTCATCTCCCCGTGACCTGCGCGGGCCTACACGCAGGGAAAAAAAATCGACAAACGGCGATCAATCACGTTGACAGCTAGCGCCAGGCCTAATGAATGTCGGCGACGGCCGAAAGGGGAACGATAGGAAAAAGTAACAAGACGAATCATAAATTTCATTTGTTTTAAATAAATCAAATCCGTTAGACAAACAATGCCCTCTCTCCTCGCTTGATTAATTACGTCTAATAAGTTCTTCTTTAATTATGTGTCACGGGTAAGTACGGTCAACGCACAGACGCGCAGTCGGAGAGATGAAATTAGGATAAGAGATGCGTCACGACATTTCCTTGTTTGTTGTTCCGTTCGGCGTAGTCTTATTGGTCCTCGGGGCGAACCCAGAGGTTAATTGAATAATATTTACTTGTACTTGAAGCACTTGAAAGTATTAACAAAAAATTCGTGATCACCTTATGGGGTGGGGCGTTCATAAGGAAAAGTTATGTCGGTTTAGTTTCTCGAAATGATGACACTTTGTTAGGTTTCTGATGGACGTTGTCATAACTTACATGGTCACAGACGTGAGGATTTGGTAAAGTATTTCGAACTAATGCAAACATTTTCTTTTAAGTTAACGAAGTGAAGGGCAATTAAAACATTCCGTTTTTCAATTTACGTCTTATTTCCAACGCAGAACTTGCTTATTAAGATTTTTAAAGCCGGCAAGAGCTATTTTTCTCAAAAATTATCGGCAGAACTGCCATTACGTACTGTTTAGAAAAATATCAAGTAAGGTCCATCGAGTCAGAATTGGTCCGGTTAAAAAAACAACAAAATTACCGACTTTATACCGAGCACATTCAAAAAATACGTTTTTACCCTATACAAAAGCAGAGTTTTCATGTAACGAGCCGTTTAACCTCCCCCCCTACATTTGGCGCGGAGAAATGTTGTTAGTCGCTACATATGAAATGCTTATTAGTATCAAGAATTAGACAGGACCACTACAGCCATTAAATTTGAGCGCCGAGCACGTGTCCATTTCCAGTCGTCACTAGAGTTCAGTGGTGTATGTATGCAGTTGCAATTATTTTTTTAAAATAACTTTTTGGAGACTTTTCGACGAGGACTAAATTAATAATGGCAATGATATAGACTTTAGACACAATACAAATAATGCTACAGAAACAAATGAGGCACAAATTTAGGATTTCGTCATAAAATTTCTTCGACAAACTGAGTTACAATCTTTTATATTTCTTTAAATATGGCGCGCCTATGGAGCGGTTTCTTGGTCTTTGTGTCGTTAACATGGCTATTAAATTTCATGCCTTTTTTTTCAACTGGACCAACTCAGACTGGACGAACCTTACCTACTTAGACCCGAATTATTTCTATTGTACTGTACGTCCCGAGCTCAACAAGACGAGAAAATACCCGAAGTACCATCAAGGATAATGATAATAAATACGTCATCTCGAATAATATCTCTTAAACGGTTCCATGGTTATTATTGCTGTCTCTGGCCGATACAACAACAACGACGACGAATCTCCCATCGATCGCAACAGTAATAAACGATGATCCGTCGAATATTTCAGATTCCAATAGAACAAACCTCGCGGAGGGGAAAAAGAGACACAAAGAGACAAAAGAGAGGAGAGGTATTCCTAATGAGGAGTAGGATGACTCGACCGCTCTCGTTCCCTCCCCCTCCGCTTGCGCAATGGACAATTTCGGACCACCCAATCACGGTATCACAACATTACCATTGTTACCTCATAATAAATAACGTTAATTGTCGACAGCTAGCCGCATCGCGACCGCCACGATAACATCTTAATTGCGGCCCCGGACCGGAGTTTGCGCGAGTGTTTTCTTAATCAGTCGACGTGTACTTATACCTACTTACCTACCTTATTCCTGTAGGTACTCAGTATTCGCGCACGGCTTTTTTTCCTCTCTCGCTGGTTTATTTCTCGCTGCGGAAAGGACGAGCCACCTACCTGAAACCGAAGAGAAAAGACTCGTGGATTAAATCTGTCTCAATTTAAGCGGGAAACAAAAATCAACAAAAGCATCTAAGAGCTTCAGCCTTTTCAGGCACCATTTGAAAAATTCTCTGTTCATTTCAGCGCACCGAACGATCCCATACTCGTGTTGTAAGATGCGGTATATGTATCACATTGATGACTAGATTGATCAATTAACTCATGATACTCTTTTGGCACAGCTGGGAATACTTGGATCATTAAGAAAAACATGATAGTGCCTTGAAAATGTCGAGGGTTTTATCCCACAAAACAGGTCCCTCTCTTGGATTAATGTGTCAATAATGATTTGATATGTTCATTTAATCCCCAAAGTCTAGTTAATCTTTTTGATGTTTTTAAATATAATAGTTTCTTGAATTTTCAGCTCCTTTCCAATCAAAAACTACATCTAAGTTCTATCAAGAGTCATAAAAGTAAATGGAAAGTAGAGGGCGCTAATAAGATTTTCGCGCTTTCTTTTTCGTTTCGAAGATCGTACAATAAGTAAACAACGACAAAGTCCGATGATTTATTTCGTGACGCCTCCAACTGTCCGTTTTTGGACGTTTCTCACGGCTACGAGTCGTTAACACCATTATACAAAATTCTCTTTTACTCTAAACAGGTGCAGGTCAACTGGACAATTTCAAGCAGAATTAAGTCTTTTCTTGTGCGATCCCGTCAAAGTTTAACGGCGCGGACGTTCTCACGAAAACACCATTTTTACACCAACGCCATGCGTTACATACGGATATTTACGGAGACGAGATCGTATTTCAAAACGTATTTGAGAATTAACGTACTAACGACGCCTTAAAATGTAAATTTGGTTAGCGAAATTTAGGCCTCATCGGATATTCGTGTTTGTAAGTTAACGTTTAGTGGTCTGTGCACACGACGAAGGCGAATGGAAGAGTAGCAAATGTTTGAAATTCTATGGCGACACCACAAAAAGTTTCACGTTTTTTAGACGTCACGGACATGGGCGATAGTAGCGCCACCTGCGAGGAATATCCAGTGATTATCTCCCACTCCTATTTGAATTTTCCTGCTTGTAATGCCAGTAGCAGCCATCAAGCGCGGGGGGCGCCACTATCATCCATCGCTCTCATGTCTATTTGCAGCAGGAAAAATTGAGAATTATCTACAGATGGCGCTTCACTGGTACCAGGAAGGATCCCAGTTGCGAATTCAAATCAGGATCACCGTAAAACGTGCAAAATCTTCTCCCTGCACATTTGACGGCTGTCCTCTGAATGCTCTTTTACCTCTCGTTTGGAACGTGTCGTCTTGTGGCTGTGGTGTGCATGTTTTCTCAAATTCTGTCTGTACGTCGTATAAATGTATAAAGTATGAGCGAGTAAAAGGATAACGAGAGAGGAAAATAGTTGAACGACGTGCATAGCGAGAGAGCGAGAGAGAAAGAGGAGAGAGAGCCGCCACCACGAGTGCCTGCCAACTTAAAAGAGTTGTAGAACGGTTGGAGATCACTTACCACCTCGCAGCGGGTGTTGGATAACGGACCGCCGCCACTCGGCACGACCACTTAATGAGACATTTATTTATATTTGTTGATAAATTGCTACACACTTGCCGACTACATGATATGGCGGAATTTCTCCCTTTCTCTCCTCTCCTCCACCGATAGATCGATATTGATGATCGAGGAGAGTGCGTGCAGGTAATTTTTATGAGTAGTGTGCGGGGATTTGTTTGGGAGACAAATGACGTGGATACCGCCGAGGGGGGCCTAGTCGGATCGAAAATCCTCGAGGGACGCTGGATTTAAAAAAATTAAAATAGATATTTGTGGAATCGCTTTCAATCGAAATTAATCCAGTTTTGCAGGCGAATTTTAACAGGAACTTCAAAAAGTGGATTGACTGCATTTGAAATGTGTTTATTTCGAAAAAGTTTGCACTGTACGAACAGGTCTAACTGGCTTGATTTGAAACCCTTGAATATCTTCGAATCTATCGGCTCCTTATGTAACCCAAAATGCTTATATCCTATAATTTAAATATCAGGATCGGGATAAAAGAAAGCTGGATATTGATACCAGTCACACACCCTGTATGTCATTTTCAGCACTGGAGTTTATCCCAACTACTTCAAGTTACACCATTATTTAAAGAAGGTTGATGCTGACAACTGCCTGTCAATACCTATTGTTCCTTTTTTTAGTGAAATTGTCGAGAAAATCCTAAAAAGGATCCTTTGTGATTTTTCAAACAGCCTTAACTGTAGAGTTCTAAAGAAAACCGCTAGGAAGTTCAGGAAAATCCGTAAAAAGCGTGTAGTGATTTACGAAAGATCGTTTATGGAGGATTACTAGAAAGGGCTAAGAGTGCTAAGATCGATAGTGATTAGGGGAAAATCGTTAGAAAGCTGGAAAAGCGTTTTCGAGTTAGAGAAGCAGTTATTGGATTTGGAAAAGTCTCAAGAGAGTTTGAGGTTCAAGAAATATCAATGCAACTTCCACAATTCCCTAAAATTTCACTCCTTCCACTCTGCGTGCAATTTCTGTGGTCCAAAAATTCGTTTAAAATGTGTTTGTAAAATTTGGCTCTAAGCGAATCACTTAAAATGTCTATTCAATAAGTAAAAAAATTTAAAAAACTGCATATTTTTAAGCTTCTGACAATTCAACTCATGTTTTGCTCGTCTTGTGCCCAAATTTTCATTTTTTGATGTTTTAAAACCAACCCCATCTGTCTTTTCACTTTTCATAAAGAAATTTTGCGAAAACCAACTGTAATAAAGTAAGAAATAAGTATAATTGCTAAATAAAGACCAACAAGTTTGTACCTGGTACTCACTATAGCGACAGAATAGACGAAGTACCTTCTCATACCTGTCCAAACATTATTTGGATTTTTCAACCCAAGCCGTGGCGACGATGAATCGGTAATCAACACCACAGGGTGCCTAGAAATATACAAACGGTGGGTACAAGGTTAGATTCCACCAATTATTATCAAATAAATTTACATTTCGATAACAGTTTAATGAGAATTGACAGTAATGACATCTTACACCTCGGACCACTCGTATAATTGCATTGCTTCATTAGAGATATACCGCAAAATGAGCCTTTATGATCCGCCAATCATAATCCCCTGTCGCTCGGATCATAAAAACCAAATATTGTTTAGGCACAATACAAGTAACTGGAAATTAGAACTTTATTTCCCCCTACCCAACCCCATGAGAGGTTAAAGTGTCTCAGTAGCTCTCATTGGCTGGGCTTAACTTTATTCGACTAAGAATTGGTCATAAAATGAGATTTGAGGTTAGTGCGTTTGTTATCTGTTTCAGGTATTTCACATCAGAAAACATTTTTCCTTCAGGATTCCCCAGACAAAAGAGGAGTTCCTACATCACTTCATAGATGGTGCCACCACCAACTCATCGCTGCTTTTTCTACTCTATCCCAAATTAATTGGTGGTGCGGATGACACCACAAATTAGAAAATCGTCATATGCCACACACTTTTCAACCATATCTTAAATTTTCCACCGTTTTCCCTCCAAGCGTTTTCCACATCGAATCCACAATATTTTCCAAGGTTATTATTCTCCTCTCCATGAAGCGATTGCGATTGTGATTGTTTTAATGGGCGCGGCGCGTTTCGCTCTCCCATTAGTTAGCATCTCCGAGCCGCTATACGTCCGTTCTAATTAAAGAACGTTCTTTATGCTATCGAGTTTAATTTTCGAAAGGATTTACGGCACTCGTATCGCTATCTCTCGCGCTATATTTATTTTACATCTTGTATATGTTGCTCGTATGTCGTTTGCGCAATTAACGCCCCGAGAGGAATTTAATTACAAGTAATAGGTACTAATTAGGAGCGTTGTAGGTACTCGTGTTCGCAGATAATGTCTATCTGGCGAGATAATTTATTTTATTTCATTTTATTTCGACGTTGGTACGTAAGATCGAAATTGAATTTAAATCACGATATCCAATTAAATCGACAAATTTGTTTCCTGCGCTTCTGCGTCACCAATCGTACCACTACCGCCATCTGTAAGGCAAGCCTTACACTACAAGCGAGAAACGTGCAGATACATCGCCGCTAAGCTATTGATTGGCTGACTGTCCCTTTAACGTCAATTTCGACAACTAAACTGGGTCGTTTCAGTAAAATTTTGACCACATTTAACTAACGAGCTTTACTGTTGAACCTTTGAGATGGCGCCACACGCAATTAACTCTGATATAAGTGCTAAGTTAAGGGAAATACATTTTGCAATGTTAAGTTATGACTAAGACTCCAATTTTAATTTTTTAGTTAATATGCATTAGTAAAAAAATGCGTACACTTGGGAAATATGTTATAACTATGTGAAACAAAATACCCTTTGTCAATAAATAATATATCATTACGTATATCACGTCACGTATATCTTATCCATAGTTCGCATATAAGAATGCGCCTTTATCAAATTAGGTTTCATACGTATGCGCACATTTTATATTTTTTGCCCTGCACAACAAAGTTATTATTGGTTGACTAGTAATTGACGATTTGACCGCGTTTTTTGTCTGGCCCGGCACTGGACAGATGGCGCCAGATGCCATAAAAGCTGCTGCATGGTATTATGCATATTATGCTGCATGCATATTATTAGCACATCCTGTTACACTTTTGTATTGATATGGGATTGCGTTGTAACTTACGAAGATGTCGCAGGTCAGATAAAAGTGCTAATTATTTCCTTCCATTTTTTCCAGGCACAATAGTTACTGAAAAAAAATTTTGAACACAGGTGCGTACAAAATTTCCTGAGCTATTTGAAAAAAAATGTTACTGATTCCGGAAAAAGACCGTATGTATCAAAAACATGCAAGTTTTTCATGAAAATTTCGTTTCCGGCATTTTCCGCAAACTTTTCCCTAAATCTGATATTTTCAGTAGATTCCTTGTGGTTTTTACCGCGTTATAAAAATAATGGGAACCTTAAGGGTTCTCCATCCTCAAATATTTTTCTTCGTACGCCCCGGTGACGTACATAATTATTTCAAAATAAAGTTGGAAACTAACGAAAAGACCTACAAAGGCAGGCGAGGTGTCATTCGAAAGGAGAGAAGAATACGTATTGAAAAAAATACTGAAAACGCGTGGCAATGACTTTTTGATTCGGAAAATGCGCGGAAAACTCAAATAGCACGAAAAATTCTTTTTTCTTAAAGAGAAATGCACGTAAAATCTTTATACTTCTAAAATAGGATTATTTACTTGTCATTAAAGGTTTAATTTTTGATATTCCAGTTTATAAAAACTATAATTTATTTCAGACTCCCTAAACTAATGAAACGTATTTTTCAAAATATCTTTGATGATGAAAATTTCAACGAAATTCCAATTTTGTCCAAACCTGTTGCACTTCCAACTGAGAGTTTAAATTTTTATCCCTGAATTGGATCACACGCTTACAAGTGCCTCATAAAAGGTATGTCTAGATACGTGCAGGTTTTAAACGTTCTTATGGCGTACTTATCTTAAGCACTTAATTTTAAGTATCTTCCCACGGGTTCAGTATTGGTATATTACTGGAAACGCAGGGGCGCACTTCGAGGAATTGAAAAAGTCTGGAATCAAAGAAACTTCTTAATAATTAGTTAGACAAAGGAAAATATGGGAATAAGGAAAATTACACTAAAAGTTTGCAAGAATTTGGAAAGAAATTGATTCCCCACCTACACCTCCTCAATTGCCTGTCTGTAATTCAGATTTTGAGTATCCCTTTGCGCAGATACGAGGTACATTTAAAGTGATATTTATCAAATTAGTTACCATCGAGAATCACAAGGGGCCACAATAGGCATGGTCATCTACAAGTCCGACCCTTCTTCATCACACGATTTCCATGGGGCACACCTACTGAACCAAGAAGATTCCAATCCCCAAACCTCCCTGACCGCAACCACAGAAAATATAAAGCCCCGACTGCACGTACACATTTATTAATAACTACGATTGCTTCCTACGCCCCGGGAAGGGGTTAATCTACTCGAGAACGTCCGGTACACGGTTTTGTCTTATCTCAGTCAGTGCCAAAAGCTTTTAGGTTAAAAGGTGATCTGGTGCTAACTAATTGAATTTTTTCGCCCGCCATCAGCGATAGAAAACAGGAGCTCGGCCGTAAGATTATTTTCGGCTATTAATACGGATGATGGATGCGGCGCAAGAACCGGTCGCCTTTTTGATGTGGGCCCGGGAAACGCGATTTATGGATTAAAGTCGGGAGATTTTCACAACTCTTTTCAATAAAATGCAGGCGAAGAGGATGAAATATAAGGGTTTGTATGGTCAGCGGCCTAGCAGTGCAGCAACTGACCTGCACTGGAAAATTATGTCGGGCCTAAGATCAAAAAATGACACACCGCTGGATACGCCACTGATTTCTTTAGACTTTTGAAGGCATAGAATAAAGTCCAGTTAAATTCAGAATAACGGTTCTAATTCTCCAAGGAGCATAAACCCTTTTCAACAATAAAACACAAAAGACTACCCTCTCACAAAAAAGGGGTTAACCTCCTACAAAAAGCGAGAGAGCATTTTCTCCAAAAACGAGTTAAATTTGGATTTTTGAAATTTCATTATCATACGAAGGGAGGCGCTTCTTTAGTACCATGAATGAATTTGTTCTTTCCTACGACGTCTAATTTTAGAGATATTGGAGAAAGAAAAAGGGAAACTTTCCTTTTTCGAAAAATCGGTATATTTTGAAAACCATTGGGCCTATCGAGTTGAAATTCAGGTCACAGAGCTTAAAACCTTCTAGTGGACCCACTTCATCGCGAAATTTTAAAGTTCACATTTTGGGGTCGAAAAGGGGGAGGTTAACCCCCTTACGATTTTTTCAAAAACGGGTCGAATTCGGATTTTCAAAATTCTAGTGCCGTACGAAAGACAACGCTTTGCTGGTGCCAGAAAAAATTATTACTCTTTCCTACGAAGCCTACTTCTCGAGATATAAGGGAGAGAAAAAAAAGAATGTTGTTCCGTTTTCGAGAAATCGGAATATTTCGAAAACTGTTGGGCCTAGCGAGATAAAATTCACGCCACAGGGCTTAGAATCTTCTAATGGATTCAGCCTATGAGTTTCATCGCGAAATTTGAAGGTATTTGGGAATCACAACAAGAGAGGTTAACCCCTTGAGATTTTTTCCCCAAAAAGGGGGGTAAACCCATAGTGATTTGTCAAAAATGTCGATTTCTGGTTTTCAAAACACCGATGTCAAATGAAAGGGGAAGCTTTTCTGATGCCAGGAATAAAATTTTCCTTTCATACGATATCTGCCTTTCGAGAAATAAGGGAGAGAAAAATGGGAACTTGAAAAATCAGAATATGTCAAAAACCACTGTGCCCTGCGAGTTGAAATTCACGCCAAAGGGAAGGAACCCCCTAGCAGATGCATCCTGTGAGTTTAATTGTAAAATTTTAAGGTTCACACTTTGGAAGTCCAAAAAAGGGAGGTGAACACCTGCAGACTTTTTCAAAAACGGGTCGATTTCGGATTTTCGAAATTCCACTCTTAAATGAAAAGGGAGGCTTATCTGATGTCAGGAATGAGATGTTTTCTTTCATACGATGTCTACTTTTCGAGATATAGGGGAGAGAATAACGGGAATTTTCCTTTTGGGAAAAATCGGGATATATCGAAAATTTGCTTGAAATTCGCTTAAGATCGAACCAATTTTCTACAATTTAGCTGCCACGGTTTACACCAAAAAGAAACACAATTTTTTTCGATTTTAAAACAGTGCTTATAACAATTTTTAACATGAGATTTGAACTAAAACCGCCGAGAAAAACAACATAACGAAGATTTGAGCAAATCGATCTTTTCTCTTAACAATTTTTGCCATATTTCTGCTACTTAATGGAATATATTTCTGTAATAGCTATGATAAACATATCAGGTAACATTTGAACAAATTTTAAGTGTCCATGTTTTAGTACCTAACGAATATTTAACGCCCTACTACCTACTAAATTATCTAGTGATTTGTTGTCAGTCAAAAATACGTTTACCTACTTTCTCTAGCGTTATAACTAAGGGTGGCAAATTTAAATTTAAGTCACATGAGCCAAAAGTTTTGGATATCAAGTGAGTTTTCATTTTTGTAGATTTTCTGGAACATTAAAGCACCACGATGAGTCCCTGGACCCTCTTGGAAGAGGAGGGAGAAGAGTACCCTACAGTTTCTGCATTAAAGCGCCCCGAAACCCACCAGAGGTGCAGCAAACGCAAGCGAACGTTCCTTACGTACGTGCACACTTTTAAATAAATAATAAATCCCGCTCGCATGAACGTTCCCGTTGTGTTCCCCTCGCACAATGACGTTCATTCCGGAGGCCCGATTGCCGCCGTTGGTCATCTGTTTAATGTTCCCCTTCGGAAAGGTTTCACTTCGGAGATTGTGTGAGTGAGCGGCCCTCACACGGACCTGGCGCCAGTCAAACGACTTGTAAACATTACATGTGTCAAAAAATTTCCATCTCCCGACACACGGAAAAAGGAGAGAGAGAGAGAGAGAGACAGAGAGCGGCGGGAGCCGAAGGGAGAAACGCGTGTAATTTGTAAGTCTCACCACTGAGAAAGCGGAGATTACTCATATAAGCAGAATCGGTCAAAATAATTCGCTGATTGTTACTAATGTGCACAAATGTCCTTTTCCAATAAACCAAATTTAAATCGCACCCCCACCCCTGCTGGCAGTTTAATATTTTTGTGACCTTCATTTAATTTCTGACACAACCTAACTCTATTTAATAAGTCTCTTACATGATTTTTCTTGCCTCTTATATATATTTCGAGAGTTTCGGTTTAGAACTTCATGTCCCGTCTTTAACACCTTTTTCCTGATGAATTTTCATGTGATATTCACACCATGTTTAAAGGCGAGAAGTTTAACTATTAAACACTCCGTGTAATTCAATAATTTGAGTGGTTTTCGGAAATATAACAACAACAAAAAGATGGAAATCCAAAATTTGGACTCTTGACGAGAGTACTTGGAAAATTAGTGATAACTCAACAGGTAATGGAGATATGGAAAAACTGTTTAGATAAATGTTTTAAATAAAAGTATAATCTACAAGTTTCGGTGCATTTTTAGCTTAAATTTTAATTATTTTAGAGGTTATATAGCAAATAACGATTGAAAACACGTGTTTTGCCAGAGATTTTCGTGGAAAATCGCTATTATTTCTGTGAACAATTAAGATCTCATAAAAAATTTTAACAATTTCGTAGAGATTTAAGCAGTCTAGACCTTTCATTTTAAAGTGTTTTTTGTATATGAATTTTCTGAAAAACTACAATAAAAAAATGGGTCTCCAAAATCTGGACGCTCGTAGAGACTACTTGAAAAATTCTTTTTACAATTTTCCCTTAAATTTTACTTAGTTTGAGGGTTAAATAACAAATAACGATTGAAAATGCTTGTTTTTGCCAGAGATTTCCATGGAAAATCGCTATTATTTCTGTGAACTATTAAGATCTCATAAATTTTTTTAACAATTTTGTGGAGATTTAAGCAGTCTACACCTTTCATTTAAAGTGTTTTTTATATATGAATTTTCTGAAAAACTACAATAAAAAAATGGGCCTCCAAAATCTACACGCTCGTAGAGAGTACTTGAAAAATTCGTTTTAGAATTTTCCCTTAAATTTTACTTAGTTTGAGGGTTAAATAACAAATAACGATTGAAAATGCTTGTTTTTGCCAGAGATTTCCGTGGAAAATCGCTAGTATTTCTGTGAATAATTAAGATATGAAAATTTTTTTAACAATTTTGTAGAGATTTTAGCAGTCTACAACTATCATTTAAAGTGTGCTTTGTAAATGCATTTTCTGGATAACTACATTAAAAAAATGGACACCCAAAATAAGGACGCTTGTAGAGTACTTGGAAAATTCGTCATATCTCAGCAAGAAATGTAGATACAGAAAAACTGTTTGGATGAACTTTCTACTTAAAATTTAACGTTAAATTTACATATCTACCCGGTTTCCATTATTTAAACAATTACAGCAACTAAATTAAAAAACCAAAGGTGATCATTTTCGAATTTGTCCAAAATTTAAAGGAAATTTTTAGTCCAGCTTCCTATAAAATGTTACTTTTAATCTCCTCACTACCATTTAGTTAAACTTTCCCAGATCATAGATATTTAGGCTAATCGACACCCTCTTTAATACCTCGAGTGATCGTCCGAAAGAGAAATCATCTTTGGCTTACAATAAAGTTTTCAACACGTCTCATACGAGGGATGAGTCCCACGTATGCACGTCCTGAGAGCGAGAGAGCGAGCGCGTGTGTGTGTGTGCCTACATCCTTCTTTGGAAGTTCCGAACGGCGCCTAATCCATAAAGATACATCATATGTGGTGCGTTTTTAGTGCATGCGAAAGTGTCATAATTTGGCAGATAATTGCTCGGGTGCCGACTAGGCTAGACAATCTATCTCCGAGGGGCGCAGATAACAAATTGGCTGCTCTCTCTCTCGCTCTCTCCGTTCGCCTGGTATATCCATACCCTGACTTTACAGAAAATTGTGAATGCCAATACTTAGAAAGTGTTTTCTGATTAAAATGCACGGTACTGTAATTAGTTGTTGAAGTATCGACACTTGAAAAATTTTAAAAAATGACCCATTGACAATTTTGAAAGAAGGTAATACAGACAGTTCAATTTTGATCTCTTATCCTAGTACAAAAGCGCAAGAGCTACTCATGGAAACACCAGATCTTTAAAATTCTTAAAAAAGCTTGATCATAGGTCATATGGAGGAAAGGGCATGGAAATTTTTCTGGAACCATAAACCACAAGAAATGCTCTAATATCAAAACT
Source organism: Cryptocephalus primarius (assembly GCA_963576515.1). Lineage (NCBI taxonomy): Eukaryota > Metazoa > Arthropoda > Insecta > Coleoptera > Chrysomelidae > Cryptocephalus > Cryptocephalus primarius. The sequence goes on along the minus strand of OY754943.1, from coordinate 13,393,667 downwards.
AGAACAAACTAGAAAAAATATTTAAATATTCCCAAGCAGAATCCAGATGGAAAATCTGAACGATCGCAAACAGAGATTCCTTTAAAATTTTAAATGGCAGGAATGGCATTAAAATTTAATCTAGAAGATTCGCAAAAATATCCCAAAGAAATTCATTTTAGTTTTAAACAAGAGAAAGAGTCCAAAATAAGAGTTCCAGATGTTCCTATGGAACTTAAAGTTTGTGCAAAGTTTAAATTGTTTAATCCTTCGAGAACCACAGAAACAATCTAGATGTACCTAAATGCTCCCAGATACGTTCTGGGAGAGTTTTCGATATAATAACAAACAGTCGGAATGACACTCCAGAAAATTCTGGAACGTCCTCTAAAATTTGGAAAAAAAAATAGAATGGGGTTGAAATTGAATCAATGAAGTTAATGGAAATTTTAAAGGTGCAATTTTGCTTTTTAGCGTTAGAAAATTATAAGTTTCTAGTGGGAATATTCCAGAGGTTCCTTCGAAACCCTCAATGTACAGAACTGCCTCCAAAAAATTAGATGCTTTATGGAAATTTTAAACTTAACCTACGAATCTAGAAGGAATATTCCGCAGGTTCTTTTGAAATCTTCAATATTCAACGCTGCTTCCAAAGAAATCCTAAACAGTTCCATTTTAATTTTAAACGTTAGAAATGGGCCTCGAACACAAATTGTAAAAGTTCTTTTAGAATCCCAGATGAGTGAATATGCCTTAAAATTGGATTCAGACTAAGAAATTAAGGTTTTAGACAGATTTTGGATTAGGAAAGGCTTGGGAGAAGCACTACGTGATGGCAAATCGTACAACGAAGATTCCAGGATTTTTCACTCCTTTTACCTTCAAGTGAAAATTCCAAAAAGGGGGAAAATTTCAGCTGGCTTGAAACCCTTCCGTTTCCCTCGAATTTACCGATTTGAACGTTTTCCAGGCCACGTCCAGGCTGTTAATCATTAATCAAAAACCAAAGCAAATAAAGCGAAACTAGACCAGCCAAATCCATTAGGGCACACACACATACGTACACAAGCGCGCATCGCCTCGCCGTTCAATCAATCACGACCACAAATATTAGCACTATCTCGAATTCTATTGGCGGTAGGCGTCGCTCGGATGACGTCACCGCCGCCTTAGCCCTAAAGTCAAAAGCGATTTGGGGCCACGGCCCGAGCCCGAGCCGAACTCGCTCCTACCAGCTGGTGGGTTAGAGTCCCGAATGGCCTACGGGATCGGCGCGGGAGAAAGAGAGAGAGACGGTCCGGGAACAGATTTGTCTCTTGAAGTGTGTTTGTGAATGCGTAATTAGTCCGAAGAGATCCCGCGGCGAAGCCGAACGGCTAATTAGGAGGATGCTGCAACAGTACGATGTGAACTCGACCGATATATCGTGCGACACCACCTCCACCCCTTTCTCCGTCAAAGACATCCTCAACATGAACGTGGTGGAGGAGACCGGCGGCGACTTCTACGGCGGAGCCAAGAAGGAGGCCTACCAGCACCAGCACCAGCACCAGCTCCAGAACCACCCCGTCTGGGACCCGGACGACTACGGCCACGCTTACTATCACCACCACCATCACCACCACCACCACAACGCGGTGCTCGAGAACGACGCCAAGAACTTCTGGGGTTGTTACGATTACGGGGTGTACGACAACGACATGCTGGGGGGCGATCAGTACGGGGGTGTGCAGGGGGCGGCGAAGGAGGACGACGTGGGGTGCATCAAGGTGGAAAGCCCCAGTGAGTATCACTACCTGTTGCTTTTTGACAGATCGGCGATGGTCGAACGCAAGTAATCACCGATTTTGGGAAAAATTGTTCAGAGGTGAAATTTACTTTCAAAAAAATTTCTTTCGCGGTGTATTTTCCAATCAGCGCTCACTCAAATTTGCTGTGTGATTAAAATTTGGCGCAGGAAAAAAGCACCTATCTATATATCGATAATAATCGAATTTATTTAAAATTGAACTCTATGTGTCAACATGCGAAGCAAATTCGAATAATTAACACGTGATACTTTTCGAAATTGGCTTTTGCAACAAAATTTTTAATCCTTTCCCAAAAATTGTAACCACCTCCACCTTCGATAATGGAGATTTATTGATAGAAATAAAACTTTTATTCCGCATTTTTACAAAAATCTTCGATATATGAAAACAAGATTATTGTAATTATTAGTTACGTAATTAATTGAAAAGTACTAATCAGTGCGGTTAGAAATTGCATTTTTGAGAATATTTCGAGAGTGGAAGCAAAATTTGAAATATATTTCTAGAATAACGCATCAATTCTATGTGGACCTGTTTGATTGGCGCTTATTTACACTCCCTCTTAAATCAAATTAAACCTGTTAACCTCAAAAGTTGCCGAAAATGTTACTCAAATGGGATCACTAAAATCCTTAAAAAATCTTACCTTGAGACGTCGCTGTTGTCCTCCTGGTCCACGCATCCGTTGAAAGCCTGAAAATACAAACAGATTACTAAATAAATTTAATTTAAAATTCATATTGTTTAAAAGTAGAAGTAGTAACATGCACCTATTTGGATTTCATTGAATCACAAAATCAACCTTTACAAAAATATTAAATAAATTCAAGAGTAACTAGAGTAACAATTTTTTAAATTAAATTGTTAATAACTTTTATCGTGGTAAAATATATCTATTGTTTATGAGGATATCTGTTATGGTAGGTATCATTTAAAGTAGGCAAGGTAGGTAGACAGCAATGATTACCTTTTGGTGTCCACTGATTGGATTAAATGTTATTTAGACACAAATAAGTCTATCATTTGTTCATTTCAATAGTCAAATGTGTTTAAAAGAAACCACCACCACCACTACTAGCCCAGTTTATAAAAAAACTTTGTTTAAAACGGATCAAAGATTATAAAAACACAAAATCTAGACAAATCTGGGGTTTTGCGTTTTTTTTAAACAGTAAAAATTGTAATTTTTCGGTTTTTTCGCCATAGCTGAAAATTATTGACGTAAATACAATATGTTGTATAGACGATTTGTAGAGAATTAAAAGACCTTCAAAATGAGCGTTTCTAAAAGGTGATCGGAGCATTTTTCACCGAGAAAATTGGGAAAAATCGTTAAAATGGACCCTTTTTTAAAAGTTCACAGTTTTGTCCAGTTTAAAGATGAAGCGCTAATTTTGCGTGAAATGTTAGGTTATTATGTCTACTTTAAGCATGCAAAAGTTGGATGCTGTCGGATGAACAGCTTTTGCACAATTACGTTATTAACCATATATACCGAAATTTTGCAAAATTCGGCGTATCGACTGGGGTGGGCCGATAATAATTTTTCAAAAACAGTTTTAGAAAGAGAATATCGAAACTTGCAAGTTGGTTATCTTGGATTTTCATATACTTTTGGGGAATATATTGTTTTATGCTGCTTGAGCATCACTCAACTCGAAATGCGAAATCGTGCGTTTCGCGCAATATTCGAGGCCATTTTTCACACTTTTCTTCAAACATATATGAAAATCCAAGATAGCCAGGTTGTAGGTTTTGTTGTCCTCTTTCAAAAACCATTTGAAAAATTAAAATCGGTCCACCTCAGTTAATACGCCGAATTTTCCAAAATTTCGGTGTATATCCTCAATAACCTAATTGGGCAAAAACTATTCATCCGATAGTATCCAACTTTTGCATACTTAAAGTGGACATAATAACCCAACATGTCATGGAAAATTAGTGCGTCAGCTTTAAACTGTGCAAAACTGTGAAATTTTGAAAAAAGGTCAATTTTAACAGTTTTTCCAAGTTTTCTCGAAGAAAAATGCTCGGATCACCTTTTAGCAACGCTCATATTGAAAGTCTATTAATTCTCTACAAATCGTCTGTACAACGTATTGCATTTCCGTCAATAATTTTCACGCTGCGGTGAAAAAACGGAAAAACGGTCTATTTTTTTTAAATTTTTATTGTTTAAAAAAGGAAAAGCGCATTTTAAACAAAGTTTTTTGATCCGTCTGCTGTTAACTTTCATCTACCAAAGAAAAAAACTCTATAAACGACTAATTCAGGCTAGAGTAAATTATTGAATCCAACCTCATCTACCACATATGAAACCACATAATATTATTAAATATCATTACATATACATTAATACGGTAATTAATATTATAAAGAATAAGACAAAACCTCAGTTATCTTGGTCCTTTCATTAGCAATGATTTTCAATGCGATTTGTTCCTATTTAAACTCAATTACCGATAACAAAAGCTAAAAAATCAGTCACATTAACGGAAAGGACAGAATGTTTTATAATTACGTAATCAAGAGTTTTTGGGAAACTGGCTAAATGCAGATTCTCTTGAGAGAACCGCCGTTCCCATTAAACAGCAACTTCAAAAAAATATCTTACTCCTCAGAACTCGGCGACACCATCCGCTTTGCACACGAGAAAATTACCGAAAAAATCTAATCAAAAGATCAACGGCGGGTTTACGACTACGATCACACGCGTACTAATCGAAACGCGACGTCAAAAATGCCCGAAATACCGAAATAAATCAAAAACGCCCGACATGCAAATCAACGCGGTACCTTCGAGCGCTGAAATGCAATTAATTCACGTCGACACCTGTAGACGTAAGCAGGAAGCACGACGGCGTAGGGTCGAGAGGGACGCAAAAAACTCCGACGTACAAAAATACACGATAAGAAATCGCACAAAAAACGTCCTCGTAGTTTACGTGCGCTTTAAAGAGGCGAGAATTTAACGCACTGTTTCCAGGCAACGTATAAAAAAGAATATTTTTAAATCAACTCGCTTGTTTACCTATTTTAACTTAGATTTTGTCTTGTATCGAAGGTTCTGTCACTTATAAAACGTATTAATTAACGCAATTAGTGTGAATAATTACTATGGCGCATGCAAGTCGTTACAAATTCCAAATTTACTTGTTTGATTAAAAGAAGCGATACGTTATAACGTGTGATTTTTTGATATCTACAGGGTGTTTCAAAATATAACAAGAATAATAAATAGAAAACATAATAAAGCTAAACGTTTATGAAAGTAACGAAACTAGGAGAAAAATACAATTCTCATGCGATGCTATAGGAACAAAAAGGCATTGAATACCTAATTTTTCGCAACCACAGTTTCCTTGACAGCCCCTATGTTCCACAACATGCTAATGTTATATAATGACTATGTTGTAGGAAAAAATTCCTCAAGCAATCATTCAAAAAATAGTGAATTCCAAAAAATCATGTCCACGTCAAATTTTACTGGAAACACTCTTAGCGACGCTCATTTTAATACTTTGAGTTTAATCGTTGATTGAAGACATTTTGTTTTCTATTTTAATTTTTCTATCTAATTTAACTTATTATTTATTTTAATTTCTTCGGTCAACGGTTTAATCCAATTTAATTTCGTATTTTTTAACGTATTTAGCAACAAAAATCAGTAATGATCAAATTCCAAACTAACACAAAAAGTCAATTCAAACCCTCTGCAACCACACACCTTCGTTCCTACTACTATCAGATCTTGTCAGATATGTCATAATTGTTAGCACCGCTGTCATCAAAGGTCACCATGGCTTATACATGTCAAACTTCTTATTACTGTGCCCTTTTTCATTATTTTTAACACGAATTTTCCTTTGCAGAGCTACAGCAAGTGACCAGTTCGCAGACCGAGCTGAGGAAATCCGGCAGGCAAAGGTCCAAAAGGAAACCACGCGTGCTGTTCTCCCAAGCCCAAGTCTACGAGCTGGAGCAGAGGTTCAAACAGCAAAAGTATCTATCAGCTGCAGGTAAACACCGAAAATATTTCATAGACAAGCGACTGGAGGGTGAAGTTAACCATGAGCTATGGTGTAAGATCTTGGAAAATAGTCTATCTTTTGATGGAAGGTCCCTATTAGTCCCTTTCCCAACCTTTCTGACTATGGTAGGTTAAGGTAATAAGTTTGATACAAAATTAAGCACATATGGTATTTCACACCCATAAACTGAGGTCTTCACTTAGTTCTGTAGGTTACAGGAAAAATATTTACTGAACCAAAGCAACCAAAATTCAACTACTTTGCTAAAAGATCAAGAATCCACAACAAATCACACTTGCTTAAGGTAGATCAAACCTTTAGAAAACCTTGGGGGTGGAAGTTTTAGACACCTGGATCTACAGGAATTGGAAACTCTTTTGGGTTTCGAAATGGAACAAATGAGCCCAAATTCTGAAGCCTCGGTGTACAAATAGAGCCTAACAGAAACAGATTCAAAAGTTTTTGAAGCCAGATCTGCAGGTCCAGGAAGCAGGACCTTACTAGATTATTAAACCAAAGGTGCCGAAACCCTGGAGCAAGCCCCCAAGGCTCCTAAGTCCCAAATAAACCAAACTATGTGGTACTCAACCAATTTAGGGCTTCAACCACTTGATCTACAGAAACTGGGCAACTAAAACTCCCTAAATGATCCTAACCAACTTGGTGGGGTACTAACCTTAACCAAGAAGAAACTGTTACGTCTAGAAAGCCCAAAAAACCTCACACCTACACCCTTACCTCATTTGTACCGTTCAACTTCGGCCTTCTCGTTCCAGAAAGGGAGCAGATGGCGCAGGGCCTGAAGCTGACGCCCACGCAGGTGAAGATCTGGTTCCAGAACCGCAGGTACAAGAGCAAGAGGCAGATCATCGAGAAGTCCGAGTCGTTGAAGAGGACGCCTGATCCGAACGTCTTCTGCCTCCAGCAGTCCGTTCCCGCGCAGCAGAACTCCTACGCCGCCTTCCAGAACGTATCCCAGCAGGTCTACCAACAGGACTACGTGTGCCACGACGGCCTGATCGGGTTGCCGTTTAACTGATCCTGCCGCAAAGGAAATTTACATGTAAAATGGAGAGAAAATTGTTAATTTTTATGAGTAGAGCGCACGAATTCCGGCAGGGTTCAAAAAATGAGATGATGCATTGTGTGTTGTCTGGATTCGTGCCATTAAGGTTGTGTTAAATTTTTAAATGGTAAGTTTAACTGCGGACCTTGTGAGTGAAAACGGACAGAATTGACTGTGATTTTTTGACTAGGTGGTGTACTTACATTTTGTTTAGGTTAGGTTTATGTTAAATATTTGAGATTGTTACGACAGACTTATATACAAAGAAACGTTAATACTTACAATTCAATATTGTAAATATTTTATATGTTGGATCATAACTGTAAAATACATTGTATATTTCAATACGAAACGTGTTTTATCCGTTATTTTAAAACAACAACTTCGTTATAAAAAGTAAAATACCTTCCTAAAAAAAATTTATGAGAACCAATTTTTTTCGATCAAATTTAAAGCCAATCTCAATTAAATTTTTGTGTGTTTTTAATTGCCGCGCCGATATCTTCTTGAGTAGGCGAAATGTTACCTAAAAAATCGTCAATTCACCAACTGTCATTATTGTATTTACCACTGCGACATCTATCAATGATCCATCAAATTAACTAATCTATTAGTTTTAAAGGGCAGTTTGGCCATCGTGTACTAGATGTTGCCACGAGCATTTTCAATGACAACCCAATATATTGAATAATTGAAAATATTTGCCTGTTAATCAAAAGGATGTCCATGTGTCTATTGGTGAACTGGAATAGCGGCTTTATTAATAAGCAAACACTTTCAAATCGATTGTTTACTGAAAGTTTAAGGGAACCCTTAATAGGTTTTTAACAGAGCCGGACTTCGAGGAATCGCACAAATGTTTTCCAATAAACTGAATAGATAAAATAAATAATAAAGGTGTTATTTGCTGAATGAGGGCAAGTCCCTTAAAAACATTTTGTAGGTTTTAATAATAGACAATATAAGAAAAGGATATCCAACGCAATAGGCACCAGGCCGGAAAATGTTACTTTTTAAAACATGGACGTCACATACATGGGCGACAGTGGCGCCATCCAACGCATAGTAGAGCAGACAGCTGTAAGCACTGTGGCCAAATGTTGAGAAAGCAGTGCTTGTACAAATTTGTATTGAGCAAAAATGTTCTGAATGGTGGTATGTAACAAAAAAAATATAAGCCATAATCAACCCACTTTCTCTTGTGTTTTTTTTTCAAAAACTATCAAAAATTGGGTTTTCAATTGACTACTTTATTCTTTTTTTTTGAAAAGTAACCATATATCAAATGCTATAGGGTGTAACGAAGTGAAGTTGCAGGTTTTATAATCGATCCATTTGCTTACCCTTGGAATTTCACAACAAAATCCATAAATTCAACTTTTTTGGGACAAAAAGGATGGTTTCCTTGGTGTTCTTTGTCAAAATCGCCCCAAAATTAGAGTTTTAAGTTGTCAACGACGAACAAAAGACGAATCCCAGCTTCCAAAAGTTCAAAAATTTCATTCAAAGAGTCATTCATACTTACACATTAATAATTTCATGTTTTACAAATGACTAATTGACCTGCCCTCCAAGTTTCATCACGAAACTCAAAAATTCAATTTTTTTGAGACAAGGAAAATTATTAAAGAAATATTAAGAAAGAGCGAAAGAAAAATTAGGAAGAATTATTAAAAAATGTTTTATACATTTTGAATGAACTCGATACCTTAAAAATCGTTGGGCCAAATGAACAGAAATTCAGCCAGAGATCTTTTCTTGCATGGAAACAAGGAAAATTCTCTTGTAAGTTTTCCAAATACGATCCAAAATTTGATTTTCGATTTCATCCCTAAAATCCACAATTTTCCTTGTCATTACAGGCCAATGCAAAATTGATACACCATGGCATTGAGCACGAAAAAACCTTTGTCTTCTCAGTTTTCTGTAACCCTCAGTATATCCATCTTGTGTAAAATCAGCTGACGAGGTACATTTTAAAACATTGGTGTAGATGGCGCAGTTTCCAAACGTTTGACAATTTTCTACTAAAAATACTTGTAATGATCGAACACGTACCGAATTCACTATGACTGCATTGACTCTCTTTGTAACTCCTATTGGAATTTTACCTCTTGTAGCGACCACCAAGCGCGGGAGCGCCACAATCGCCCATGCCTGTGACGTCTATTTGTAGCCGGAAACGGTGAATCGAGCATCCTTCCCGATAATATTCGCGCGTTTAACCATCCAAATTAAAATCACTCTTTGAAAGGGTCTCTAAAGGAAATTAAAAATAGATTATTAATGTTAATCGGAAAATGAAATTGCAATTAAATGAAATTCTTGTGAAAACATATTCACTTTTTTCCAAAACAGATGCTTCAAACTTTCTCAATGTCTCTATGAAAGCGTGGGTGATGAATTCCGGTCCTGTCCGCACATAAACCGATGGCAAACAAAAGCACAAGTGGATTGAAAGCGAATATGTAATCCGATTCGACCGGAAAATGGGTATAGCGTGATTGTTTTACGAAAAATTATCCCTAAGAGATTCATCAAACAATCGATGTATTGCACTCTTCTGAAAGCGATATTACGAGTACGACAGGGAGGAATTTTTCCAAGTTCGATCATTTGAATCCTTCTAAAAAATTAAACTCGTGGCGAAATTCCCCCCCTCGCACTGGGCCGCTTAATAAATATTTACAAGATGTGCGTTCCTTCAAGTGTTGTGCACATGGCACCACTCATAACCGAAGTGTAAACAGTATATACAAAAATTACACTGACTGAGTTTATAACAAAGCAGGGAAGATATTAAATTACCGTTTCATCCCTGTCCTGACTGAAAAAACTCTTGTGGGAAAACGCGTCGCCCGTTTTGAATACAATACCTACAATTGTCATAAACAGACACTGTCGTAGTAAAATCAACGCGTCGTTCTATTTATTTATTCTCCTATTACCAACTGAATCAAAAGAGATGAGAGATGGGGTTTCTTAATATATACTAATTATAAGTTACACACAGTGCAAATGTAGGTAGGTACTTAAATATCTTATAAAGTGATGAACATGTATGTACAGTATATCTTACATATTTTACAATTGCGATAAACCTATAACAAATCAAGGGGGACCATATAAAATTGTAGTTTCGTAGTATCTAATCAGAACGTAAGTAACTATCAAATGTACACACCACTTAGTACAAAGCCCTAATCTTTGGTGCACCTTTGGATAATTCGTATAAAAAAATTGCTACAGGTCAAAAGGGTGAATGCGGAAGTATTCCAAAAATCTCTTTTCAGCATCCAATCCCGACCCCGCTGTTTAAACTTCCATTGCACTTATCTCGTTAAGCTCAAGCCCCTAAACTACATTTCATTCCATCCTCGAAACGAATCATGTAAACATATCACAACGTGAAGATTGTGCGGTCGGTCGGAAAATTAAGGCGCCCGTAAGGATTCATGCTTCGTTCAACGCATATCGGGGCGCCATCTAGTGCAGCTCAACCTCAACTATCCCTAAAAAAATAATAAAAGTCTCTAATTGATTCAAAGTCTTATCGGCATCAGCCAGTCGCCCCTTTGCGCATGCCGCTAATTTCAACCATCAATAATCAATCGGATAGATCGATATAAAATCGATTATTCCAGAAAATTCGAGGCGAATTTCAGGTACAACAAGCCTGTACATACGATCCATAGATGGCGATGTCAAACTACAGTGATTTAGGTCGATCGGCCTTGCACTAGATGGCGACACGTATACACCGCCCTATGGGACCTGAAGACGTGAAGACATTATCCAGACGTGAGCTCGCCTTAACCTCCCCACCGACCCCATATCCATATTTACAGACTAGTTCTGCTCCTGGTCCCTCGCTGCGACGTTGAGCATCTCCTCCTCGTCCTGGTGCGCGACCACGTTCCCTATCAGCGAAGGGTGGTAGTAATTGAAGTAGGGGAACAGCTGCATCGAGTTCGAGTACTGCTGGCACAGGCTCAGCATCGACTCCTGTATCGTCTTCGGGTACTTCTGGACGCCCTTGCCGAGCTGGTCGTAGACGAAGAAGTCCTGCGGGTGGTGGTGGTGCTGGTGCGCGGACTTCGACTGCTGCTGCTGCTGCTGCGGCTGCTCGGAGGGGAAGAAGGCGCAACCCTTCTGGAACACGGGGGACTTGCCCTGCAGGAATATCGGGATGTCGTCCTTGACGAGGACCTTGACGGCGACCCGTTTCGCGTTCTGACCGAGGAGGCTCGACTCCTGCAGCTGCATCTGTTTCCGTTTGGTCTTGTACCTGCGGTTCTGGAGACGGGAATAAAAAAGAATCTTTTTTAACGCGCTTATGGTAAAACGTAGGACGAGTAGTTAAGCATAATACAAAATTATTTAAACTTTATTTTGAAATGAAACTTTGCAAACGTACTTATTCAAATGTGCTTTAGGAGTTTCAGTTTCAGCTTTCTCACTAAAAGAACTTCGGAGTTGTGACTGATTATGCACCAACATGACACTTTTAATACAATTTCTACCAATGGTAGATTTAAAAATTTTTTTAAAATGTGATTACAACTCAGACTTTGTTGAAACTCCGCATAATATTTAATGAAGACCTACTTTAGGAGTTTAGAAAGTTTCGGTTTTCTAACTGACGGAGTTTGAGAGTTGAGGCTGATTATACGTCAACATGACAACTTTAATGTAATTTCTACCAATTGCATATTTCGAAAATTCTTTAAAATTCTATTACAACTCTGATGTTGTTAAAACTTCGCATGCCGGTTAAATGAAACATACTTTAGGAACCTAGAAAGTTTTAGTTATCATACTACCATGCGAGTTGTGAATGATTTTGTGGCAAACTGATGCATTTCTGTTATTGGAATGGGTAACTGAAATGTCCTTCAGGAGTTTAGAAAGTTTCAGTTTTCTAACTGAAGGAGTTTCGGAGTTGCGAAATGTGAACTTTTTAAAAGCCTTAATATTATTTTTTCGATTTTGGCTAATCTTTTTATAAGCAATGTTGCCAACTATGTGGCAAAAAAACTGCATTCTCTCTACCCCTCTATCTATCGACCTCTCTTCCACTCACCTGATACCATATCTTCACCTGCGTCTCGGTCAGCTTGAGGGCAGCCGCGAGGTCCGCCCTCTCGGGGCCGCTGAGGTACCTTTGCTGCCCGAAGCGCCTCTCGAGCTCGAAGACCTGCGCATGCGTGAAGGCGGCGCGCGACCTCTTCTTCCTGTGCGCCGACGGCTGGCACGCCGCCTCTCCGGCGGCGTCGGATTGGCGGACGCCCGCGCCCCCCGCGGCCGGGGGCGGGCCGGAGGCGTGACCGATGTGCCCCCGCGACCCCGCCCCCGACGCCCCGCACGACGGCGACGACGCCGAACGCCGGAAACCTGAAAGCAAGCGGAACGGAGAAGATGAATGACGCCTGTAGTGGTGAGCGTGAGGTTGGTTGCGGCTGCCCCCAGGGGCAACCGCACAGGACGTGTATCGTAGCTTGTTGCGACACAACGATAAGACTACATAATTGTTCTGTGAATTTACAGTTACTTGTTGCAACTATCATATATGTAGATTCTATTGAATTCTTAATAAACTACCAAAAATAGGTTCTCATAAACTTCCACCCAACTAGCACATGTCACGTAGGTCGTTGCTTATTCCTGTAGAAGTTTTAAACGTACAGTCAACGGCGCGTGTGTGTCATAACTAGGATTAGTCACAGGTTCTGTGAAAGAAGCTACGACATACGTGTTTTACGTCCATTTTGATGTCTTGTGTATATTTTATTTTAGTTAAATAACTTACTAAACCAAACCAGATGCACGCATTATCGATCGCTGAATTGATATTACTCTTAGAACCTTTTGGAATTTTCATGACAATTAGATATTTAATAAAATATCTAATTGTTCAATTAGTTAGACACTTATTTCCCATAGTAATACAAATTTACGAAAATTTGATCATGGCATCAATGAAATGCCTCTTCTATTACAATTCTAGCTTATCCAGGCTTCACGTCTTCGGTACGTACGTTTCGATCTGTGTTGGACTTATACCAAAAACGTATGTCGTAGCTTGGTACTTAAATTTTCGTTGCAGAACTCAGATTTGGAAGTGTGCAAGCATTTTGTGACCACTTTGAAGTCATGCAACGAGTTACGATCTACGTGTTTTGTGACAGCCTAATAATAATGATAACACTGAGAAGATGAGAAACAGTTCTTCACTCACAAGTGTTATAGTGCTTACATGTCATTAAAAAATTAAATTACGAATTTATTAAAAGAAATTTAAATGGATAGATAAAATATATCGGTTCATTGAAGTTGTGTGACAGATTTGACTACAACCCTTATCAAATTAAATTTCAACTCACACTAACTTCGTGATCGTCATTTCGAAATGGCCCAAAATTCAAAAACGAGCCACTTGATCTTTCCCCTTCACTCCAGAAGCTATAAATACGAATTCCCTACGTCAAAAGGTACGAAACGTCGCGATGGATTTCCCTCGTGCGTGAAAGGCGAGGAAAGTACAACAAAAGCACCTTCATTTGTAACTGTCGCCTCTGGTACAAGGAATCGGGGTTTTTTTAAAAAAGGGAAACATCGAGGCCGTCGATTTTTTATCCCCCAAATGGGTATCCTCCCACTTTTCCGCCCTTAATCTATTTTAAATGGATAGCACAAATCCGAGCCATTGTCCCGTCTAAAAGACGGTTATTCTCCGACCAATTACCGAAATTAAGTAACGCACGTAAGCAAAGTGCGGAAAGCTTTTAAGTTAAAAGCTCAGGAAAGTATAGGTGTACGTACCAGGTCGTATCACCCTCCATTTTGTAATGCCCTTTGTCATGTCATCGTTTTGGCCCGAGTCCAATGATATATTTATTTAATAATGATTATCGGAGTTAAAGGAACGTACGTACGTACGTGGCTGGATTCATTTTGTACAATTTTGTAATATTTCATGAATCCATTACTCAAAAACATAAGTATATATGCCCTATAATTCAATTTCCCCCATGCGCATACAAAATTAAGTAAGTATGAATTAACCACAAGTTGGGTTAAAGCATTACAACCGAAAATTGTTCCAAAATTTCAAAATGGTCTTCACCGTCTTCTGAAAATTCGATGAAATATCGTTTCAATCTTCCATTAGTTCATTCGTATTATTTCTTACAACTTCTTCAATCGTCCCATAGAAATATTTTTGATCGTCACTTTTCTTCGTGTAACACTTTCGTCATTTTATTTCCAAATATTATTTCTCCTGTAAAGCTTCATTTCGATGGTGACTAGTTCCCTCGGTGCTATTTTAGCAGGCGCCGGTTTATAGAGAAAACTCCATTGGCCCGATTATATATTTAACGCGGCAGTCAAACGTGGTAAACAACCAGATAGCCTCTAAAATAATTAACAAGCCATTCCGTCCAACTTATGCATACATCCCCACTGAAATTGTTTAACATTTCATCGCTTTAGCCTATATTATTAACCCACATAGTCGAAACTGGATTTTCTTCCCGTGTAATATTCATGTGGTTATCATAAGTAATTACGATGGTGACGGTGACGGGGGATTGTTATTTCATGGGAAACGGCTGGAGATTAATATTAAAATGGAGCGAACTAGTCCTAAGGTAAAAGTTGTGGAAATTTAACGTTTACAAAAAAATCCCCTTATCCCCCCCCCCCCCCCATTCCCCTGTAGGGAAATCCAGAGTATTTGGATTATTACTATGGAATTTTAAAAAGGATAGATAACGTCCAGATTTCTTAAAAAGCATCCAAAGACCTTTCAGGGGTCCTTAAATTTTTAAAAAGTCAATTGCTTTCCAGACCTTTTCACCAGCATTCTAGGATCTTTCGAATTTTTCCCAGAGATTTCAGAATTTTGGAAGTTTAAATTCTGGGACTCATGGAAGGTTTCGAAAATACAAACAATTGACCTTTCACATTGACGAATAAACTTCTTCTGTTGAATCAAAATCGTAGGAAGCCTGGAAATTTTCAAAATAAATGCATTTGAGCCATTCAAAAAGGGCCAACACATTTTTTCTTGACTACAATCGTAGTTTCGAGTCTAGTTATGTGGTTTATTATTTAATTTGACTATTAAACAATTTAAATTTGGTCAAACTCCTCAAAAAGGTGTAAGATTTCAAAAATATCTTTAACTTATATTCCATTTTGACTAAGAAACAACTCAAGTTAAGTCAAAACCATGGAAAGCCTGAAAAATTTCGAAAATTATCGACTAACTCTTCAAAATGGACAAACACTTTTTTGAGAACTTGAAAGGCAATTTTGAATTTTTTAAATGAACGAAATTTCAATTTTGAATTATAAACGAAAAGTCAAAGCCTGGAAATTATAAATAGTTTCGAAAATAACTTCGAACCTTAATATTTTGGTTGATAAACAATTTAAGTTAAGTAAAAACCTAGAAGATTTAGAAAAAATCCCACTCAACCCCACAAAAAGTATCAACAAACCTTTTTTTAAACGACGAAAATTTAATTTCGAGCAATAAACAACTTAAGTTAAGTCAGATACACTGGAAAGCCCAAAACGTCTCAATAAAAATTCAATCAGAAGGGACAAACTCTTCTTTGGAAACTAAAATCGTAGTTTTGAAGCTGTATAAGGGGTTCGTTTTTCGTTTTGATCATTAAAAAACTTAAGTTAAGCCAAGCTATTGGATTGCATGGAAGATTTCGAAAGTAATTTCAATTTTGACTAAGAAATAACTTAAGTGAAAATCCTGGAAAGCCTGGAAAGGTTTTGAAAAAAGTTAATCAAGCCCCTAGGGGCACATAAACACACTTGCTTTTGGAAACACAATGAAATATTTTAAACGATTCAAATTTAATTTTGAGTAATAAAGAATTTGAGTCAAAATATTGGAAATTATGGAGGCGTTTATAAAATAACCTCAATTGGTCCTTCAAAAGGGACTGACTCATTGTAATTGGAAACATTTTACTAATTAACGAGTTCGTTTTTCATTCGATCATTAAAAAATTATAACAGTCCATCAGAAGATGCGATTAACATTAGAAATTAACATTTTCTTAATTTTTTAATTCATGGGATGCCTGGAGGATTCAAGAAAAAATACAATGGGCCGCCCGAGAAGTGGAAATTTCTAAAAGACCAAAAATTCCAAAAGTTGCAATTTTAGAGTAGAAACTTTAATTTTTTCGGAGAAAACCCACGAAAATCTGATGGACCAACTCCACGACTCCCTTCGGAGGACCTCCAAAGACCCAAATACTCCTGAAAACTCCCCGTCCTCATACCTTCGCACTCCTTGTGACTCTTCGACATGTCCAAGGCGGACTCCTGGACGTCCCCCTCGTCCTCCCTCGCTTCGATTCTCTTACTCAAAATGTCGTTTATGGAAAACGGGGTGATCTTCTCCGTTTTATGGCTGTGCCGGCTGCTCTCGTCTTCCATCTCTGCCGGGAATTAACGCGGAGTGTATGGAGACCGGGAACCGTTCTTATCCTGCCCGAGGTTTAACTGCGACTGAAACCGCCGTACCGAAAACACAGACTCGCCTGGAATACGTGCGCGTGTATATGCGGTCGATGAGGGCGGGTTTCACCGGAGGAAATCAGGGAGAAATGCCCACGGAGATGATTTCCGTAATGGCTCGGGAGGAACCTAATTTTAAAATCACAGGGAAAAATTCCGAAGTTAATGTGACGACAACTTTAAGTTTTCTCCGTGTATGCGGTGGATTTAAATGGAAATAACCAATTTGGGGCCAGATTTTTGACACCAGCACCTTTCGAGCTTTTAGAATTACATGATTGGTAATTTTTAAGGCTTGCCTCATTTTCTTATTATCCCTTGCAGGTGGGATCGTCGCCTTCACATCAGGACCTTAAAACGCATCCGTCTGATAACCGTCGGAGCGAAAAAATTAAAGGTGAACTCGTAGATTCCATAAGGGCTTCTTCCAGAATCTCTCTGGTCTCTACCTACCTCAGTCAGGTTTTGAGTGAAAATCTTAAAAGTATTCTACGCTCAAAGTTGTTCAAAATTTTGAATCAATTCATAAATTAAAAGATTTGATGAATCTTTCAGGCGAAATTCTTTTGGAGCCAAAATTCTCCCTTTTCCAAAATCTGCCAAAATCTTCCCTTTCTCTACCTCCTGACTCAGATTTTGAATATAAATCTTAAAGGTCTTCTATGCTCAAAGATGTTCAAAATTTTGAATCAAGAGATTCAATCCATAAATTAAATGATTTTATGGATCTTTCAGGCGAAATTCTTTTGGAGCCAAATTTGGCCAAAAATTGCCAACACATTTTACATAGCAACACAGTGTTTTTCATAACGATTCAAAGACACATTAATGAATTTTACATGTATTCTAGAAATGCGCTTGGGGAAAATATTGTTTGTACAGTAACTGATAACTTAGCGTCATTGCTTTGGCGCCAAACATTCAAATTTTTCAAAAATTCGTTGCATTAAAACTTTAAAATTTTCTCAACGAAAATGAACAGTTTTCCCAAAAAATTAAGCAAAAATAAATCTCCCGTCGGCAAGTTATTTCTCGAAAGTGCCCCCTCCGATTCTAATTATAATCCCATAATCAAACAACTCATCATATCGAGCTATTTTCCCCCCATTACATAAAGAGATCATGGGGATTTATTTTGAGTTTGTAATCATAATATTATCGAATACTTAGGAAATATTTACGTCGTCTCTTCGCAGGTGCTAGAGGAATTTCCCCCTTTACCCTCGGCAGAGGGGAAAAAAAGCAACAAATCCCGTAGGATTATGATCTCACGTTCGGCTCAATATTTACAATAGTCCTTCGTCGAGGTGATCGGTAATATGCTACACACGGGCGGACCTGAAGTGTTTGTGTAAAAATGAATTATAATAACCATGTGCGGCCGAAAGTGGGGCACTTCGTTCAAGTGCGCGTACTTAAACTACAGGCTTGTTTATAAAATACGTAACTATTTTAAACATATTTAAGTGGCCCGCTATCTCAACTCTTTCTTAAGTGGCGTTAAGGCCCCACGTTTCCGAAACGTCGTAAATTTCGACGCTCTATGCGTGACGTAAGACGCGAGATAGAATGGAAAATTTCGCAAAAACACTTCACAAAATTTTTGTACACATTCTCATAAACTCCACTATCATACGCTGTGTTCAGTAAAGGACATGGAAACGTATGTTATAAAATAGCCATCATACATGCCTTTTAAATACCAGTACTGGTCTATGCTGATTTTTACTGGCCTGTACTGGTGGTAAAAACTAACCAAAAATTTATTCCATACATCGGGATGAGAGCTGTCAATTAAGCTAAAAATTATTATTTTCCATTATCTAAGGAAAAATAATATCTACCCTGTGTTCAGTAAAGAACGAAGAAATGTACATCATAGCTAGAAAAATTAATAGATTAACGATATAAAAATTATTTGCAGGCGCTGTAGAAAACATTCTAAACTTTTTCTAGTCAATCTATAAGAGAGGACAGGGCAGGAAAAGACCGACAGATTTTACCCTTTGAGAAAAATGTGAAAAATGTTGTACAGGACAAAAGTGCACCATTTCCCCCAGTACTCACAGAAACTTTTGCCTTATATCTTCAACGAATCTCATACTAAGTTTTTTTTTTGAACGCACTATACAGTTCCATTATTAATCTCACCATATACAACACGTTCGATGATAATAATAATACACCAAGACTTTAGTTTAGTTTTCATTTTTGAAAAGGAAAACGAAAAAGGAAACCTACCTTCTTCGTAACCACAACATACGCCTTGGCCTATTTTTATCATTGAACACGCTATATATGGTAAGATAAATAATGTACCAAGTTGTGCAGAATTGAAAAACATGTAATTTTGAGCCGTGGCAGCATTATTGCAAGCTACCAAAAATGTCCCAAAAAAGGTCTTTTTTGTGTATCATTTATTGTAAAAATATGTTTTTTAAATTTTTTTCCTTTCAAAGTAGCAAATTGGTTCCATTGTTGCTTAGATACTGTTGATTGTTTATCCCAAGACGCATAATGTTTGTTTTTTGAACACTTTTTTCATTGCGCAAAGTCTCAATCTATTCGTAAAGATTGAAATTTCGTAGTATATTAAGAGCAAATAATAAAAATTAATTTTCAACTCCTTAAATATTGTTTCAAACAAAGGGGTGGTTTTTATCAATAAATAGTGACTCCGATGTCCATTAAAAAAGCTTTTCAACTGACAGAAAGATTTTTTAGAAACAGAAAACTTGATTCGACCAATAGGAGCCGAGTTGGATATTTTTTTCAAAAAACCGTAGTAGCTCTGTTTGTGAAGAAAGCTGAATACATGTTTTCACCCTTAGACTCTCTGTCAAAACGTTAAGTTAATACAAAAATTTTCTTAAACATCTTAAACATTTTTTTCCCGAAGTTATCCACGACAAACTACTGATTAAAACAGTAATTAATCGCCATCGATGGAAATTAATTCCGGCGACCGGAAATTCGGCTGTCTCTCCATACAAAAGCGACGACATCGTGAAATAAATTTTGTTCCCGTGGGTTTTGATTACATATGACACGTTGAAAGCTCTCGGTCACGTGACCACAACGGGGGGACATTAAAAAAACTGCACCGGTCCCCGTGAGTTAAGTAATAATAATTTTAATAGGCGCTTATTGATTTAACAAAACGCACAGCGACGAGGAGATTTAATAAAGGGGTTGATTTAGTCACGGAATGGAGTAGGATTGTAATCATTCCTTAAGGTGCCCTTTGGTACATTTTTCTTCAAACAATCGGTAACGGACGTTTGTCTTGGTTTAACCCATTTATGACGGACTGAGATTTTCCTAAACCCGTTCGTGATGGAACCTTCAGATGAACTACTAAGACAAACGTTTTCATTTCTAATCACAGTTTTCTTATTACTTTAGCCTCCAAATTCAATTTTCTAATGACTAATATCGTTAATCTCATCGACTCCGATGACGCCCTTCGCGCCCTTCGACCCTCTTTGGAAACTAAGCACATTTAATCGCCTCCGAATCTTTCGGCCCATTTAAAATAATTCAGTCGCGAGATCGGAATAATTCAGAGGGATGAGGGAGCGAAGAGGAGTCGAAAGAGAGAGAACGTCGACAACATCGATTCAGTAATTTCTCTCCCCGTCTCTCTCCCGCCCTTTCGCCCTCGGGCTCTTTTCGACGAACAAAGTATATAGACAGAATAGTATTTGATTGGCCGACAAAAAAGTTTGCTGAACTTATCAACCGCTCCTCGAGAATCTTTGCGAGAGTTTTCCACAAAAGGGAAAGAGGGAGAGAAGTTCGTTCGGCTGGATAGTCTGGAGAAGAATTATCGTATTTCCCTCCTATAGGATTCGGGTAGAACGTGAAGTAACGATATATTACGCCACAGGTAACGAGCAATGATTGTTAACTGTGTTAAAGATTGAAATTACACAACTGCGCAGCCCTATATTGTTAGTAACGGGATTTTGGTGCTACTGCGCAGTGTTAAACTGGGGTTGATTGGGGCAACCCTCGTAAATATATTAATGATAATATAATGTTCGTCATGCAAGTTACATTTCTCATTATTAAACATCTACTCGCCCTAAGAAATCATTAGCGCAATCTTCAAAACTGCTAAGAGTTTTATGGGGGATTTTGACAGGACTTCCAGGTAAGAATTTTTCCTGCGATTGATCTAAGGTGCAAGAAGAACTATTTAAAATTTAAATTTCTATAGGGCAACTTGGTCGTATATTGAGTATTCAGACAAAAGCTTTCAGGCTTTGGCACTTTGTCCCTTCATGAAGCTGCAGAATAGAGGAATAAGGAAGGTTTCTTCCATAAGGAAGTTTATAGAACCTATCTGAAATGCATAAGACACATGATTATATTTTGAATTCAAAAAAGCGTTTGGAATCATTATTTTATAATTTTCTAACGTTTTCAACGCTAAAACTTAAATTGTATCTGCTAGGAATTGGAACTATTAAGCTACTAGATGCAAGTTAAAACTATTCTTTCTCCCAACTCTGCAGGCTTTTTCAGCATTACTGAGTCTTTTTAGTGTTTGAAATCAAAAAGAAAATGGTAGATTGTTTTAGATTTTACTTGAGACCTTTTAGGAAAATCGAAACATTTTGTGTGCAGATAGAAGTAAAAATATAAAGGGCTACAAGGGTTGTAGTGGAAGGTGCAGCAGAATAAATACTCCATGGTAATTAAAAATAATAATTTCTTTTCTAAAATGTCTCAGATAACTCACGGTACTTCTTGAGATTCTGCGCAATCAATTCTGGGCGTCAAACGCTGCTGCGCAGTGTCCATGGGTTACGTGAGCTGTGTTTGGCGCGCAATTTTGAATATTCTTACATGTGATGCAATCGTTGATAACCATGCCAGAGTTTAAAACGAGAGAAAACTCGGAATCACTTCATGAAAAATATTTAAAACACTCAAGTAGAAACACTTTTGTCAATTATTTATTTATTAAAATTCACCAGTTATTAATTGAATGTACGATTTTCAGGAGCTCTAAATAGTTTCTTCCTTACTTGGGTGGGAAAATCGCGTAAACGTTCGAGGGAAAAGTAAAATTTTCTCATCCTCTCGGGTCTCGGAGTGTACGTGCAAGACTTGTTGACGAGAGAAGAAGAGAGGGAGAGAAGGATGAAGTAGAGTTGTGGCGGCGAAGTGAAGGGTCGACTGATTGAGGCGTTTTGCTCGAATAAAAATCGTCGAGACGAGATCCGTGAGCGCGGCTATTACGGGGCCTGTTAGAAGCTGTGGTTACCGGCAAATTGATCGTGATTCGAAAAAGAATATAAGACGATTGCCGGGCATTTTTATTCTACCCCCTTAAAGTGATTATTTAATTGGGAAATTACGGCTCTCCCTCGGGCGGGGAGACGACTTCTTCCTCTTTGCTCTATCTCGCTTTTTTTCCTTAATTGGCGTCGGGACGGTGATTGCGAGCGATGACGGGAATTTCGTTTCTTTTCCGATGGGAAAAAAGGGAAAACGTTTGCCTCGGAGGCTTATTTGATGGCAACAAAGCTAAGACAAACCTCCCACGTTCCTTTGAACGAAGGATAGCTTGACAAAAGTCAAATATATTTGAAACCATTTTGGTCATACTGTGTCTCTTGTGCGTTTTCGCTATGTTACCCTACTTTCTAATTTTAAAGATAGACAGCCACTGGTTTTCATTTGCTGTAACTGTCAATGCCATCCCATGTACAAACATAAGACCATAAGTCTTGTAATCAATTACACTTATAAAATCTGTAATAACTACCCGATGCCCAAATTAATGTTACATCGGTCGAGTCATCGAGTGCGATTATTTAATAACCGCAAGCTCGATTTTCGAGTCATTTGAATCGATCCACCAATCTGGCATAATCGTCTTTTTATAGAGAGTTTAATAGATCTTGCACGATCCATGAGGATGGCTTCGCAATCATTGCAACAGCGTGTGATCGAGGATCAAGTGATTAAAGAAGGAAGAGCGGCAATTAACAGAATTTTTGTTTGTTCTCGTTTAGATTTATTAAGCGATAATTGTGATTTGTTGCAGAGCGTGTTGCGTATGTGTGTTTTCTCGTCGCGGGTTTAACGATCCACCGAAATCAAACCAGAAGCCGTTATAGAATCGATAAATCGATGGAAAACTAGTCGAACTGATTTCCCAGTAGATCATCTTAACAATAACAGTCGATAAAACGTTAGCCAGAACAAAACATTCGCTCTATACTCAATCCCAATCGGAAAACCAAAACAAGTCGCGTTAGTTAATGACCGTGTTTTATTGGACAATCAAAAGCCTAATTTTCTCTTACGAAAATAATCAGAGCGGGACGCTTTCCTCGCGTAATATTATTTTTAACTGCATTCTAAATGGTTATTGGTGTAAACAGAGATTGACGTACTTCCGTCCGTTTAGGCCATTAGCAGGAAACAGCATCCACATCTGAAGGAAACACAAATACAGACAGACACCCTCTTTCCCTCTCTCTCTCTCTCACTCATTCGGATCTGTAATTATGATTTAACCGCGAGTACGGCGCACGTGTTCGTGCTTACCGGATTTTTTAGAGGCGACGTTTTGATGTGTTTCCCTCCTTGTTTTTCCACGGGGAGATCTGAGAACTCGGGCTTAATGCAAGCGCAGACGGTAACAACATTCGCATTAACGAGACAACGAAAATCCTTTCTGTCTTTCATTCTTCACTTTTCACGAGTTCTCTGGCAAGCGATCAACCTTTTAGCTGCCTACTTTGTACTCGAGATAAAAGACTCGGATTACATTTACACACGAGGAGAGCGAGAGGGGGGAATAGGATTCGTAAATTTTCTGCTATCAAGCATATACCCAATGACAGATTGCCTATGTAACAATTTTGATAATTCAAAACCAACACCCTGAAACGCTGCTAAGTAAAATCGATCTCAGACGGCGCAGTAGCGCTCCGTAACCGAAGTTAACATCTTGAACTGCGCAGTAGCGTCGACATGCCAGAGATCTGGAGCTGCGCAGCTCAAACGTTCAATCAATTAATGTATTTTAAACGTTTTCGCGGTAATGAAAAACAATTATTCAGCACCTCATCTGCGATTTCCTCAATAATTTTCTTCAATAATTTCCTCAAAATAAGGATTTTCCAGGTACATTCGGCGAGTAAAATGGCCATCGTCGCCGTGAACAAAAGCGTGCGAAATGCCGCATAAGCGACACACGCATTCGTAATTCGTGTAAGAAGGGTGCGAAGTACAGGGCGATACAAAATATTTGCTTCTAAACACCAAAGCTTCTCCCAATATTCTACGTTCACATAGACCAACGATTTCCTCTAGATTTACTTCTCGCTTTCAAACTTATCGCTATGGTGATTTTGAATTTTGGACCCCCACTTAGGATGTAAAGCCTTAATCACTTTGTATTTTTGACCCTAAGACTTCTAGATTTTGAATTGTACTAAAAATCTTGACTGGTGTCTCATAAATTTTGAGCCAATGAGAATTTCTTTTGGACTTGTTCTTGGAGAAAGGATTCGATTGGCTCTCCTCAAATTTCGGCACTAGGAATTTGACCGGTTCCTAAGTTATATCATTGCTAAATAGTCAAGAAACGCGGTCCTAAATTGGACCCTAGAATAATTTCTAGATTTGATGTTGAACTGTTTGGTTCTAGGATTTAATTTTTAACTGTTTCTTTTGACTTGCTACTAGATTCAGATGTGTTTCTACAGCTGATCATTTTAGAGTTCAACACGTGCTTGTACAAATTTAATTGCAGTTCTTCCTTGCTTGAGCTCCTGGGTTGCTTCAAGAGGCAGAACTTCTAGATTCTAGATTTGGAGCTGTCTCTCTTGACTTGCTTGTAAGCAAGATACGTGCTTCTATAATACGAATTGCGTTCTATATTTTGTTGAATGACTTTGACCGCCATTTTCCGCCGCTTCTAGGTTCGCAGATCTCCCTGTAAGAGTAACCGCCTTCTCGCCTCGTCGACCTCGACGGTATAATCAGGCGTCGGGACGACAATACGGTTCTTTAGGGCACGCGCGCGCCCTCCACAAAAGAATGCCCATCATCGAATCCTCATCATCATCATTATCGTCATCATCGGACATTATGCGAGCCATGTGGGTTTTCCTTGTTAGGCAATCGTGGACGCAACAGGAGAAGAGAGGACCCCGACGATCAATCGTGCCATGATTAGGACGGGCGCGGGCGGTTTTTCGCTCCGGCGATCAAGACGACCGTAATCGGTAATCGTCATCAATCGATCGAATTTTAAGAACGTTTTGTAATATCGTTTCTGTTTGAAAATGTTTGAAATAAATATTTAGTGAGTTGTAGAAGAGGCTCTTTTAATTTGTCTGTAAGACATCATTTCTCCTGTAATCTATTGATCGTGGATCTATTGATCTTTAAAGAATCATTGAACACTGAAATATTTAAAAGAAGGGTACTGATTTGAGGACGAAATAGATTTAGATATTGTTAGTCAAGATTTATGAAGAGAAATACAATAATTATTTCGCCTACAAGTCAATCTATGAATATCTTCTATCAAAATGTACTGAACTTTGGGACAAAGTTTAGAAGATCGAAACATCTGAACAGAAAAATATAGAAGAAAAACTATGGACTTAAAATATACTGCAGCAGGACTCTTAAGGTAACATTGAGTAGTTCGAAGATCCTAAATAGAAGTTTATATAATCCAGTAATTCTGAGTTTCTATAGAATTTGAACCAAAATAGGTGATTTAAAAGATCTCAGCATGAAGTTCTCTTCAGATGAATATAGGAGGATATAGATGGATTGGCAGTGTTTTCTAGGTTTTGGGACCAGGATATTACGAAGAATCTTATGAATTGAAAGTGTACTGAAGTTTTTTGACAAAAGTTTGAAGTTTGAAGTACCCAGATAGAGAGTATAGAAGTTTGATGGATAGAAAGTGTCTTGTACGTTTTGGAGTAGCATTTGGTCATGTAAAGTGTCTCAACAGAAAAATATAGAATTATTCAGAAACTCCGAAACAGATTTTTTTCAGATTTTGGACCAGAATTAACAGCAGAAAAAAATTTTGGTGGATAGAAAGTGTCTCGCACGTTTCGGGGCTACACTGAGTCGTTTAAAGTGTCTCAACAGAAGTATATAGAATTATTCAGAAATTCTGAAAGAGTTTCTTTAGATTTTGGACCAGAATTAACAGTAGAAAAGAAATTTTGGAGGGTAGAAAGTATCTCGCACGTTTCGGGGCTACATTGAGTCGTTTAAAGTGTCTCAACAGAAGTATATAGGGATACTCAGAAATTCTGAAAAAGATTCTTTAGATTTTGGACCAGAATTAACAGTAGAAAAGAAATTTTGGTGGGTAGAAAGTGTCTCGCACGTTTCGGGGCTACATTGAGTCGTTTAAAGTGTCTCAACAGAAGTATATAGGGATACTCAGAAATTCTGAAAAAGATTCTTTAGATTTTGGACCAGAATTAACAGTAGAAAAGAAATTTTGGTGGGTAGAAAGTATCTCGCACGTTTTGGGGTCACATTGAGTCGTTTATAGTGTCTCAACAGAAAAATATAGAAGGAGCTTTATGAACTGAAAATGATTTGCAGGTTTTGAGGGAGTACTGGGTAGTCCATAGAGTCTCAATAGAAGAAGGCAGAATGATCCAGCAATCATAATCTTGTTTCTATAGTTTTTGGGCAGAAATAAATATCTTGTTTCAAAATAAGTGGTACAAAGTGACTCAGCAGAAAAATGTAGAAGGATCTAGACAGATCGAAATTGCTTTGTACTTTTGAGGCAAAATTTAAAAGTACAGAAAGCCTCGACAGAAGGTCCTTAAATGGTTTTAAGATCGAATAGAAAAATTTTAAATTTTTCAGGAACATGGAGATATTTTTGGTACAAACCCGAAAGTTGAAAGTACAACTTTTGAGGAAAAAAAATCTATTTTGAGCTAAAGAGAGAAAACATTTTATTTCAATTCGTCCACAAAACAATCTATAAATACAATTAAAATATATTTAGTATAGTATATATATTAACCCGTCCGTCCGGTGGAACAAAACACATCATCGTCCCACCGTTATTAACTCCCGACGAAATAAAACGCGTAGGGGCATTTAAAATTTTAATGGTGTAGGAAACAGAACACTGAAGAATGTTTATATGTTTAAGTAACATTAAAAGCTAGAAGTAAATGCCTGGAGTTTAAATTCGGTCTTCAAGGAACGAAACAGCAGCCATGCACAAGCACACGCACGTTATACACCAACACGCGCGCTCTCCTTTTAATTTCGCTCTTGTCTAAACATCGTTCGGATCCTTGTGGCCACTAACAATTCGAACGCTAAATAGATATTTTTCTTGCGGCCATAAAGAGGTTTTTGGCCATTACGACGAGGACGACACTACCTCGACGACCATCGTATCGACCCTTAACTTACAAGACACTATGGGCCCTTTAATAACAGTACTTGAGGCTAAATTAACGGTATTAAGGGTTAGAGTTTAATATAAAATTGCCCTCTCAGAAACCTGGTGTCACGAAAGAGAAGTTGAGAGGGATTTTTGTAAAATTTTCGAAATTATCAAATAATGCTGAGTTTTTTTTGGTTAATTTCTCACTAACGCTTTGAATTATTTTTGTTGTTAAATTCGTATTTACAAAAAGTAAAATTTATTTCGAAAAATTCCAAATTCACTTCGACCAACACGTTGTAAAAGCAATTTATGCTTTTATCCCTTACTAATCCACTACCTACACTTAAGAATCTTTTACAAATCTGCCAGCAACGTCGCGTACTTAACCGTATACTTATCCTTCGAAAACGAGCTCGATTCAAATCCGGAAAACTTATCGTCTCTCCCTCTTTCTCCTTTTACTCTCTTTCTGCTCCCTTTTGACGCAGTTTTGCATGTGAATGCTTAAATATTCTGTAAGTTCCTGATTTATTCACTGACGCTAGCAACTCAAATAAGTAATAAGTACTAATGGCCCGGCATTGTTTAATTCATCCGATAATGGAAATATCGACTGATTTAATGGATACTAAATATCTAATTGGATTTACGTTCGTACCTACACTCCGGACGACAAAAGAGTATAGAAGGATCATAGAAGGATTAAAAATGTTTGGCCGGCTCAAACTGTTTCCATAGAAAAATACAAAAGGGTCTAAAAACGGGTAGAGTCCTTAGATCTTCCAAGATCTAAGAGGAAATTGGGGTGATCAAGGGAAATTCAAAGTGCCACCACAGAAGGAAAGAGAAGTCTCTAAATAGCAGAATACAGAAGCGTTTAGAGAATTTTGGTGATTTAAGACAAAAACGAGAAGCTGAAAATGTCACAACTTAAGATATTTGACCTTTAAGATTTAAGATCAGACTTAAGATATTTTGTAGTTTTGGTGGCTCTGGAAGGATCTGGAAGAACTGAACTCGTCTTCTTAAAATTGGACAGTTTATGGTAATTCGATAGGGCAATATAGAAAAATCTAAAAGGATAAAGTGGGTTTTGTAGGTTTCACGACGAAATTAAGAAGGCGAAATTGTCTTGCCACAAGAATTAAGAAGGGTCCAATTGGGCTGGAGATATTTTGAAGCTTTAGGAAGAAGCTAGATCGTCTAAAGGTAATTTTCGTAACTTGCAGGCAAATTTAGGAAGTTTAGCAGAATATAGAAGCCTGTAGATAGGCTAAAAGTGTGTTGGGTGCTTTGGTACCAAAGCCAGAAGCAGAAAGTGTGTTTTGAGACAAAATTAAAAAAGTCCAAGTGTGCACATTCAAAAATATAGGAGGACCTAAAAGAACTAAATATTTTCTTGTCACATTGGGCAGTTTAAAATGTAGAAGTATTTTCCAGGTTTGGGAAAAAGTTGAAAAGTCCAAGTGTTACCGCAGCAAGATGTAGAAGAAGATCTAGATGGGCTAGAGACAGAAAACAGAAGGCTCTAAATCGAGTAAAAAAGTTTTGGACAAAAATAATGACTTCCAAGTGTCACGATAGAAGTACAGAAGAAATTCAAACGGACTGAAGGGGTTTTGCATTTTGAGAAAAAATTAAAAATGTCCAGATGTGTGTATTAAAAAATATAGAAGCATTTAGACAATAGTTCTTTTAAAATTGGACAGTTCAAAGGGTTTTAACAGCAAAGTACAGAACTATTTGGACTTCAAATTGTCTTGTCTGAAGAATTAAATTAGATCTAGGTGGGCTGGAAATGCTTTGCAGATTTAGGAAGAAGTTGACAAAAGTTCCGTGTGCTTTGGGACAAAAATGAGGAGTTTGAGAAAAAACGAGAAGATCATAATGTGTTTATTAAAAAATATGGAAGGATCCAGAAGGACTGGACTTGTTTTGTAGCTTTAGGAGGAAGTTGCTAAACTGACGTTCAAAGAGCTCAAAGTGTGTGGACAGAAGAACATAGAAGGGGTTTTATGGACCGAAAATACCTTGGAAATTTTAGGGTACCACTGATTATAAAGTAATCTAGAAATTCTGAAAGTGTCTTAAAACACAACAGTATACAAGGTTGTTTTGTTGGCTGAAATAATGTTAAAATGCTCGAAATTTTCTTCCATCCAAGAATACGAAGGATACAGATGAACTGACAGTGTTTTGTGGATTCATTTAGGTGCCTTTTATAAAGGAGAACGACTTTGATATTACTGGACATCCGTCTATACAAATATACGCGCATTCCTCGCACATCTGCGACCGGGAAGAGAAGGGGACTCCGAGTATAAATCGAAAAGTCGAAGAAGAGCCGTAATGTAATCGTTTGTTTATAATGGAATAAAAACAATCCGTCACTCATCTGTCTTTGCTACTGTACATCTACATGGGGTCCCATAAAGTGCGGTGTTTTATTTCGGAAGTCAACAAACACAAACACACACACACGCTCACACTGAATACATCGAGCAGTCGAATAAAAGCACGTCTTGAAACCAGGACGTATGTCTTTGATAAAACCAAAAACCGACGTCTTACCTCTAACGTCGAAATACAAAATTGTTTGAACGCCCCTTATTGTGCATTTCTAATTTTAATTCGAAGCTTAATAGTTCGAAAGGAGACGTGGGTGAGTTAGACAGAGAGAACGAGTGATGGAAAAACGGTTTACGTCGTTATTCCCGCAATTAAACGCTATTATGTTCGACCTATCGTTGGAATAATAAATAATGGGCCTGACCGAGCTACTATTTCGAGTCCAGCATCCATTAACATGTATTGACTTAAGCACGGGGGTGCTAAATTTGTTTGAAATTTGACAGAAACCGCCGGTGAAATTTCATTGAAACTTTATACGTTATATATAAGTTACGATGATGCATTAATTTAATTTTACCAAATTAGTAACTTCAACAAATTTTACTAACTATCGTAACTGGTTGCACCTTCCTCCATCTATTGAAGGTTATGCCAAGCTAAAGTCATCAATAATTTTGTTATGGCGTGTTGAATGACAGGCAACCAACTGTTATGCTAACAATTTTCTCTAAGAGAAAATTTGTTGAAAATACGACTTACTAACTATTTAAATTTTTAGGTTCACAGGTACGAAAAATTATCATTTATCTAAATTAACTTTCATAAAACAATATTAGCATCTTCAGTACACTGCAAGATTATTACTAACTAATAATTGAGTTATTCTAATGTTCTAACGGTATTGCCCTTCAGTTTTGTCATCTGTAAGTGAAAACAACCTGCTTTGTGGCTATAGTTAGCAGGAGAAACCTTTATGGATTATTTCGCTAAGAGATTACAAGTTTGGCAACTCATTTAGAGATGGCGTAACACTTATTGATTAGTGTTTGAAAACGTATACAGCTATAGCTTGAAAACTGTTCATGACACCATTTCGTTTTAGAAGATGTCGCTATACTTTCATCTGAAATAACAATAGTGGAGAATTGCGTAATTTAACATAAATCGCTAATTGTTTTATTTCAATTAGGCGTTTTTTATTAAAGGATATGTTTAAATAAGACCTTATTGGTTAAAACGAAGACATTTTTAAACAAGCTCGATCACTACAATTGCTATTATTTTTAATAAGGTAAAAGCACCATAGGGTCAAATTATAACGGCTGGTTTTGCAGTGACGAATCCGCCATGCTCGGTTTTATAAATGTAATTCCCTCGTTAACGTATCTTTATAATGAATTCTACATTTTACGTAAATAAATAAATATTTATATCAACCTTCCAAGTTCGGTCGGAAACACCTGCGCATTCGCCAAAATCAAGGGCTGTAATTTTTGCGTTTTGGGGGCTGATTTGAAGGAATAAACGAAAATAATTTTCAATAACTGCTTAGAATTAAGCATTAACTTTGTCTATTTCGATATTTAAACGATTTATCATCTTGTGTTTGCGGCAGTGTTCGTGGTATAAAATGGCGAAGGAGTCAGAGAAATGGTGCATGCCTGAAAAATTTCGAGTCCAGATTTGCAAAATGGCGGCGAGTTTCCTTGGTAAACAATCACTCAAATCTGAAATTTTTGAATACACTTTGTAGTGCTTCTGTGCCCAAATTTTAGCTCGTTAGGTCGAAATTTGTAAAATTAACACATTTTTTAAAGAGCAATAGTAACCATTCATATCCTTCATCTTCTGCTACTTCCATGGCAATTGAATGATCAAGTGATAATAACTTGATTGATATCCATAACAACTGCTATCTATCAGTAGACATCTTGGAACCAGTAGAGGCAGTATTAGTAAGAGAAAGAGGGTGAATGTGATTCAAACTAGCAGTCGAGATAACCTTTCCTTTGATAACATTTCAAAAACATTCAAGAGATTCGAATCAAATGGATGTTGACCATAACAATTGTTACATATCAATCGAAGAAAATATAACAATTTGCAGACAGGACAAGTACCCCTTTTTGAAAATATTTGAAAGGAACTAGGATATAAGGATGTCCTTTCGTAGCATTTAGTATAAAATTTCGAAAACTGAAAACATATCAGGCAATCGCTTATAGGCAAATTTTAGACCTGTTAAAAGCAATGAAAGTTTTAGTTTAGAAACTTTCGGGAATATGTTTTGACCAAATGCCTGACCTTAAATAATTTTTAACGAATGGACCGCTAATTTTTGACTCATTTGACTACTTAGAGTTCAAAATTGACGTAAATATGAAATTGTAAACAGAATTTAGACTACTTAGAACCAATGAAAATGAAGGTTTACGTAGTCTAACCTCTAATGTGGTCCTCTAAATGGTCTAAACCGTTTAGAAGCAAAATTCGACTACTTCTAAGCAATAAAAAGCCCTATTTTGATGTCACGTGACTAGTCAAATTGTCCAGAATTAGTCCATGGCGAAATAAGAGGATTGAGGGAATATCTTTAGAGTTTCTCTACTCCCAAAGAATATTACGTTTATTTTGGAGTCATTTCACTCTTATTTGAACTAATTTGACTACATAAAATGACAAAATTGACGTGAATATGAATTTGCAGGCAGAATTTTAACTATTTCGAATGAATAAAAAGGTCCAAGGGATATAAAATATAAATTTTGGATATGAAACTCAAAGGGCGAAAAAATTACGATTTGTTAAATGATAGAGATATGATAAGGTTGTTGCGAAAATTGCAACTGCAGTAAAATATTGTTTTCGTGAAAAAATATTTTCAGGCATTTCCTATAGTCTGCTACCCAGAAATTTTGAAGAAATTTTTGATCAAATCAGGCAAATTAACCAACGTTTATCCTGTTGCTATGGAATTTTGGATTGAAATTTGATACGTATAAATCCAAATGATTCCAAAACATATGCTTTTGTTTAATACAATTTTCTCCCGACCAATAATACATTCGTCGAAACCAAAACAACGTTGGTAATTACAGGATTAACATCAAGATCACTCAACGAACCATTCATTACGCTTCAAAATTAAGAAATACTTTTCCTTAACGCCTGTAAACCTTTCACTTAACTCCCCTAACAACTATGAGATATCCCCAATTCCTCACAGCTAAATAAATCGACGACGCGTCTCTCGTACAAACAAACATAATTCCGCACTTTTACAAAGAGTTGACAGTCGAAAGTATCCCCCCGATTAAACCGCATTTAATATTAGCCACTGGCTCCGGTCCAAACGGCAGCTGGGCCGCTCTAAATCAGCGAAACATCCTTTACCTCCGTCTCTCTTTCCGTGTAAACTTAACGACAATTTATTAAAGTATCTTTAGAGATCGTTACGAGGAGATAACTACGTGCGTTCAATCGGGAGCCAAAAAATCTCGAGGCGATTAACGTGCGCTGGGCAGTTTCGGAGATGCCGATCTGCGCCGCCGCTATTCTCGTCGGTTACGAGATTTTGAAAAATCGGCGCACGGCGGAAACGTGCCAAGGGACCCGAAACGTCGGGTGCTACGGAAAATAAAGCCCGTTGTCAGGGAATCTCTGGATCTCCTCCGCGGCAATATTTCGAATTTCTCGGGCCGAGCGTTGGAAACCTTTCGGGACGGAAATAGCGACAAGTAGAGAGGGGCTCGTTACCGGAAGAATTTGAGCGTGACGAACCCCACTTCGTTTTACTGTGAAAACGGCCGCGAGACAAGACGACCGGCCATACTTTCATCGTATGACTAATTAACGAGATATTTCTGATTAGAGTTGTTTACAACCGACTTTATCATCTAATTTGGTTGCCGGGACAAAATGTGCGATGTCAGATTAAAAATTAACATACTTGCGACAAACTCAACATATGAAGCTTCTTTCTCTAAATCAAAATAAACGCAACAAACGTCAAACACTCTGACAATTGACGGGGTAAGTGTCGCCACCTAGCGATGAACAACTGTGAGCTTGCAGGTAAGCTACACTAGATGGCGCCTCGAGCTAAAGCCCTATCGGCTAAGAGAGATTAAATAATGTTATTCCTGCCAGGATTTCAAACAATAGCAAATATGAAACATGCTAAACGAAATCTCTAGAGCATTAGAAGGAATCCGTATGCAGAATAAATTAAATCCAGAATTGAAAATCAAATATTTTTAATTTTCCCGTGATTATGGACATAATCTGTAGGCTTTTTTGGTTTGATTTCAAGCACCTGGTGAAAAATCCTAGAAGTTGATTTCATTGGAGTAGCAGTAACCACAGCAATGATATGGTTTTGAAAATTTTGCTTGACTCTAAATCAAATAAATAATAATTTCCCATATTTTGGCATGGCTCAAGCATAGTCTCGTGGTAACAAACACAAATTCTCTTAAGTCATTACTTCAACACTGACTAAGCCCTTTTCTGTATCAGAAGGGCCAATAACAGAATTCGCTTGTCAAAATACCTCTGACTAATCAAAAATCAAACCTCGTTATTTCTGATCTCCTACAGAGCTCATCTCCAACCTCCCTTTCCTTCCTCGTTTTCTGGAATAAATTCCTGTACCAACATAAGTCTAGCAACTTTTTCTTTCAACTAATCAGGCACATTTTCTGCTGTTGGATCTGCCCCATATTTCCATCCATTTGCAACTTTTCACAGTTTTTCCAACCTTATCTTTTAAGAATTTCGAAACTTCTCCTTCCCACCGATTATCTCGTGTCTCCTTAATGAAGACTGGAAAATCGAGAGAGGAGAGAAGAAAAAAGGCAGAAGAAGGCTTACGTCGGAAATGAGTGACATACGAGCGTCGCTAAACAGCTGAACAGACATACACAGAAAGGAGAGCGGCGAGCGAGAGAGAAAGAGAGGAAGAAAGGAGGAATAACGCGCGCTATGGCCGATTTGTTATAACAAATGAGCGGTCTTTTCCCTCTTACGTCTGCCGACGCCGACGACAGTAATCTGTTTCTTGTTTTTGGACCAATTAGTTGAATTAATTTTTGTGGTTATCTGGCCGGCCAGAGACGGTTATTGCGCGTCTATTTTCGGGAGACAGGAGCACGTGTTTCGAGTTTCACGAAACGACAACGGAGACGCTCATTATTCTCGGATTATTAATGTTTCTAGGATATTACTGGAGATAAATGGAGGAGAGGTACCGACGGAGCGCAAATGGCACCAAACCGTCAAAGGATCACAATGTACAAACGAGACGGGAAAAGCAGGAAAATGGCGAAACATTTTAAATCTCCACGCAGGAAATCTCGAAGCACAAGCGCTTGAAAAAACTAGGGCAGATCTTGCAACAGTTTACACAGGTGGCGCCGTCAAGGAAATACCTGAGCACACTATATTCACTGAAAATTGTAAAGTGTAAAGTATAAAAGCGAATTTGTGCCTTATACCAAAGCACATTATAAATATTTTTCATCTAACCTCAGTTTTCCGCGAACCGCTATTTACTCGACTTCTAACCGATATGGGAAGTACGAGGGAACTCCAATTTCTCTTTCTGTTACATCCATGGCATGTCTTCTATACGTGTCGCAGTAATTTTTATGAGATATTTCACAATAACACATACAAAATGACAAATTTTTATGGACATGTCCATTTTCATCGGATTTTCCATTCATTTCACATGAAACATCGAAATAATCGCAGGGTTTCCACACGACGATGACACTTAAATGGTAGTGGTTAATCGACCAAGGAGGAACCGTATTAATTTGTAATTCTACTTGTTTTTTCTTTTTGAAATATTATAAAGTAACGGTTTCTGTGTAGAATCCTCCGGAAAGCAGAGTTAGGTTAGATTGTTTGGTTCTGTTTGTTGTTTTTTATAGAAACGTTATAAAGCAGGATATAATCGACGACGATCGTTTAGCCACTACCATATCTCCGCTAAGCACACCCGCATTTACAATTTCAAAACGGGAAAGGCGCGAAAACCGCGCCGTTTATAATCGCTTTTTCTCTTATTTCTCCACACTCATTTCACGAAATTTGAATATCGGCGTAAAGTTCAATAACTAAACTTTATTATTATAGTTTAACCCATGAGAATAACATACGAAAACATTTCAAAATTTCACTTTGAAAAACCGGCAAATTTGGCGAACCTTCTCACATTTTATTTTTTTCTCAAAAACTACAGGTTTCTTCAAGTTAAAATTTCTTTTTCAAGCACTGTCCTCTTTTACTAAAAAATTACCACTTTTGAGATCGAAATGAATGAAGAAAAATGTTTAGCCATCGTCATTCTAGGTATGTATCCATGGTCAATAGGTATGCATGGCACTTACCTCGACCAGCTTTGATTTCGCAAAAAATTCAAAAAACTTCATATACTCTACGCCGGAATTCAAATTTCAGGCCATTTAAGTTTTCGAAAAACCTAACGCCGCCATGTTTCCAACCATTACACCATGAAACAATCCCCGTTGCCTAGCAGACCCTACAACCCCTGACCTAACTTATCCTTTATTCCGTTACGTTTCTACCGAACGCAATTTCGCCCCGTGCACACACTTTCCACGGTAATTTCATTCCTTCGAATAACAATTAAGGTCGAATTCGACTTACTTTCGAAGATAATTGACCCCTCACATCGCTAATCACCGCCGTAGGCAGATCTTATCGACAAATCGACTAAAAATGAGGTTTTCTCTTCCTCTCCTCCCTGCCACTTTATCGCACACCCCACGTGAGTACGTTTCGAATGTGGCAAACTAGTAATAATAACTTACCTTACTAGTTCTATTCACGCTAGGGCCGTACTCTCATTTCAATAGAAATAGCGTCTGGGTTTAATCGTCGACTGGGGATTCTTATTGCCGTCTCTCACGGAATTTAAAAAATGGATTTAAGAGCTCAGTTGTAATGAAAATCGTTCGATGGGGCTCAAGTTGGTAAAGTTTCGGTTTATTTCCGAGGAAGCTAGGTAATGATTGAGACACTTCGGTGGCCGGAGGCCGTCGATTAGGGGAAGGGAAAATATTATTTTCCTAAATTGTTTTATAAACGTCGTCGCTACGGCCTTTTGTGCGAACAATGGCGGTCTGGCATAATAACGTGAAAACGTAAATAACCCTAAAAAGGCACCATATTGCCGACGCCGGACGGTTTTTCGAATTTCACGGCTGACGGGCCAAACCACAAATTCCAAATTAATATACAAGACGAAATGTGTCAATATACACAAACAGAAAACACGCGAAGTGTTCTTTTAAATTTGCCTTTAATTTCCACCGTACATTTCACTTTTCACGTAATTCTCTTCAACCAATTTTCTCACAAAGGATATCTTCTCCCCTCCGTAATTCAAACTCATTAATCCATTTGGTTAGTTGCCTTCTAAGTCCATTAGGTTTATTTATATCCGCAATTAATATAAATTATTTTCTAACGTTCCCCATCTGTCGCCGGTTCGATTGGTTTTTATCTCGATGTTCCGACATAATTCGGAAAATTTCATATTTCCTGGCGTTATTTTCGTTTGAGAATTTTACGATCTTCAATATTTCATAAGTAAGAAGCGTTGTTTGTAATTCAGGAAAATTCCTTGTATTCCAAGAAATATTTCAGTTCAAGCATTCTTTTGTGGGCTGCGAAATAAGACCTTGCTTTGTATTTTAAATATATCCTTATTTTAGACACTTTATCAATTGACTCGTTTTATTTCGAAAAATATTCAAATATTTTGGATGAGCAGTTTAGAAATTTTTAATTTCTCTTTTGTATTTAAGGCAAAATTCAACCTTCCCAAACTGAAATTCCATTTCAAAACTTGCCCGTTCTCTCGCATTTCACTTGACTAAAGACTCGTGCACAACTTCCTATCGCGTAAAACTTAAACGGGTGCGTTTATACATACGGGTCAAGCTACTAATATCAATTTTTACCGTTAACATATATTCTATCACCGTCGAAGGCCGTCATTAAACGGCCCGTCGTGGTGAAACGGCCACTCTTCTCTTTTCCTTTCGAATAATTATTCTGGATATTATGACTAAATGGGGGCAGTCATTACGGAAACTGCGACTAATCGGTTTCAATTAGAAGGTACGAGAACGGGAGCCGTAATAATAATCAGCTGCAAATAAGCCTGTTCATGTCATGTATTTTATAAGTATACACGTGAGGTGTACAAGTACAGGGTATTTAGGGTAAGTGCTCTTGATTTGTGCTTGTCGCTGTTTTCTCGGGACCAGTGAGAAGGTAAACAGCGAAGATATTTGCGTGTAATAATAATAATAATATGCTCTTTAATGAGGTTAGTTGTTATATTTTTATCGCTAGTTGGTAGTTTCCCATGGTACCCTTTTTTTTTAAATAAGCTCGCATTGACCATTTACCTCGTGAATATCGTTAATTACTTTAACGTGGCTCCAACATATGGCTACTGACGTTTTCGAGTAAATTATGCAAAGTTGCTGCTTACTCTTAACGTGCCCCTGCGCGCCGCCTATGGACGAATCGTTAATATCAGCGAGGTAAATGAATTATTGTAAGAGCTGAATTCAGGCAAGAGATAGCACAAGAGAAATGTCCACATTTTTACTTGAGGCTAGTTTAACCCACTGTTTATCGTTACGGACACGAAAATTAAATCGTTTCGAGCAACTTTGCAACAAAATGCCTACAAAGGTAATCCGCCTCGCTCGTCGTGTCCTCATTAAGCAAACCGATTTTTAATTATATCTCGAAACGGAGAAAGCGGAAGAGGAGGCTCTATTATAACCCAAAGTGTGTATGTGTGTTGGTTTGTGTGTACTAACAATTGGAAATGGCGCAATAAACCAACATGTGGAGTATGTTATTAACTTAATGTCGTATAGCAATTGTTATTAACCGACCGGTTACCTCTGTTATTTACAATCAGATATGACGTGCCCATACACGCAGGCGAAAGTAATTACGAATCAACCTGGTTTGATAACATTTTTACAAAAGTTGCGCTAATAACAGATATCGAAAATCCGGGGCAATAATGAGACGCAACAATTTTAAATTTAGCAAATCTTGATTGGTTAATTGAGTCGATGATAACAATAGGTTGTTAAACTTGACGGAAAAGGAACGATAATTAAATTCCTTATGTTAAAGAAATTGTAATTAAATTTTGTAAGATTTGATGAATAAAAAAATTTATTAAGCTGTCCACAATTAAAATTAATGAAGGAATGCAGGTATGAAGAAACAAAGTTTCGTGGAAAATTATTTTTCAATGGTAGTTATTTTTTCTTTGATTTATAGGCAGACCTTTGAAAAAATTTCCTGAGCATTATCATTGTTACATCTTTATGAACAAAACCATTTCAATACTGATACGAAATTTTACACTATAACAATTGATAGGTACTCTGCAATTGCTTTCATATTGATAGAGCTGAAATTTCTCTCTTTAGAATTGCTGTTCCATTGCAGGATTCTTCCTGCATAAATAAAAAAGTATTTTACCTGTTCACAATTGAAATTAATGAAGGAGTACAGGAATGAAGGAACAAAGTTTCGTGGAAAAATATTTTTCAATTTTTGCTGTTCGATTGCAGGATTATCCTTGCATAGGATTTTGTCCCTTTCTGCCTAATTTTAATTACACTGACAGATTTTGTTTGCTCCTTGAAGGATTTTGCTGCTATCCACAGATTTTTAATTCAGCCCTATTTTAGAATTCCTGCTTCAGAATCCTGCTTCCTGCAGGATTTTCCAATTTAAACCCGACCTATGCGAATTCTAAAGGGATGGTGAAATGATACGTCAATATGTTTTTCCTTGTGAATTGTCTTGTGTATGTTAAAGAAATTGTAATTAAATTTTGTATAATTTGATGAATAAAAAAAATTATTTAGCTGTTCACAATTAAGATTAATGAAGGAATGCAGGTATGCAGAAACAAATTTCGTGGAAAGTTATTTTCCAATGGTAGTTATTTTCTCTTAAATTTATAGTCCTTTGAAAAATTTTCCTATCATTGTTATACGAAATTTCACACTATAACAATCGAAAGGTACTCTGCAATTGCTTTCATATTGATAGAGCTGAAATCTCTCACTATCTAGAATTGTTCCATTGCAGGATTTTCCTCCCATGAATAAAAAAATATTTAGCTCTTCACAATTGAAATTAATGAAGAAATGCAGGAATAAAGTGGAAAAATATTTTTCGTGGAAAAATATTTTTCGATTTTTGCTGTTCGATTGCAGGATTATCCTTGCATGGGATTTTGTCCTCTTCTGCATAATTTTAATTACAGTGACAGAATTTCTCTCGTCCTTAAAGGATTTTGGTGCTATCCACAGATCTTTAAATCAGTCCTATTTTAGGAATTCCTGCCTCCTGCAGGATTGTCCAGTTCAACCCAGACCTACGGGAACTCTAAATGGATGATACGTCAATACGTTTTTCCTTGGAAATTTTCTTGTGATAGAAGCTTTTTCGTTTTGATTTGAAATATTAGAATGTTTGAATAGAAATTTGGCTGGACCCTCAAATCAAATAAACATCACCTTGCCATGGGACAGTAGTAGAAAAGCCACTAACGCCCAGTACCTTTAGCGTAAGTATAAATATTTACTCTCTGGACTAAATGTCATTTACTGACAATAACTATTAATAGCTGTCGATTTCATAACAATTTTTCACATGTAAGGATTTTCTATAATAATAATTTTTTCCCTGGGTGTCAAGGGATTTTTCATTTCTTCTAAATTCAGGTTTCCATGCCCGGAATCCACAAGTGGATATTCACAGGAAGCGGATATTTCAAAACGATGGTACATCACAGAGCGTTTCGTCGTTAATCGCCACACCATCAGGCACCATCGCGATGCCATTGAACAACCATAGACTCTACAGTGTAGAGATCGCCGGTCGAATTTTCAAAGGGGCCGCCGCTTTTCGATTTGGGTGTTCCGTAATAATACATAAAGGATTCGCCCACTCTCTCAGCGAAAGAGTGTGAGAATGAGAGAGCGAGACGGTACTTATATATAAATTAAATTAGCGGCTCGGGTCCGGGGGGTGGGAGAAAACGAAAGGAGCGATAAATCAGAGGAAAAACGAAGGGACAATGACAAATTCGATTTTGCGGAGAACAATGGCCGCGGCCCGGAATTTTGGTAAATTTAGGAAGGCCGCCAAAGACGAGATCGCCCTAAATTATTTACGCAAGGTGAGGATTTTTCATCTTCACTTCCTTGCAGGGATTTCCACTTACCAGTCTTTAATTTAATTACCACAACTATTTGAATTGATTACAAATTATTGATCCGCTTTAGCTCTACGATGCTTGTGATTTTTTTCGAAATATTTCAATACAAAATGTCGACAAAAACCATTAATTACAAAAAACATTTTTCGAGCCTCACTAGTCTAATACGGCAGATCAGAAGTTGCAATTAGTCACAAGGCTTAATTAAACTTATTTGACTATTTTTGAACTATTTCTTTATTGCCTTACCTCCTGATAAATCACATAAACTACCCCAGGTAGAAATAGTACCTACTAACCATACTTTCGCGACAACGCGCCATCTGTTGCCCACCTCCTCAACATCGACTCTACTTTATTTTTAATCACGACGCTGATTAGGTCAAAGCACAATTTCGAAATTCCCTTTCGTGTACGAGGCGGAAACGAAATTTCCCCGGGCCCTAAAATTTTCATCCGCCCCCCCAACTTTACTGGTTATTGTCACGATGATAATTGTTGTTAGGTTAGGTAAACTTCCCGAAGGGGACCGGGGACGGCGGAGGTTTTACAAGCGAATACAGGGGCCTAATGGCCGAATAAAAAGTTTTTTCTTGTACGGCGAGGTAAGATTTGAATATCCCGACGGTTTATTGGTACGTTAATTGGGCTCTCCACGGTTTTAATTGCTTAATTGCCGGGCCCGTAAACGGAGAGAGAGAAGGAGAGACCTGCCTTTTTCGGAATACGGGAAACGGGTTACTGCCGACCTACAATTAATTTTTATTAGGTAAATATAAAGGGAAAAAAATATTCGAGGAAATCTGGGCGAAGGAAAGGCGAGGCGATGAGAAGGAGAAACAGTGGGTGTGAAGAATTGTAACGACGAAGTTTGAGGCGATTTAAGGAAATAATTTGAGGTAGGATTTTTAATTTCTGGGTTCATTTCGGTGGAGAAAAATATGGTGGTTGCAACAAATTTCGTTTCAGGAATCTACGACGCTTAGTTGCTGAGGTATCAACAGTTTTCCAGAAATGTGGAACTGTTGCAACAAACTTCTGAGGCAAAAAGAGTTCTGGATACTTTTCCAATTTTGAACTCTGGACACGAGGGCTCGTTTTAACACAAAAAGTCACTGAATGTAATGAAATCATTTCCTGGCACTGGCTGGTAAGTTGTTGTGATATCAGCTGTTGAAACTTTACAAAAATCCAGTTCAAGGAAGAGATTTTGGGAAAAATTGGGTCGGGGTTGCAACTGGTACAAAAAAAAGTTTCTGAGTTAAAAAGAAGTTCTGGAGAAACTTCAAATCGTGCAATTTCCTGAGCTAACAGGAATCCTGGATTCAAATCTGAAACTTTGGCTCTGAAGTAGATTTTAGTGTTGATAGAAAAATGTTACTGATTGTTTTAAACTTTGTTTCTGGACTTTGGGTTGCTGAGGTGTCAAAAGGTGAAGTTTTTTCGAAATAAGATTCAAAAATTTACAAAAATTCAGTTCAAGGAAGAGGTTTTTGGAAAACATTGGGTTTGGGGTTTCAACTGATACAAACGTTTCTGAGTTAAAAGGAGTTCAGGACAAACTTCAAGCCTTGCGCTTTAATTTCCAGCGCATTTCTATAAAAAAAAGAAGTTGCTGATTATACAAACTTTCATGGCGCTGGTCAGTAGATTTCTCAGGTACCATCAGATGTAACTTTGAAAATAAAATTGAAAGAAGAGATTTTTTGAAGATATTTGAGTATGGAGTTACGACTCATAAAAGGAGCCCTGGATGGGCTTTAAATCTGGAAGCTCGTTTTATTGAAGGTACCAGAAATATTTCTAGAAGGTTTAGGTTTAAAATCGAAACGTTTGAAATATCCATAAACCTGAATTTCACTTTGAAACCTATTCTGACCTTCCAAATTTTTAGGGGCCCTTTAGAATTTTCTCTTAACACGATTCAAACTACCTACTGTTTCTAAATTATAGCGGGATTCTGGAACCTATTTAATACCATTTAAGAAAATCTAGATTTTTCTGTTGGCCCTCGGCGAAAGGAATAATTTGGAGCTATTTAAGCGTCAAAGCACTATAATTTTTATTTTAGAGAATATTTCACATTAAAATGAAACTGTGTAGAACCTTTGAAAACCTAGAATCAATCCAAGCAAAACCTCGAGGGTTTTCACTTTTCATTATCTGTATGGATGGACCGAATTTCATTAAATCTTTTGTTAAAGGACGTAGAAGGAGCAGAAATTACCATTTTAGATTCTTTGTAGCGTTTAAAATTTAAAATTGAATTATTTAAAAGATCTGTAAACCTTGTAGATTTAACGTTGGGACAATTTTTGTGATGAGAGCTTTATGCTGCATATTTGAAGCTCATTGACGTTTATAGTCAAAATGGAAAGGTTTGACATATCGAAAATTCCATTGTAAAACCATCCTGACCTCTCAAAGCCCCCGTAGGGATAATGAAGAAAATAATTCATTTAACGTGTCGCTCGTGATTAAATTCTCATGAACTTCGCCTCCACCGTCATCGTCTGGTTGAAATTATTTTTTTGCTAAAAACCGTCCTCGGCGCGGGATCCGCTCCCCCCTCGGAGGGTGACTAATTACTCCCCCCTCCCTCATCGGCCTCTCAGAAATCCGAGTGTATTAAATGGGACGCGACACGACGTTCGGAATGACAAAAAACGAATGCCACCCAAATTACGAAATTCGTAACATTTAAAACACCATAACCCGAGAACCGGCACCTTCGAAGAACCGAGAGAGAAAAGGACGAAGTGACGGTAGTGGTGGAAGAGGAGGAGGAAGAAATAATAATAAACGACATAAACCCGGTTTCCCCAATTTAGTTTGGAATTTGTTTACGATGTGACAATTAGATTAGGTTAGGCCGCCGCCGGGCCGACAAAGCGGGCCGACAAAGGGTGGGACGATCCGGTAGGGAGCCGGACGAGCGTTTTTCATAACTCTCGTATTTTCGCAGGGAGACGTAATACCTGAGGGATGTGATGGCGGGGATAACGACCGAGCACGCGTTTTTGTTTTTGCATCCCTCGGATCCTACGTAAACAAACAAATAAACAAAGAAGAGGAATCGATAACCGTGAAGGCTTCCGTTCGAATTTCGTAAAAGAAAACACTTTTTCAAGCGGACGGAGTCGGTAATTTAGAGAATAATTGTGTCGTAATTACACGTTTGAGGGGTTTAAATCTCAATATGAATTTTAACTTCATGGAATCTTTTCGAAACTCAGTGTATAATGAGATTTCTCTGGGGAGATGGAAAAAATATAATCGACTCGACATTGTTGATTTTCCTCCCCCAGCGCTAAACTAAGGGTGCAATTAACAACCCCTCTTCGCATGAAAGTTGTATGGCCACAGAAATGGCGCTCCCCATTTATGCTCGACTACATACGCATATACATGGAATTGTCATTGGACAATAAAAGTCGAGAATTACGGGTCTCTCCCCTATTATACTTACCAATAATAATATATCCGTCTTTTTATGAATCGAACGTTTAATGTGAGGTTTATTTTTTTTTTGTTATTAATACACAATGATGTTAAACAGACAAATAGATCGCTTTTTTAGACAACGTACAAATGGTAATGATAGAAGCTACCCTTTCTGTGCTATCAATTTGGTGGTGTTATCTGATCTACCCTGTACATACGCGTATCTGTCGGAATTGCTGCGCTACCTCAAAATCCGTTTCAATTTACAAGTTACCAAAAAACCCTTTCATTTCAGCCTATCAACAAAAGTTCCAGTTTTCTGAAAAATAATTAAATTTGAAGAGACTATACCTACCGATCGCAAATTTTTGCTTTTATTTCTTCCATCCGAGGACGTTCACATGTACGCCACTGGCGTCGAGCGACCGCCCCGCGTATCATTTCGCCTATATTTATTATTCGATGGCCTATACAATTATTGTTGTTTCGAATAAATAATTCAACGGATCCGAGCAATTCCCCGGAACCATCGCTTATACATCCCTACCGACGTAATGGTCGGTAATTTTCCCTGAATAATTCAGTAGAAAATTAAGTACGTCTGTTTTCCCTCAAATGAAAACGACGGATCGAACCTTTAAGGATCAATTAGACGCGAAGCGCGTATTAT
Source organism: Cryptocephalus primarius (assembly GCA_963576515.1). Taxonomy (NCBI): domain Eukaryota; kingdom Metazoa; phylum Arthropoda; class Insecta; order Coleoptera; family Chrysomelidae; genus Cryptocephalus; species Cryptocephalus primarius. Next base: position 13,349,031 of record OY754943.1, on the reverse strand, counting down.
TTCAATTTTGTAATTATCTTAGATGTACCTTCGTCTATTTATCTTTATAATAGTCGGTGTTCGTGCAGTAAAAACAACAAAGCCATCTTCACCGCGTGTTTATTGCAACGACCTAAGCGATCCCACTCTCGTGTTGTAAAACGGAAGTTTTAAGCTTTTGTAAGGTTTTGTGGTCGGGGAGGATTTTTCGCGCAGAATCCGAACCCGGGCTCAGAATTGGCCTATCACGTCAGAATGTGAGGTTATGTGCATCAAAAATGGCTATTTTGAAGGTCATGTACAGACTGTCCACGATTTTTGTGATTTTTCTTACCCACTTCATCATCTAATGCTATTCTTCCCCTTCAAAATGAGCTTTCGAATGCTGCCGTACGATGTCTCCGTCATGAGTAACGGCCATTTTAAGACCATATGATTAAATGACAACCATATGCAGCACTAGACCAACCTTTCATTCCAAAACGTTCTTGGAGCCATTTTTTTATAATCAAAAGGAGTATACAGCCAATTACTGATACCAAACTAAAAAAAATCAAAGATGGTGGATCCAAGATGGCCGCCAGTTATATCTGTAACCAATGCAATGCTTTGACTGAAATACTGCACTGATATTTGATATTTTTTCACAGCTTCACTCTGTCACACCCCCTCTCTACCTTCTTCATACCTCGATCTAGGATATAATTCTTTCTTGAGTGAGTAAAAAGGACAGACCATGCGATACAGCAGGGATACTTGAGGTCCCATGAGGCTCTTTGCACCTCGGAGCCCAAACGTCCAAAAATAAATATTTTCCCATACCCGTTCGCGGTCGCGGAATAAATTCTCGAAGGCACCGCGGACGAAGTCTTAATGAGTTTAATGAAGAATCCCCGAAAGGAGACGGCACTACGGTCTCGTATATAATTATAAGTACCGGGCGTAAACCAATACATGCGTACGTATATATATAGCAATACCACGTATAGGTAAGGTTAATGTGGTATGGAGTTTTGTATATGTATACCGAGCGTCGCCTAATGATTTTTTACTTTGATCTTTACCGACGTTGCGGTCCACTTTTGAAAATCATCCTCGCTCAATTAGAAAAGAGCCCCGGAGAAGGAGAGACAGAGAGAAGGGGAGGATGAGCCTTTTGTTTTGCTAAACGAATTAACGAACGGAAGTGGAAGGAGACGAAGAGAGAAAGAAAGCAGGAATTTAGTGCAATTGCGGTAAGATGCTGCGCGTTTTCAACTAGTTCTGCATCTCCTGGCAAATTTCAAGAAAACTCGTTGTAAATGAAATTTCCTTCCCTTCCTCATGCCAATTCATTTATGGTCTTAACAATCTTTCAACAATACTCAACGAGATTATCAAATGTCAAATGAAATTTGTCAAGTATTTTACTAGCATATTACTTACTTTCTTAGTAATACTATTTCTAAAATTAGATACTTTTGAACCTAAAAAAATCCTTTTACACGCAGATTCTTATTACTGTCATTGGAATCAGTATTCTTAATAGTAGTATGTGAGGAGAAATATTGTATGCCATTAGGGCACTGTTACTTCTGATATTTTCAAAAATAGATTAATAATTTCTTACTGAAAAATTAATATCAGGTTTAAAAATGTTACCCAAGAAATTGTTATACGATTTTCCTAAATTGGTACACTGGTCATAATTTTGGTTTCATTTGACCTTGCACCTCCAGTTTGACTCAAAAGATTCCAAAACTGGACGTTTTCGAGAAGAATTTCGACTCTGTCGATGTTTTCTTTGAGGGCAATTAAAGTCTTGCTTCAAAGTTGAAAGAGTTACTAAAATATTGCTAAGAGTTGCTACTTTAGAGCCTCCATTTCCAAGTGGGCATTTTTGTTCTATTTCCTCCACGCCAATGTGGAGCAGTTATTTCAGAGCAGCCATTGTGGAAGTGCTATTTTAGAATTCAATTTTACAGTGGTGTTTTCTTTAAACAGCATTTTGGATCTGATATTTTGAAAATAAGAAATCTGAGTCGTCATTTTAGAGTCACCGATATGGAGGTGTCATTTAAAAGTTGCTATTATAGAGCCTCCATTTCTGAAGAGGAAATTTTGTTCTATTTCCTCTACGCCAATGTGGAGCAGTCATTTTTGAGCAGCCATTATGGAGATGCTATTTTAAAATTCAATTTTACAGTGCTTTTTCCTTTAAGCTGCATTTTGGATCTGACATTTTGAAAATGAGAAATCTGAGTGGTCATTTTAGAATCGCCAGTATGGATGTACCACTTAAATATTCCCATTTTAGAACCTCCATTCCCTTGGACAAACATTTGAAGACCAAATATTCTACATCAGATGAGTTGGAAGGGACGATTCGTTGAATAATAGTTCTCTAACCATTAGGACACAACTTTCTCGAGGAGGAAGAATGGGAAACAAAATGTCAAAGAAAATTAAGAAAGAACTAGAGAT